>PVKU01000810.1:0-392188 GCA_004027475.1 Anoura caudifer | reverse complement strand
TAGGTAAGGTTGCAACATTCTCAGTAGAAGGATCCGATGCTACACCTAATAGATGTTGGTAGTGTGGTGATTGCTGAACCTAAGAATTCATTTCAGAGGCCAGTGACACAGTGATTGCGGCTATTGTAGAGCTCAGATTATGGATGAATGATACATCTAATTCTAGCAACATAAAAGGAAAATGAGCGCTGTTCTCTGGGCTCTATACTGTACAAAAGAAAGGTGGACACTGTTCCACAGAAAACTCTGCAGACGAGGATAATAGCTAACTTCAACCAGGTGAGGATGAAGGACACTTGCAAATAGGCAGAGGTCCCAGTGATGATGAAGTTTCATTTGCATAACTTCTGATTACACATTCTGATTGTATGTGAAATGATTGGGCACATTATCAACTCAAATTGAGATCATCTGGGTAGCAGTGTGCTTGCTAGAATCTTTGGAATAAATGGAAATGGAAATTGTGGCTTGCCCAGGTAATAACCCCAAGCAAACCAAAATCATTTCCAAGACTGGACCAGAGAACAAAGAGAATCTGACTGTTGGAGACAAGCCTGAGCTTTCCTGCTACTACGATCAGTAGCAAGTATCAGAAATTCAGTAACCACTTAAGTTTGTTTCAGGAATGGAAAAAAAAACCCATGAAAGAAATTATCTGCCATTTTCCCAATAGGTACTTCGAGGGGTGGATTATATTCCGTAGAATTAGATTACCTTGGTCAGTTGGTTTTGACCTAAGTCAAAAATGAAGATTGTTCTGCTAAGGAAATTGGGAAAGAATCTGAATATCTAGCAAGGGTAACTATCAGAGGTTGAAATAAATGCCAAACTAGGGAATAAAACTGGGGTGGGGGTGAGAGGCAGCGGGGAAACAGACACAGCTGAGATTGCTGGGGAAGGTCGGACTAAGAACTGGTTTTGGGTGCTGTAGGGCAGGTCCAAAACCCACCCATATGAAGAATGCCACGTATCTTGGCCTGCTGTTTTAACTATAACAGATGAGTAAATTATGTAGGACTCTTAGTGTATGCAAACATAGATGTTAAGACATAAAGAAATATAAGGCAATGATTATCGAAAAAAGTGGGGATAGTGGTGACCTCTTGGAAGAACACCAAGAACATGGGGAGTTTCTTCTTCTCTAACCTGGGTGGTGGTGATACAGGTGTTTGCTTACCTAGACATTTCATATATACTTAATACACCCTCTTGCACGAATGCTACATTTCACATACATACTTCATACACTCTCTTGCACAAATGCTGCATTTCACACATAGAATGAGACAAGCACATGTCAGATGATGATGGGTGTTATAAAGGAAAGCAATGAGGGAATGGAGTGTGAGGACCTGAGGAAGGGGAAGCACAGTGGCCAGTGGGCAGGTCTGGCAGGGACTCACTGAAAAGGTAGCTCTTGAGCGAAGACTTGAAGCAGGCGAAGGAGTGAGCTGTGTGGGGCTCTGGGGAGAAAAGATTTTCAGGAAGAGGTCACAGGGAGGAAAAGACCCTGAGACAGGAATGTGTCATAATGAATTTTTCTTAAAATGATGGGGACTGGCAGTTGCCTGACAGATCCGCAGCTTCCACTGACACCCTGGACTCCTTCCGGTTGCTCCATGCAGACCACACGGGTGTCAAGTTGGTGGGGAGATGGCAGCGGAAGAGAACATGTCCGCTGCAAACCCCCTAACGCTCATTTTTTTAGTACCAATAGAACTTCTACGTGAAGTATGAAACATATGTGAGGTGAGAAACTGAGAATAAAGAAAATAAAGTGCCTTTCTGTTTTTGCTACTTTGAACTTATTAAAGCAAAGTAGTAGAAGGTAGGAGAAAGAAAATACAGCTGGAATAGTAAATGAAATATTACCTTGAGCACAGAATTTCTAAAAGATCCACGCTAGGTCTCTCTGATACCAATGTATCGTTATTTTTTTAACTCAAATTATAAGATTTTACAGCTAAATGAGGCAGAGTATTTCATTTTCCCTCCCTCTTTCCACCCTCACCCAGTTTGAACAATGTATCTCTGGCTGAACATGTTTAACTGAGCTATTATTTGCCTCTGTTCAAGAACAGTTAGCGAAAACACAATAGCAGGAGGAATGCCTGCGGAGGCATGGGAGATCAGAGGGACTGGCACGTGGGCCTTTTATACCTGCGAGGTTGCCACTGTATCGAGGTCAGACCCTTCCTGTGGCAGCTTTGGGGAACAGAAATAGGACCGGTGGGTAGATGTTACAAGGAGAAGTCAATTTAAAGTAAGGATGCTCCTTCACACAATAAGAGGGCTTTCCGGGCACTGACAAGGCTGAGAGTCACTGAACTGTCAGGTAGCAGCTTGGTGACCGCTTGTCAGATTGCTCCGCTCTGGGTAGGTGACCTCTTACAGCACACCGTCTATGGTCTTAAAATTAATTTGGAAAGCACATAAGTGTACACACAGATAAATGAAATATGTTTTGGAAAAAATGAAAGCAAAGCGAATATTTAATGGAATAAAAATACCTTTATCCTCTGGCTAGCAACACTGTTGTACATCACAGTTGAAGCAAGGTCTGCTTATTTTTTTATCTGCTGTGTAATTAACGCTCTTAATCCTTCTTCTTCATTATCCTTCAAATGTTGCTAATTAAAAAAAATAACCTCTTGGTTGTGTATTTATTTTGGACACACTTTTCTGGATTTTAATCTTCAACGGCGCTGCAGCACTTAAACATAATAGCAGATTTGCATTTATTTTGACTTTTACTTCAAGGTACATTTTTTTTTTCACAGTCCTAGACATTTTGCCCTAACTCATAAGGCAGGAGGTCCCCACTAAAGCAAATGAGTAGGACCAGGCAAAAGAAATGATGGAAAAATGTAGGGCAGGGCAGAGGAATTTAAAAATAGGAGGAACTGACAAGGGCAGTTCTCCCGGATAAATCATTCATTCTTCTGGCATGCTTGTTCTATTTTGGGAAACTCTGACCTCACCTTCCTTAGCTCTTCCAGGCCACTCTCCTTGCACAGCTCACACAGCTCGGGCCTTTTAGCAGTAGTCCGTGGTGCGGTGGGTGGAGCTCCCAGCGCCGTCCCCACCAGCACCAGCCGGTGGCCTGTAATTTGTGCTGTGTGAGCCCGTTTGGAGATGTGTCAGGAGGAGTGATTCAGGCTTTTTCATTTTTCTTTGACAGATGTGATATTTTCAGGACTTAGAACACCAACATTCTCAACAACTTTTATTTTCTTGTTACTCGAGAGCTGAATTTTTAGACCTGCTGTCAGATGAGAAGTTTTCCCATTTCTACCCCTTTACTAGTTTAAGATGAGGTAACAAAGAACACGGTCAGAAGCGTAATTGGGCCATCTGCAGGGATCGCACCAACAAAACCCGCTAACCTCGGGAGGCTTTCTGCTAATGGGGACTGCGGGGAACTCGCTGAAACGGTGTCGCTGAAGCTCTGGTACCTGAAGGGTGGGGCAGGCGCAGTCGAGAAGCAACCAGAAACAAAGTACCGTCCTTCACGGGACCCTTCATTTCACAGCACGGGAAACGTGGATGCTGATAACACCACCGCGTCGGAAGTCACCACTTCAGAAAGCATCTCGCAATACAGTGGTTCCGGAAATGGTGGTGGCATCTTGAAAGATGACACTGCCCCTGACAGAGATATAAGTTCAAATCCAGGTCTTCTGGCAGGCAAGTCTTGGCAAGAGGGACACTGCCCCAAGGGCGGCCCTTTGCCAGAGACAGAAAGGCCCTGACAGCCCCACGAGCGCAGGCTGCTTGCAGGTCCAGGCAGGTCTAGTTCATGGTTTGTTTTACTGCCTCTCGTTAGGCCATTGCCAGATGCATCCAGCCTCCTATCACTTTCCAGAGACTGGTTTCTCTGCCCAGCAGACACTGGTACCATTTTCGTGGGTACAATTTTTATTCTTGTAATTAGTCGTGGGCATTACTAATTGCTTTTGCAATTGCCTGCTTGAGAATGCCAATAATCTCCTTGCCCCCACACAAGCATATGCCATTGGCTAATTAGGCTTTGAAGTGGGCAACTAGAAATATAATTAGTCATTGGAGAGAATAATTAGTTGTGCCATCAATTTTGCACCCATAAAGGAGGGAAGCTTTGGTTTAATTTGTAATTTGTAATGTGAAATAAAAACTGAACTTGGGGCTTTAGAAAGAACTACGAATTTTATACAGAAGAAAATCTGAAATATATACCATTCAGGTGGGGGAAGATGAGACTTTTTTGAAAAGACATCACTGAATTAGTCTTCCAGTTTAAGAAACAATTCTGTATGGAAGTTCAGAGTTAACTCTGATAACCAGATTAGGAGTTCCTCCTAAGGTCAAAGGGCATAGCTGTTACTCAAAACTCAGTATCAACTCAGCTCATGTGCTGACACAGAACTGGAAAACAATTATGATAAGTATTTCCAATAAGCATGTTTTTGGTAGGTGCATCTCACATCATCCAAGGGAAAGTGTTACATGCTTGTATTCGTTCCTAAAGCTGCTATAACAAATGGATTGCTTAAAACAACAGAAAAAAAAATTTCTCACGGTTCTGAAGGGCAGAACTTTCACATCAGTTTCGCTGGGTCCAACCAAGGTGTTGGCAAGGCTGCCTTCCCTCCAGAGACTTTAGGGGAGGATCAGGCATTTCTTGGCTTGTGCCTGTCACTCCAATCTCTGACTCTGTGGTCCTGCTGTTTTCTCCTCTTCTTCAGTCATCACTCTCCCTCTGCCTCTTGCATATGAGCACTGGTGAGTGCATTTGGGCTCCGCCCAGATAACCCAGGATACACTCCCATCTCTGCATCCTTAACTTAATCACATCCCCAAAGGTCCCTTTTCCAAATTCGATAACATTCCAGATTTCCCATCAGACTGGGAATGGGGGTGGGGAGGAAGGAATGAGGCCTCCAACAATATCTAGATAAAATAGGAGCTTAGCGCATGTGTTCATCAAGAACCTCAAGAAACAACACTCTGGCTTAGAAATAGTATGACGTGGAATTTCTAAATATAATATTCCTTATGTGGATTGCTATCAAGAGAAGATGAATAAAATCTAACAAATGTATTAGTAAGAGAAGAAGCTTCCCTAAAACCAAAGAGTATTTCTTCATAGGCTTCAAACAATAAAATAGATATATATTTTCTAAGAGCCAAGCAAGTAAGAGATAATGTTCTTGGAATTAGCTGCATCATGTGGAAATAATGAAAGCTGTGAGCTTGAGTCCTTAGTAGACTGAATGGGTGAAGCTCAGCTACATATTGATGCTGCAAATCTCTACTCTCAAGAGCTTAGAAAGTACAATGAATTTACAGTCTTGCCTATTATTCTTTCCTTAAAGAATGACCTTCAATTACAAACAAGGTACAAGACTACTGAATACAAAGATACTTTCAAAATTACTAGCAGCTTACACATTGACTTTGCCATTGATTGATATGTTAAAGGAACAAATCTCAGGCTGGGGAACCACGGCAGAGCATGTATTAAATATCAACTCAGAGAATCAGTTAAAGAACTCTTGATAGTTTCCACTTGAGCAAGGAATTAACTATGGACAAAAACAAAGGCTGTTATTTAAACGCAGTCAGTAGCAGTGAACTAAAAATGGTGTTTTACTGTTTGGGACCTCACCCTGGCAATCTCCCCACCTCCAGATGAACTTAATATTCATTGTTCTCAAAATATTGCCATCAGTCTGTCCATTTGAAGGTTTAACATTGAAGAAACACAGTTTGAAAATTCAGAGATAGAGGATTCGAATGCAGACAGTAGGTTAAATGGATCAAGTGTCACCATGCAACTTAATATTAGAATTGTCAACCAGGAGAGAGGACGGGGGAAGAGTCAGAGATCTGAAAGAAACCGTACTGAGTTGAATGGTGTCCCTCCAAAATCCATGTCCACCTGGAACCTCGGAATGTGACCTTATTTGGGAAGAGGGTCTTCGCAAACGTAATTAGTTAAGAGAAGGTCATAGTGGATCAGGATGGTCCCTAAATCCAATGACTGCTGTCCTAAGAAGGCCATATGCAGACACATGGGGAGAAAGTTCACATGATGACAGAAGCAGAGATGGGACCGATGCAACTACAAATCAAGAAAGGCCAGAAGCCAGCAGACGCTAGGAGAGAGGCAGGGAAGGTTCTTCCCCGGGGCCTTCAGAGGGAGCTGGGCCCTGTGACACCTTGATGTCAGACTTCTGGCCTCCAGAACTGTGAGAAAAATAAATCTCTATTGTGTTAAGCCACCCAGTCCATGGCAGTTTGTTACGGCAGCCCTGGGAAGCCGATGCAAATGTTGGTCCCCGCAAGCGAGGTGCTGCTATGGCAACAGCTGAAGGCCTGCCAGCGGGTTTGGTATTGCGCAGTGCGTAGGGGCTGGGAGAATCTGAGGCACAAGACAGAAGAAGCCAAGACTTTCCTGAAAAGATTGATGGCAGATACATGGACATTAAAGGGAGATATATGAGAGACCAGAAGGAAGTGTGGGGAGCCATGGAGAGAGCTCCAGTGGCCTCAGAATAACTCCTCTTGTCCTTAACAGAATGTTGGGAAACTCTGTAATGTTGTAAAGGTGCTTCCTGTAGGTCTCAGAAGAAAAAAGGGGACATGTTATTGGAAACTGCAGGGAAGGCCATCCTTGTTAGACGGTGGCAGAAACTGTAGGTGAACTGAGTTCTACTGTTGGGTGGAAGGTAGAACATGAAAATTACCAGAGCAGGTTTCCAAGCAAAGCAGGGACGGTACGGCCTGGTCTCTCCTTGCTGCCTTTCGGAAACTGTGAGAGGAAAGAGATCATTCGAGGCACAAAGTATACTAAAGAAGTAAACAAACAAAAGACAGCTCTTGATAATCTGGAAACTTCTCAACCTGTCTGGGTTGCAAACGATGAGAAAGCATGCTCTGGAGAGAAGGCAAAAATTGCACATAGACCACATCCTGCTGAAGGAATTAGGGGAGTGATTCAAGGATCCAGTCGAACTATCATGGCAGCAAGTCAGCAACAGAGACGAGCCTATCCAGTAAAGATCTACGGAAACCCCTTGTTTGGTGGTGTGAACTCCCCTGCGTTGCGGGAGAGACCTACCAGATTTTGAGAACTTTATGCCAAGAGAAACACTGCAGCGTGGACCGAAAGGGACAGAGACGGGATAAAATCAAGAATGACTTGGAGGGCAGAGCCACAGTTTTGGGGGCCAGCGAGGGTGTCCACAGGTACAGACGACACAGCACTGAGCCAAGGAGGGCTGTTCTCAGGCGCTGAAATCTAATAGAGGTTGCTCTGCCGGGTTTCAGGATTCTTTGAACCAATTAGCCACTTATTCCTCTCATTGTCTCCCTTTTGGAGTGGAAATGTCTGTCCCACCACTGTATTTGGGGGTTAGATGACTTGCTTTCTACTTTCACAGACCCACAGAGGGAGAGAAGTTCTCCCCAATTCCAAATTGTCGCCATGTCCTAATTTTTTTAGGAAGTTATGATTTAATGCAGTCCACCTAAACTCTTTTCTGATATACAAATTTATTTAAGTGTAAATAATTAAGCTGCAGTGATAGAACTTAGAAAAAATAGAACGAATTCATTCAAAATCTCCGCTATATTTAGCTTTCAAGCATCAATGATCTCAACTGTAGTATCAGTAGGACCTGAAAAGGAGGCAGTACAAGATGGAGATTCGTGGGGGGTGCCCCTAATTGAACATATTCTGAGTATTGTTTGGCTTAAGATCCATATGTTTTAGAGACCAGATATGTGGGTGATATCATAGATACTCAATTATAAACATCACAGTCAAGAAAGCTAGATGCTTCCCACTGGCCTTAGTTGCCACCTCTAAGCAGATGACTCTCCAATCTAGATCTCAGCCTTAACTTTTCAGCTGAGCTACACCCCTCTCTCATTTCTCAGGGTGGATGGTATCCCTCGGCCAGCGCACCAGGAACTCACAGTTAACATGTGAAAAATTGGACTCATCCCTAAATCTGCCCTTTTACCTTCCTGGTTTTTATTTCTATTAGACGCACCCTCAGACTCACAGGTGTTAAGCTTAACCCTGAGAGCCTTTCCATTGGCAAACGAAGGTGCAGGCAAGTGGACACCATCTGTGCTGCGTACCTGCAACCAAGAAGGCATTGTCTGCAGAGTTCAGGAACAATAATAAAACTGACTAAAAACTGGTTGGCTTTTTCTTGTTACCATTTATTGGCAATCCTAAATGATGTCACTATCCCGCTGCATTCCACTTTGGAACACACTGCTGTCCCCATGCAGTCTTGACATTGAATTAGTTGCAAGGCTACGTCCTTTGATCCTGGGAAACAGTCCTTTCTATGCCCCTGGTTCACACTCTTATTGCCTATGATCATTATGCAGCCAGCTTTACTTTCTCCGCTTCATCATACACAGGCTACCAGACTGAAAAACAAAGAACAAAGAAGTTCCGTACATTTCATTCCTCAGCTCATCATCCTTTGCTTTAACGGCTTCCTATTGCCAACAGAATAAAGTTCACAATCCTTAGCTTGTTATTCAAGGCCTTGGTGGTCTGCTCAGTCTTCCCTCCAACCCTGCTCCTCTCCATACGCTCTCCAGAGAGAATCACATGCTCCACTTCGGGCATTTGCTTCAATTCTGCGCCTTGGCTCATTCTTATTCTTTTCCTTTTTCACTGTGCCTCTATACAGTCTACTCATTCCTCTTCACAGACCAACTCAGAGATTCTTCCTGCATGAATATCTGCCTTATATGTCAACTGCAAAACAGCCCTCTTCTCTGAATTCACCTAACTCTTTCACTTGGTCTTTTTTTAAGTGGCATTTGCTCTTTTATACTTTGTATAGTATGGATTTTTTCTCTTAGCTCTTGTAATAGGCTGTAAGCTTTAACTAGCTTGGCAAACACTTGGCATTTAATGATAACTTCAGTTGTTGTCACTGGTAAACCCCTTGAAATTGGGGTGATATTCATTCCTATGAGCCTTCGGTGCCCACCCCAATTCTTCACATGAACTGAACATTAAGTGACTGCCTCTCGAAATGAAGGAAGGGTAATATTCATCTTGCAATTATTGTTAAGTGTTCTGTTCTCATGCTTTTCTCCTGTTCCTCATTCCCAAGGGAAGGCTTGTCCTGAACGTTACTATCTATGCCGTTGTGTTTTTGTTTTCCATCAAAATGACATGTTCTCAGAAAGTTATTTTTGTGTTCCACAGGGGCTTAAATAGGCACAGAATCCCCGAACTTTCACTTCAAGGCAATAATTTGTTTCTCTTCTGAACTCTCACACATAATATCTGTGTTACTCATTCAGTTCTTCATCATATACTTCTTTGTCACATGTCACATTTTTAACTCACGCTTTGTTCTTTCTTCCCAAGAGCTAGATATTTCTTCCTGACCACACTGAAAGTCTTTTGTGGATAAAGGCCTTGTATTAAGCTCCATTTTCTCTGCCCCCAGCATCTAACATAGAGCTGTTTTTATTTTTGTGGTTGAAAGAACTGTTTTTTTTGCTGAAAGCAGTATGTTGGACAGAATTTTATATTAGATATCTCCTCCTTTCTTGTTAGTAAACTAGAGTTAAATTTAAATTTGATAAAAACGAAACTTAAAGTACATCAAATGCCATGAAATTTATGTCCATTTATTTTTCTCAATGCTATAGAACTATTGATGATTTGGAGATTATAGGAAATATATTATTTGCTTCACAAGAACTTTACATTTCTTGATATAGCAATCTAAGTCATAATTCCTATTCTGAAATTAACCTTTAAAATTTAGAAAGATTTTTTGAAGAAAATTAGGGTGTACAAATAATTTTAATTTACTAGTTACTAGTATAAAAACTAATAACAATTAAAAATAACACTTTAAATGTTTAGTAGAGGTGTCAGATACTTCGTATCCATTAGATTCTTACATTTACACAATACAGTAACTATTATTACACTCCTTTGTCGGACCATAAAATGCCATCTCAGTGATTAAATTAGCATCGCGAGGGTCAGGCAGGGTCATGCACATTCCTGCGGAGGAACAGGGGTTCAGTGCTGCTCTGTCCGACTACAAATGCTGTGCTCGAGTCTGTCGACCAGAAGAAGGATTGTACCCTTCTCCACTGATAAATGCTTTTCCCAACGACATTTCATTTTGAACACTTTCAAGCATGAAGAAATGTTGGAATAATTGTATAATAACCACCATATACCTGTTATCCTAATTCTATAATTCTTAACATTTTGCTATACTTGCTTTATCACAGATCTATCCATTTGTCCATTTATCAGCCCATTTTTATGAGACATTACAAAACAAACTGGCAACATCAATGTATTTTCTTGCTATAATTTCCAGCATGTGTTGCTAATCAACACTCAAGCTCGTTTGTTTTGAGGAGAATTTTAATTTGATCAGGTGGCACTTTTCTTGAGCACATAAATGCTTTAGAAACATTTTTCTGAGCGTGGCAATTCAAATCTTCAAACTTCCTCTGCCATGTATTTCAAAATAGATGTCTGTGTCCTACGAATGTGATGTGAAAGTGCTGATTGTATTTCTTTAAAGGAGGCAGGTATTCTACTAACTATAGCATTTTAAGCTGGTGGGCGCAAGTCTGGAAGTGACAGGTCCCTTGTGTTGTTGTGGCCACTTTCTATGATAAACACATATGGGGGGCGGGCGGTGAGATGTCATCTCATTTCCTGTGAATGCTACAATCTAAGAGCCAAAATCACACGGCAATTCATGTGTCCTAAAGTCTTCTTTCTCCTTGACAATGATGCACACATGCACGTTCCCCCTGGTGCCTTCTCCGCAGTACTGCGTGTGATAACTTACTTGCTGGGTGATATTTGCTAATGAAGCCATATTTACGCAGCTTTTGGCCTCCTAAGGTCTCCCGAGAGTCGCCTTAGAGATTTGTGTTGGTGTTGAGATAAATAAGTGACTCATGTATTCATAAAGTTTTCTGTCAGTGTTCTTCTTCCCTACCAGGACCTGGGTTTTTAGAAGTGTCTATCTAATCATGAAGAATAACTGCAAGGCAGCTGTGAGAGACTGCTGCATTTCCGAAACACTGCTGTTGATTACGTTCATCGGAATTCCCAGGTAACTGACCTGCTCCGACACTAACGCCAGCTGGGATGGGACATTTGTCCAATTGTTGTGCTCATTTAAGGGTTACGAGGGGCAAATCCTTAATTGCTTTTTCCATAAATGGGCCACAGAGGACTATGAGTGACTGCGTGGCTCAGATTAGAGCATTCAGAGGCTCGTTCTCCATCCCAAGCTTTCTCTTATATACACTTGTCATTTCAGCAAAAGTTACCAAAACAGTGTCATTTAGAGTATTAGTTCTCAATGACTAGAGACTCTAACAGTGGCTAGAGACTCAGCAGACTCAACAGGGATGCTTATTAAAGTGAAGAATTCAGGGCCCGACTGAGATCGGCTCAGTTAAAAACGTCAGAGGGGACCAGGCCTGAGAACCTCCATTTTAACAGGCATCTCCCAGCGGAGCTTGATCTCGGTGGCCTTTAAATGCTGAATAAACAGTGTGAACTTGACTAGTCGGTTCCGGTGAGCCCTCCTGGAGGTTTGGATTAAGAGAATGACTGAACGACATGATGCAAATGGTGTTTCATACCTTCAGGAAGTTGTAACGAGAAGTTGCTCTATCCAGAACGATGCAGCAGTACCTTAATTACTCTAACTACCCCTTGGTGCACTCCAGTAACTACGGGTTCAGCAGGATTCCTGAGCTGGGGAAGACTTGTTTTGAATACTCAGTGTCCATGCACGAGCGTACGATCCCCAACCATTCTAAGAGTCAAGGGTGTCCTATTCCTCCTGTCTTTGTAAAAAGGGATATTGTCCTGAAGAGATACTGGGGGACATGTCTAAACAAAAGATGGAAACCAAGGATGTACTGTCTCCTCAAAGCCTCTGTTCTTTCATATCTTGGTTCCTTAGTTCTCAGGCATTGTTACGATGCTACCTACTGCTGCAAGTGCAGCAGCCAATCCCAGAATTCCATAATACAATTAACTCTAATTTGGGCAGGACTTGTAGGGCGTGGCTTATCTCTGAGGATCTCTTCTGGGATCCCTCACTCACACGTCTGGTGAGGTGGTGCTGGCGTTCGGCTATCAGCACAGCATAGGCTGAGAGCAGGGGCCTCCGTTTCTGTCCATGTGGCTCTCCCTGTACATTAGGATGTATGAGCTTCCTTACAGTACAGCAGCCTGGTTTCCAAAGCGTGTATTCCAAGAAACAGGATGTGGAAGCTTCCGGCCTCTCGGAGCATGAGGTGAGCGTACAACTGGAAAACTCTACTGCCACTTACTATACTGGTCCGACAGTCACAGAGCCCGCCCAGATTCAAGAGGAGGAAACCTAGATCCCACCTCTTGAGCAAAGGGGTGTCAAAGAAATGGAAGCCGACTTTAATGTACCAAAAAGGTAAAATAATTTAGCAGCTGCACCTTATTATGAAAGCTTCTTTACCCTGACCCAGTTCATGTTCTCCCAGGGAGGCCAAGTGGCACTTGCATGGTGATGTATGATATCTACCTACAGATGCTCCGAATCGAAATTAACACATGCCTTATGTAATTGGGGGCAAAGGTCTACTTTGGAGTAAAGCCTTAGAGACTGATTTGGGTAGTGAGTTTACTTTCTAGATAATATATTACTTACTCTTGAATTATTTCATTAATTTTAAAGATGTGTTATCTTGTATTCATCATTAAGCTTGGTAACTGGCTAAATCACAGGCTAATTGGCTGTGCCATCAAGAAAGCATAAAGCTTATATTACTGCTTAAATGTTACCTCCAGCATACTGAAGTTCCTTCAGTAAAAGAGTATTTGACTTTGCCATAGATTCATTTTTCTCTTTCCTCATAAATACTTTGCCTTAAGCAAACGATTGCGCTGATTCCTCTAGATTCCTTATATATTCTGAAGTTCATATACGACATTTGTCTTTTTAAGTTTAAATATTATAATAATTCACACATTGTTATAGAGCCTTGGTTTTGTTTATTTTGTTATATGGGATTATAACTAAAAGCATATTAAAATCTTTAAATACCCAGTTCACAAGAATAATCCAACACTATAAAATAATACTTAGTGGGTACACATATTCTGATAGGAGAGAAAATATTGTCAATACTGCTCCCTAAAGTCCAAGTAATCTATTGATAATAAAAAGCTCTGCATGCAATGCTTTGAATATAAAATGAATACTATTTTATTTAGCTGTTTTCTTTTTTAAAAGATAAAGCTATTTTTTAAAAATCATACCAAGCATTACAAAAATAATTCAACATTTTTTAACTAACTTAAATTGCCTTGCAAGTAAGCTGGCAAGCGATGGTTGTGTTTTAGAAGAAAATTTTTCTAGAGGTAAATATTTTAGAAGTATGTACTTATAATTGCACTGGCTATAATTTAGTCACTCAATATATATAATCCTTTAAAAGGAGTTTTTAATGGTCAACGCTCATCAAAAGTAGAATTTATCATTGTTTGCTGAAGTGTAACCTTAAAAATTAACAGCTGATTATTCAAAACCTCAATGCTATTCATTTCTCAACTCCTATCTTGTGACTATTAGTCAACACCATAAAAATGCCATCATTTCATTTAACTGTTCTCAATGGGGGACTGGGACTGGGAGAAAGAAAAGGCAGCCTCACACCACAACAATGACCTCATTTACTCCAAGCACAATTGAGCAGAAGATAAGAAAGTCAGAGTGAGAAGAGTTACCATTGCTACCTGATTTCGAAAAATAAAATAAGAAAAAAATTTGGGGCATTCCGTCAGGGGCGGGATTGATGTAATATTCACTATAGTGATGTGTCAACAAAAGATAAAGAGTAAGAATTTAATAGAGAAATCAAAAAAGCATGCTGTCGGAGTGAACTAAAGCTGAAACATCATGCTCAGAAGGAAAGAATGTTGGCGTACAGAGCAGTTTACTCGAATTTGAGTAAGAATGTGAAATCTATTCTCCCCAGAGGTAGTTTTTACAGCTTAGGTGGCCGAGACTCTTGTAGGCTTACTTCCCCCACTACCTGGGACCTTACAGAACCTCACCCTAAACTACCCCTAGCTTTATTAAAATCTCCGTCTAGAATTTGGCATAGCCAGGTGTGTCATCCACGTGCCTCCCAACCTCATACCTGGGGCTGGGAAACAGCTGGTTATGCTAGAATGAGTGCTGCTTGGGCTATAGGGATTCCTTGGCTTTTTGCACCTTGATGGCTCATGACCTGGGAGTGGTAAGTGGAGACTAGCCCTTGGAGCCTCAGGGTTAAGGGCAAAGACACGGGGTACAAACCAGACATGAAAAGGTCGGGGAGAGCTCATGGGTCCTGCACATTCTCATAGAAGTCAAGCAAGAAAGGAAAGACAGGCAGATAAGATAGACAGAAAAAAAAGTTAAACTTAGTGGGGGGGGGATGTTATATTTAGTGATTTCTAAGGCCTGAAATTAACCTCACTCCTGGTCACCTGCTCCGCTGAAATTCCTGAAATTCTCCATTGTGAAATTCTCAGTAACTTTTGAACAAGGGGCTCTATGCTTTCATTTGCACCCTAGGTTATTATAGTTGGTCCTGGATAAAATCCATTATGACTGGTTTATATATCAAAAGTGAGAGAGAACCAAATATTAAGCAAAAATGGGGTGCTGGCTAGATGAAGACATATAGCAGTCTTTAAAATATGCCTCTTTCCTGATGCCTCAACCTTCCTACGCTGTTTCCTTGTGTTCTCCTCATACACAGTCTCGATAGGAAGGACTCACGTAGGAAGATTTTAACTCCCTCTGGACACATGAATTTTAAAGGCAACAGGTGAACAAACCTGATGAAGAAATTTAAAAGGAACGAATTCCTATTGGGGGACATTTAGGGGAAATATTTCGGTGATGGATTTTTCACCACCTTTCTTTTCATACAAAACATGTACTTAATTTACTTTTAATGCCCGGGCTGCGAACTATTAAAAAGAGCCACGGCCTCTGCTCCCTACCTCACCCGCACTTTGCAGAGCAAAGGAAAGCCCCGCATTTGCTGCGTGTGCCGCAACGGTTTTCTTTATTAAATCTTGCCTCATGGTTTCTGCCAGCTCTTTGTACAAAGGGGGTGGCAGGAAAACATCGTCTCCTCCTCAAATACTGATTGAAACTGCCTACTGGCTGCGGTTGATTTTTACCTCTGTCACTAGCCACCATTTCCGAGACAATTTCTGTTTCTGCTCTTCAGCCCACCCCCAAATCTCTTCTTTCACAGCATAATGAATCTCCATGCAGCTGAATCATGCAGGTCTGATTTCCTCTGCAGAAATGTCAGTCAAAGAGAGCAAAATGTACTCTCTGGCCTGGAGTGCTCTAAGCTGCTGTGAATCACACGTTTAGTTTTTGCCAAATGAAAAGCAATTTCACTTGCAAAAAAAAATATCTGTGGGGATACTTATGGCTTTTAGCTCAGACGGAAAATGTACCAAAATTGTCCAGGGAAAAAGGAGATTGGGTATGTGTGTATCAATTTTTTATAAAACCAGAAAATAAAAGCTAGGATTTACTCCTTTTGCTTTCAATTAAAATCTTTTCATTTCCCAGTTTCATCTAACAGGTGTTAACTATTAGACTAATAAATTGTGTCTTCAGATGGACCATGTCAATGAAGTCCGTAGTTAATGAGGTGCAAATTTTTGTAAGGGAGTAATGAAGTTAGAATTGGCTGGGGAGGCTTTTGCGATTGATTAGTTGCCAAAATATTGAACAATAGGATATTTTCTCCAGTTCTTACTTCTAAGTACCAGGCATAGGCATAAAACTGGCTTTATGAATATTGTATTCAATACTTTTGGAATTTCTCTTCTTGACAAAGAAGAATTTTACAAAAAAGTTGTTAACCTCCTTTATCGCCTTGGAACCCAATCCCACGAATTGCAAGCTCTGTTTCCGTGAGTGTGGCGTGTCGTCTCTAGCCACAGAACACCTGTAATGATCAAAAGGGCTCTCATTTACGGGGACTGTCTATCCTGGCTTCAAAAGTGCAACTTACGACGTTGCCGGTGCGTTCAGTGCGCGCCAGCCTTCAGCAAACCGAGAGCCCCTAAACAATGGTTATCCAGTAGAGTGGCAGCCCCATTAAGCTGTCTGAAACATCTCGTCTTATTTTTCCCCAAGATTATTCTTGTTATGAACAATTTTTTTTAGTGTAGAAAAGAATTGTGAAGGGTAAGCATTTCAGATAAGGTTTAAGAATAGGCTCTTACAATAAAATGGAGCACCCCAATCAAGACATTGAGCTTCCACACTGATTTACTACATCTGTGATCTTTTATGTTCTCAACTATTTAGAAAAGACAGGGAAGTAAATGATTTCTCTCCTGAAAGCATTCTAAAAAAAACCCCAACACACAAAAGAATAAAGGTGGCATATTAGATTCACAATATGCTGAAAATGTAATAAAAAGGCATCTTCTAAAAGTGTTGAGAGATGATGTGACCTGAAAGGGTTAACAGAGACCAGATGCAAGTCCTGGTTGCATCAATAACCTTGGGACCCTCACTTAATCCTGGTTATTCTTGTATTTCTTTGTCTGCAAAATGGGGATGGTTTCTTATTGCAATGCTAGGGTAACGTATTTAATAAAAAACAGTAGATCTTTTGTTTCTGTGTCTGAATTTCTCTAAGATAGATGGCTTCCCAAAATGTTAATATCATCCGCTTGATAAGACTGCAATTTGAAATTTTTAGGTGAAACATTTTTAATATAGTATACTTCATTTACCTGGAAGTAGATACGCATTTTGTGAAGGTAGGGCACACATTTTTAAAACACCTGACTTGTAAATCAAGAATATTTTTCTGAACTGCTTTACATTATATTTTTCGTATTTCACACCTACTGAACATGTAGGTATATAAAGAAAATCCACCAATAAACTCTTTTAAAGACCAAGATCAACAATATTAATTTCAAGGCATTTTCAGTGGTTTTATTATGGTTTTCTTCAAACTCACTAATTAATATCACCAGAAAGATCTCAAAGTATTTTTTCTCAAAGTGTTGAAGCTAACCATTTAAAATAGGAATATATTTTCCATGGGCTGCAGCTTACTTTTATACCAGAGTTTACCTTATTGATTTCAAATATGTAATTTTCTCAGCTTCAATTATTGCATGTGTGAGTAATAGACATTTAATTTTTAATTTGTTGGAAGATCTATGCCTCATGCTTTTGCAATACTCTCACAAGAAGAGGACTGATATTCATTTTGAATAAGTTCAATTAGTTAACGTCCTCACTGATCTGTTAAAACTGTTTTCCTTTCTTTCTGAAAACAGCTTAGAAAATATTTAGTATAAAAATTAGACAACTCTGTATCACTGATTACGCTTCTTTTGAGCTGTACAGCCATTCTCAAGTTAGCTCCAGCTTTCATTGCTTAGGGTGCCATTTTTGCTTGCAGATCATTTTGAAGTTGCACGCACCACATGGAATTTATGAAACTTGGGTTTAAAATGGAAATTTAACATAAATCAGTGGGTTCACTAGATAGCATACATTTCTGGACTTTCTTACAGAGACGTCCTTTTGAATTTTTCAGTTAAAAAAACAACAAACCCTTCAAGATAGTAAAACTCTATGTCCAGGTTTCATGGAGTTTTGAGTTTTGAACACCTTCTTTAGGAAAAGGATACCAACTTCAGAACACAGTGTTGAGTTCCAGACTTTGCAAGGGGCCTAGGCAAATGAGGGGCCTTTAGGTTTCAGCTTTTTTAGCTTCAGAGTCAAAGTTATGCCTAAGCTCCTCCAAGAACTAGAGTTTCCATGGCTAGTCCTGCGATTATGGATGAAGAAAGCAAAAACTCTCCAAACGGGAGTTTGATGTGCAGCCAGGATTGAGATCCAAGATGATGCACGACATGAAACTGGCCAAGCAGCGTAAGAGTAGAGTGATAGAGAGATCAGAGCGAAAAGAAATGTGGAGAAGGAGAACATAGAGAAATGAGAATTAGACATGTCTTGAAAGATGATGTTGGTTGATGGGTGAAAGAACAGATGAAGGAAATTCTAGGGAAGGGAATAATATGGACAAAAACGGATGCAGGAACGAGCCTGGCACAAAGAAAGAACAAGTAGTTATGAGATTAAGCTGATGAAAATAGTAAGTGCTGGTAAGAAGCAATTTGGATTTGATGTGGTGGCCAACAGGGAGTTCTCATAAATTTATCATCAAAGGGAGGAGGAAACTAAAAATGTGGTCTCTCTAATAAGGCTGGTCATGCAGGATCGACGGGACAGGGAGCACAACAGGGCGGCTAACTACCAAGGTCTTAACTGGAGACGAAATCAATGATGGCAGTGATGAAAATGGAGCAGTTGGAAAGGAAAGCCAGTGTGGGGGAGGATAATGATGTTTATTTAGTGTGCACCGAATGAATGAATGAATGAATGATGACTATATCTGGGCCTTAGTTATGAGGAAATTGTACTGTAATGATTTAAGACTACACAGTTGGAGAAAAGGTATGGCAAGGATACAAAATGCCCATGTTTAATAAATAAATGTGTGAGAACAGTTTGAAGGGATTATCGAAGTACTAAGAAGAGAGAAACTCTTGGGACACCATGAGTCATAAGATAAAGCAGTGGGTCATAAAACCTTCATAATAATTATCCTAAGCCCTTGCAATTGTGAAGGGCTTAACAGTCTAAAAAAATTAATTCTTATAATAACGCAGTGATGTAAAGAGAGCAAATGTTATTATCCACAATTTTCCTCTGAGTAAATTGCAGCTCAGAGTTTATGAGACTTCCCGAAGGTAACACAACTAGTAATTAGGAAAACCTGAGCTCAAATCCAAGTCTTTTGACTCCGAATTTTGTTCATTAATTAAGGCCAATTTATATAATTCTAGAGAAGATTCAGTTCATAAAAGCATAACAGTCTAAAGACTGGGAAAGACTGGCAACACTTAAATATTTTAAAACAAAGAAAATAAGGGCAAAGAGCATTTCTTCCAGATGATTCTAGATTTCCTATATTCGCTGTATCCCTTTCCCTATATAATGGAAAACCAGCCCTTCCTTCATTGACACCGTGTGCAATGCTGGGGCTTCACTGTACCAAAATTTTATCAAAATGTGACTTCATATGCAAATTAAAACTCTAAGATATGAGTTTTCACCATTAGATTTCAAAGAGCAAAATGTTTACTAAAGAAATATATTGGGCAGGCTGCAGGAGGCAGCCCTTGTCATAACTGCTGGTGAGAGGCTGAGGTAGCAGCGCTTCTTCACAGGGGACATCTGTGATGTCTAGGGACACTTCCGGTTGGGACAACCGGGGTCTGTTAAAGGATCCAGGGGCCAGAGGCCAGGCTTGCTGCTAAGCAGCGCACAGTGCACAGCCCTCCACAACAACAACTATCAGGCCCAGAATGCCAGTGGTGCCAAGGCTGGGAGAGCCTGCTCTATGGAGAAATTTGCCAATACTTGTCAAAATTACAAATATGTATTCTTACGGAACGAGTAAATGCTACTTCTGTTTTTTCTAGATAATTACACATGTGCAAAATTCTTTCGTTCAACAAGTATTCACTGAATATTTATTCTAGGAGCATGCTTTCCAGCAAGGAACAGACCAAAGGAACACCTGAGCCTTTTGGAGCTAATGTGTTGGTGTGAGGTGGGTGTGGGGTTTGCCAAAGAAACACATAAGGAGAGTACATAGTATATGATGAAAAGTACTTTGGGGGGGGGATTAATAAGGAGAGATGAACAGGAATACTCATGCCATGTTCTTTGAAATAGTTAATGATTAGAAAAAGTCTTAACTGTACATCGGTGGGGCATTCGTTAAATGAATTACAGCGCTGTAGAACACTATGCAGCCATTAAAAAGGTTAAGTCCATAAGGGCAGATACGTAATTACCTACAAGGTGCAGAACACAGCATCTGTAAAGGAGCAGACACTAATGACAGACTTGTATAAAACATTTCTGTAGGGAAACACAAAAGTCCTGAAAATAGTAGGAAGAGACATAGGTGGCTAGGGGATCAAGGTGGAAAAATGGTTAATTTTCATTTTTACCATATCCTCTTTTGAATTTTGAATATGAACAAAGGCATTTAATAACTACTAAGAGTACCCAACATTTTTTTCTAACAGTATCTTCACGCTGTGGAAGGTTGTATATGTTTACTGACATACACATGCATCTATACATACGGAAGTATACATATATGTATGCATATATTGTCTACCTTTACACATGCATATATACACCCCCACACAGGACTCTTTAAAATGATTTTTCAGTGCTGAAGCTCTAGTACCTAAAACAGTGCCTGACACATAGTGAGAAATCAAATATTTGTTGACTAAAGAATAAGTGAATCAATAAGTAGCTTTAGTTTTCCCCTATTTCTTTTCTGCCCAGACTGATCGCCCCCTAACATCTCTCTGTGCCTTTAGTGTGTTTCTTACACTTCGCTCCCCGTAAGGCCACCAGAGGGGTTCATCCAGCAAACAAATGGATTGTGCTTTAAACCACCTGCAGGTCCTCACCGCTCACAGGGTGCAGGCTCTGTGGCCTCGCCTTGCGGACATTTTTCTCAGACCCCACGCTGCAGTGGGGCCAACCATCCCCTCCCGACTCCCTTTCTGGAATGCCCTCTCTTCTCTAGAGGAACTCCTACTTCCCCCCCGCCAACCCCTCCCCCACCAAGCTCCTGCTCCTTTCATTGAAACAATCACTCCACTTCTCAGATTATATTAGTTCCTCCATTCTCTCTGTTCCCAGAGAATAAGTACATTTCTTTATCACTACGTCACACAGTCCAGTGTCTGTGTCTCTCCCTCGATGACTACACGTGCCTCAGAGGTCAGTGGGTTTTATTCTTTCACATTGAGCCTTAGCAAAATGCCAGGCTATTCAATCAATATTCTGAGATGATAAATGATTACATTAATTCATGGATGAACTTTAACCTTTCATATAAACTACATACAGTAATAGGACTAAAATATAAACACAAAACCAAAAAAAAAGCTCATTGATGAGAATGAGTACATTGTTTTATTGCATTATAGTTTTCATTTTAACCTGTACCAATTATTTAAACTTGCACAATCTACCTGAAATTTTATCCAATATTATACAAATGACATTAAAATAAGAGCATATTTTAATAATAACTTTATATTTCAACTATTAGTGTTTCTACAGACCTGATTTTTACTTAGGTTGAGGAGTATTTCAATAATTTAAACAAAAGTGGGTAAAGGTATTCAAACCCAATTTTAAAACCATAAACTTTCACATTCTAAATCACTGAAAAAAATTCCTAAGTTGTTAGAGAATGATTATTTTAATGATTAACTTTCCACATTTAAATTTTTTCTGTAGTTAGAATCTGTCAATATAAATTACTGATAGTGACTTTCTAAAGAATGTATTTGTGAGACTGTTGGCCAAGATGAAGGCGTAGGTAGACACACTGTACCTCCTCCCACAACCAAAATAAGGACAACAACAATTTAGAAATTAAAAAAAAAATAGCCAGTACTGACAGAAAATTGAACTGTATGGAAGTCTGACAATCAAGGAGTTAAAATAGACACACTCATCCAGACCGATAAACCAAGTGAAGCTGGGGAGCAAGACAGACCACACAACCCAGGGCTCCAGCTCAGGTAAATAAATCCTCAAATCACCGATTGAAAACACCTGTGGGGGTTGAGGTCCCAGGAGAGACTCCCAGCCTCACAGGAGAGTTCACTGGAGAGACCCACAGGGTCCTAGAACATACACAAGCCCACCCACCCCGGAATCAGTGCCAGAAGGGCCCAGTTTGCTTGTGAGAAGCAGGGGAAGGGACTGAAATCTGGCAGAGAGCAGAGCAAGCACCATTGTTCCCTCTTGGACCCCTCCCCACATACAATGTCATAACGCAGCGACAGGGGTGACCCACCCTGGTGAACAACTAAGGCTCCTCCCCTGATATGTAACAGGCATGACAAGACAAAAAAATAAATGGCCCAAACGGAAGAACAGATCAAAGCTCCAGAACAAATACAATTAAATGACGAAGAGATAGCCAACCTACCAGATGCACAGTTCAAAGCCCTGGTGATCAGGATGCTCACAGAATTGGTTGAATTTGGTCACAAATTCGATGAAAAAATGAAGGCTAAGCTAAGTGAAATAAAGGAAAATGTATAGGGAACCAATAGTGATGGGAAGGAAACTGGGACTGAAACCAATGGAGTGGACCAGAAGGAAGAAAGAAACAACCAAACAGAAAAGGAAGAAACAAGAATGCCAAAAAATGAGGAGAGGCTTAGGAATCTCCAGGACATCTTTAAACATTCCAACATCTGAATTATAGGGATACCAGAAGGGGAAGAGGAAGAGAAACAAGTGGAAAAGTTATTTGAACAAATAATAAAGGAGAACTTCCCCATTCTGGCAAAGGAAATAGACTTCCAGGAAGTCCAGGAAGCTCAGAGTCCCAAAGAAGTTGGACCCAAGGAGGAACACAGCAAGTCACATCATAATTACATTAGCCAAGATTAAAATGAAGGAGAGAATCCTAGAAGCAGCAACAGAAAAGGAGACAGTCACCTACAAAGGAGTTCCCATCAGACTGTCAGCTGATTTCTCGAAAGAGACCTTACAGGCAAGAAGGGGCTGGAAAGAAGTATTCCAAGTCATGAAAGGCAAGGGCCTACATCCATGATTGCTCTATCCAGGGAAGCTCTCATTTAGAATGGAAGGGAAGATAAAGCACTTCTCAGATAAGGTCAAGTTAAAGGAGTTCATCATCACCAAGCCCTTATTATATGAAATGTTAAAGAGACTTATCTAAGAAAAAGAACATAAAAACATGTATACTAAAATGACAGCAAATTCACAATTATGAACAACCACATCTAAAACAAAAACAAACTAAGCAAACAGCTAGAACAGGACCGAAACCACAGAAATGGAGATCACATGGAGGGTTAGTAACAGGGGAGTGGGAGGAGGAGAGAGGGGGAAAAGGTACAGAGAATAAGTAGCATAGATGGTAGGTAGAAAATAGACAGGGGGAGGGCAAGAATAGTGTGGGAAATGTAGAAGCTAAAGAACTTATGACAAATGGACATGAACTAAAGGGGGGGAATGTGGGGTAGGAGTGGGTGTACAAAGTGGAGGGGAGTGAAGGGGGAAAATGGGACAACTGTAATAGCATAATCAATAAAATATATTTAAAAAGGAATGTATTTGTTATTATACTTTTATGTAGTATTTTTTTGAGAGGCTAGGCTTTAGATGGGATGTAAAATCCTTTTCCTCCACAACTCTTGTTACAATCAAGAGGTATTAACTGGTAAGTTTCAGTCTCCTAAGTTTGTCCTTAAAAAAGAATTGATGAGTCCTTCTTTTTTTCAGATGAGTTTTATACCACTGTGTATTTCTCCTCACATGAGTGACTACCTTATAACAAACCGTTAATCTTGAACTTCTCATATACTTCCTCGGAAGGACTAGACTTGCCACGTTCAATTCATCTGTCTTCTCTCCATGTTTTCAACCATCGTGGATGAGGTCATAGAAATCCTAGCAAGTCTGGGAAAAATGAGGCAGCTTTTGGACCAGTCATCCATCACTGCAATCAGCCGGGAGGAATACAACTCCCAGACTTAATGTCATGTCTACTAAGAGTTTTCACAACAAGAAGGAAGAAGGAAGTTGAAGGTTTGATTTTTTTTAAATTCCTTTTTCCAAGGAGCAAGGTCCTTCCTTCTGTTTCTCATATCCTCATAGTGCTCAAAAAAAGTTTAATGAATAAATGGATGCTGCCAATGGTCAATTTCTTCCAGATATAACTTGGATACTCTTCAATTACTGTGGCCTTAGATCCTTCAAAGATAATGTTCTGATGGAAGTGGGGAAAAAAGAGCCCGCTGGGCAAGCTTCCCTGAAACCTCCTTCTTAGGGAACAGCAAACAGAGGGAGAGGAAATGTTCATCATTGAGCGCCTACTTTGTTCCAGGTATCATGTTAGGTGTTTTACCTATTTTAGCTCATTTAATCCTCGCAACAATCTTTAGGTAGTTGTTATTGTGCCTCGTTTGTTTAAGAAAACGAAGTTCAAAGAATCCACTTAATTTGCCCAAGACAAACTAAGAGGAAAAGCTCAGATTTATACCAAGCCTGTTCTCTCTAAAGTTTATTCTAATATGACATTCTGGAAGGAAGGAAGGAAGGAAGGAAGGAAGGAAGGAAGGAAGGAAGGAAGGAAGGAAATAAATGCACCACCAACAGAACTTTGCTTTTATTTTGTTGTTCCTTTCATTGTAAGTCACCCCAATTCTTTTTTGGAAATAGGAGAAAAGGCAATAATAATGAAAAATTCTAATGCTGTCAGTAAGGACACTGCTTTTTAATCTTACTCGCCCAAATGCAGAATTTGAATCTCAGCAATGCTTAACAGGGGAAAATTATTTACGGTTTCTGCGTCTCATCAACACATCTATATGGAACACCAGATGCTGAGTCTTTTTTTTGAAATCAGGTCACATACTATTAATGAATGCGTGTTCCAGCTTAGGTCACCCAAGTCCGTGTGTCTTACCCACCTCTCGGATTGTTTTCCCAGGAGATGAGAAAGGGTGCCGAACATGCAGGCAAACTTAAGTGTCATCATTGACTTCTTTAATATGTGTTTTAATAGTATTCGAGGCCAATTTCAAGCAATTCAAATAATATGTTATCACAGAAAAAAAAAGTTTTTCTAATAAAACCACCCTTTTGCCATCAGCTTTCTTTTGAAATTGTGAATTGATTTTTTTAAAGAGTTCCAGTGGCACAGTCTTTGAAACTCCACCTGAAGTAGGTCAGAGCCTTCCCTCCCCAGTGCTCTACAGCATGAAAGGCTGACTGTATTTTCTCATGACTTTACTCCTGGGGGACCACCCATGGATCGTTTCTCTTAGTAAAAAAGAATCCATTGACTGAGTCTATCCCAAAGCTCTCAAACTGAGCTTTACATGGGGGAACAATGGCAAATTGAGTACAGCTATTGACCAGCCCTCTGTAGTTAAAAATACAACAAACTATATACCTTGTCTGATTGATTCTTGAATTACTGGTCAATTTCGCGCTCTGCCGGCATTACTTACTACTTGGTAACTTTCTAGGCAGAATGAAAATTTAGGCCACTATCTTCTATCTCTGTTACCTGTTACCCACTATATACATACACGTGAACACACATGTACACATACACATATACGTATACAATATATTTCCTATATTCAGAGCTAACAGGAAACTGTGATGTTATATATTATCAAAATACATGTTTTTGCCCTAGCAGGTGAGGCTCAGTGCATTGAGTGCCAGCCTGCAAATTAAAGGGTTGCCAGTTGGATTCCCAGTCAGGGCACATGTCTGGGTTGCAGGCCAGATCCCCAGTAGGGGGCACACAAGAGGCAACCACACATTGAATCTCTCCCTCTCCTCCTCTTTCTCTCTCCCTTCCTCTCTCTCTAAAAATAAATAAATAAAATCTTTTAAAAAATACATGTTTTGTTTCCCTTCAAAAACATGTTTAATATTCAATAGCTTAACAGTGATAACTCAACATTTAATTTATATTTCTTTCAATCAAGAAAAACAGGGAATAACATCCCTAATAAGTAATATCATTACACTAAAAATTATTTTATTCAATATTAAAATATTCTGAACATATTATTTGGGAGTGTTTAAAAATAGTTATGAATTATTTTATTTTAAAATTCAACACCAATAAAAAGTATAATAAACATAATTTATTCATATATTGTTTTTTCATAAGGAGGAAAATGTCCTGTAATCATAGAACAATATCTATGGGACAATATTGCATGTACTAGAGCAAAAATATTAACTTCACCCCTCCTAAAATTTAATTAGTACTTGTAAAGTAAAAACAAACATTGAAAACAAAATGCAAATATATTTAGTACAGATGCAGCCTTTACTTTTGTGAGGTGAGCACAGCAATGAGCAGTGTTTCATGAGAGCTTGATGGAATAAATTATATGTGATGATGTATATGGTAAGAATCATATATAAATATTTCCCTTTAATGTGACTAAAACTCACATTTTTATTTCTGTAAATTTTCATGGGAACAATTTCATATGTTCCATTGTTTAGTGACTACATCATACAATACCTCAGCAATCACCATCTTTACTTTTTAGTGTAGAATAAGACATATAATCAGACCCTAACCAATGAGAGCGTCACTGTGGTGAAGTACAAAGCAGCGGTTCTCACTCACGGTTCTCCTTTACTCTCACAAACGTCACCTAGTTACCCCCGAGGAGACATTCCATGGTGCTTGGAGACCTTTGTGGTTGTCAGAGCTGGGGCTGGTGTGCCATCGGCACCTGGCAGGCGGAGGCCAGGGATGTCACTCAACATGCTCACATTCACAGAACAGCCCCGACCCCCCAACAAAAACCACCAGCCCGAATTGTCAGCAGTGTCAAATTGAGAAATCTTGGCTTAAAGATAAAGGTAAATCAAAGCAGAAATGTATTTCAAAATGCCAATTTCCTCATGACAGGGCACATTCAGTCTAATACAGTATAATGAGGGTGAACTTGCAAAACGGTGTGTCTGAGCTCATCCTACTCACCTCTGAGATGGGGACGGTGTAAATGCCTATCTCGCTGGGCTTAGGTGAAAACCAAATAGCGCATTTTTTAAAACTGTAATACAAATACATTGTAATTGATATTGTCACAAAACCCTATGAAATAACTGTTTCTGTTACATGTACTCTACTTCATAATGTAGAAAAATGAACTAATTTATTTTAGCACACTGATGCTAAAGTTATAAGAATAGAAATATGAAAGGGTTTATAGTTACGTTAATCTGAAGATTTTTATTACTGATAGTAACGTGTCACTGATGACATCAACAACCACCATCCATGCGTCTCATTTCACGTTCACAGCGCCATGGGGGCAGGTGTTACTATCCCCACCTGTCTTCTAGGTGAAGAAATGAAGACAGAGGTAAACTGATTCAGCTAGTGTAGTACAAGGTTAACTGGAAAGAGGGAGGCTCCCAGGTCTGCCCTTAGCCTTTGACGAAACTCATACATATTTGGTATCTCAACTTATTAATGTATTAGAAACATTGTGTTTCTATGGAATTTCATTGGTAAAAGCAAGTCTAATGAAAAGATGACCATCACGCATTTTGTTGAAAAGGTAGCTCTGTTCCCAGTAAGGACTCCTGCTCTGCAGGCCAAGGCCCAGTAGCACGGGGTTTATAGAGTTTGGGGAATGAGTCTAGGAATTCTTTTATCAAGCATTGGTTATAGATTAAATAAGTAATACAGCCTGCTTATACGTGCGTTACTGGTTTTCGTATGTATGCATTTATATTGGAATAGTTAAAAAACAAATTCATTTTTAACAGCATTGTTAATTTTATCCTAGTCTTCAATAATTATTATATTGAAGCTCAATGATGTTACTTTTCCCTTTTGTTGTCATTAATAAAGTAATACTACTAATGTAGTTAAAGAACCTCCAGAAGAGAAAAACAAAATGAATTTTTTTCCCTTTATAGTACAATCTTGGGTTAAAAGACTAAATGGTACACATGATTGAATTATTCACACATATCACTTACATAATTAAATGTTATTAGTGCACTTAAAATTTATTATTAAATTATTTTTAAGGTTATAAGATCCATGATCAAAACTATTATAAGGTTAAAAGAGGTAGATGTGCTCCTTGATAACAACAGGTTGGAATTATGAATCATTTTGTAAATACTCTCTTATCTACTGATATGTCAAGTAATGCACAAGTTTGCTATCTTCAGTACTCTTCATACTTATAGCAATAATACTAGATATTAAATATAACAAACTGGACAGTATAAATGTGTACAAAATAATTGCTAACATTAATTTATACTTGTCTGTTTATGGGAAAAATAAACACGAATTGAGTACTCACTGTCTCTTACATGCCTAATATAATGCCAGTTCTACTGAAGCTTCTTAGAAAGCAGGTAGTTTACACCCCCTGCACAGCCCTTGGCTATGAAAATGTCTGTCTCTGTCTATGCAGCCTGGATCGGAGTGGTGACAAGAGCGTGCCTGCTCTTGTCATGCTGAACAAGATCTCAACAACACTAAATTTAATGGTTAACTCTCTGTTTTCACCTTTCATTTACTATCTGTAGTCCTATCCCCACTAGAATGTAAGCTGTTTGTAGATATCCACAAAATAATATGCTGATATTTTTGATTGGTTGGGAATGCACTGAATCCATTAAGTTGAGAAGATCTGACATCTTGACTGTATTGCTTCTTTCTGTGTGTGAACACGGATTATTTCTTCATTTAATTAGTTCATTTTATTTTGTTCAGGAAAATTTTGTTGTTTTTCTCATATAGATCTTGTACATATTTTGTTACATTTATATTAAGTATTCCATCTTGGGGGGAACTAGTGTAAATGTTAATGTGTTTTTAATTTCAAATTCCACTTGTGCATTGCTAGGATATAGGAAAGCAATAGACTTTTGAATATTAACCTTGTATCCCGCAATCTTATTAGTTTCAGGAGGTGTTTTTTTTTTTTGTAATTCTTTTGGATTTTCCACATAGGTCATCCGTGAAGAAAGATAATTTTATTTTTTCCTTCCCAATGTGTATACCTATTATTTTCTTTTCTTGTCTTATCACTTTAGCTAGAGTACAATGTTGAAAAGGAGTGATGAGAAGGGAATATCTTTACCTTGTACTTGATCTTAATGAGAAAGCTTTGAGTTTCTCACCATTAAGCATGGTGTTAGCTCTAGGTTTTTTGTAGATATCCTTTACCAAGTCGAGAAAGTTCCCTGAGTTCTTCTGATATAACCACAAAAGCCTTTGATAGTTTCATTGTTTTTTGCTGTCCTAGACCTGCAATCAAACATTTCTCTAAGGATCTCTGCTGGGAAATTGTATTTAAAGATCTCATAAGATGTATTTATTGCTACTAGGTTGATTATTGTTCTAGAAGTTTTGGGAAACAGAACTCAGTGTCATGAACTGGATTCCCAAGAAAGTACATTCCCTGGGAGATGGAGTGAATAAACAGAAGTTTCTATGGACAAAAAAATAAATAAATAAATAAAAATTTAAAAAAAAATTAAAAAGGGAAAGGGAAAGGAAGGAAGCCTGATTGGATAGAAGGAAAAGTTTAAGTTGTGATGTGGGCCTATGAGAAGGAGATCAGGAGCTAGAATGGTCTTTCAACAATCAAGATGGGCCAAGAGCCAGTTATTTATTCTTCCTCAAAGACAAATCAAGGGTCCTGACCTTGGGCAAGGTAGCTTTCTGCAATCCTTGAAAGGGCTGATGGCTAAAGAGAGCTAATAGCACTCCCAGAAGCTGGGGCAACGAATCTTTAATGAAGGGGTATCGGTGTATTGTAGAATATGAGTACGTAACCATACTAATATTTTTTGAAGATGAAAATATGCCATGAATTCATAGAAATATTGCCAATTCAAATTTAAGTTGTTTTACTTAACTTCTTTGGGTTTTTGTATCTCTTTCCTGTTACACTGAAAATCTTCATGCCCAATGATATTAATAATTATCTGTATACTATAATACAATTAAGTATAATATTACATATTGTGTCTGACAATACAATTAACAAAAATAAATTTCTGTGTAGCTTTTCATTTGTTTTCAGAGTATATCCAACTAAGAATATATAGTCAAATACAATATATTTAAAACCACTTGAAATATGCCCTCTTTGCATGGTTTTGCCACTGATTCAATCTCAATTTAGGTCAATGTGTTAATTCAGAAGCGGACTTTTTGGGAGCTTGCAGCCTTTCCCATTTTTATTTATATTTCCCTTTATAATTATAACACATTAGTCTTATAATACATATGGTCCCAGGGTCAGATCTACATAATAAAGTACACATACAGAGGTCTACCAACCATTCTTGTTCCCTTCATGCTCTTCCCTTTTTAGCCCAAGGTATAACCACTAAACAAAGAAAAACTGCCTGGCCAGGCAGCTCAGTTAGTTGGCTGGAGCACCTTCCTGACACGTGACGGTTGTTAGGTTCTATCTTCAATCAGGGCCCATACGTGAATCAACCAATGAATGCATGGTAAGTAGAACAGCTAATTGATGTGTTTGTCTGTCTGTCTGTCTCAAATCAATAAATTTAAAAAACCCATTTTACGGTACGTTATCCTTTTAGTTCTTGAAAGAAAATATGGGTGATTATATTTATGTCCTCCCCTTTCTTTGCAAATAGTAACATATTTTTTCCACACTGCCACTTACACTTACTGATATTGCCTGAGATTGTTCCAGACCTTAATACGGAAATATTTTTTAATGACAGCAGAGTATAATATTTACCACATTTCATTCAACTAGTCCACTATTGATGGACATTTGGTCTGTTGCCAGTCATTTCTCTTATCACTAATAGTGCTGCAATAGCCCTCTGCCTACCTTGTTGTACGTCTAACAGTGGGTTTGCGGGATCTAGTGGTAAGTGTACAGGTAAATAGAGTAAAAATTCTCCTCCACAGCACTTGTACATTCTGAATTCTCAAGAGGTTATTAAAGTGTCTGTTTGCCCACCATGTTCGTCTTAGAGTACTGTGTTAGTTGTCTGTTGCTATGGTAAGAACTTACCACAATGTAATAGGTTAAAACAACACAAACTTATTACCTTGCAGTACTGGAATTGAAAAGGGAAACACATAGGACCCACTGGACTAAAATCAAGGTGTCAGCAGGACCGTTCCCCTTCCAGGAGCTCCAGGGGAGAACCTGCCTTCTTATCTTTCCATTTGCTGGAAGCTGCCGGTATTCCTTGGCTCGTGGCCCTGTTCTATCCCAATGCCAGCAATCGCATCACCGTGACCTCTATAGCGAACATTACACCTTCTCCTCCAACTCTCCCGCCTGCTTTTTCACTGATGAGGACCCTTGTGATTACATTAAAACAACCCAGACAATCAAGGGTAATCGACACATGTCAGGATCCTTAACCTCATCTGCAAAGCCTCTTTTTGCATTTGAAATCCTGAGGGTCAGGATGTAGACACTTTTGAGGGCCATTTCTCTGCCTCCCACAAGTATGTCGTCAATCTTTTGGGTTTCTGAGAATCAAATTGATACGTAACGGTCATCCCGGTCAATTGTAATTAGTACCTTTTTACTATGAATCAATTTGAACACACTGATGTCCTACGCCCTTTGCGTTTCTTTTCCTGTGAACTGTTTATATCTCTTCTTTAGTGTAGAGTTGTTGGTCTTTTCGTTTCCCTTTAATTTTAAAAGCTCTTTCGTATTTCAGAGATAGCAAAGCTTGGTTCATGATATAAATTTCAAATATTTTCCACAGTTTTCATTTTACTTTTTAAATATTTGGCTATGGAAAGTTTATTAGAAATTGTTATATGGGCAACTTTATTAGTATTTTCCCTTATTGCCTCTAGATTTTAGTCATATTTAGAAAACTTTTGGCTACTCCGAGTGTTACAGAGTAATTGTCCTTTGTTTTTTTCTCCTAACATAGTTTCTATATTTAAATTTTGGATTGTTTTAGCACTTAAATCTATTATATTTGAAACCGATTGCTTTCTCGTTTTCCACACCAGTTCCCACTGCCACTTACTGAGAAGCTCATCCTTTCCCCACTGATCCAAACGCTACCTTTTTCATATACTCAATTTCCACACATAATTTGATGTATGTCTAAATTTTTAATTGTTTTATTTTAGATCTTCCTTTTAAACTTTTATGCTCTTTCATTAATATCATACTTACTTGGCAAATATTCAAGTCGAAGTCAGTAAATGAAATTATTTTACTATGTGCTCGTATGTTTTCCCCACTATAATTTGAGGCTGTTGGGTACCATATTACCCACTTTTATTCCCCAGTGTCTAGCAGTATACCTTCCACATTGAGGTTAATCAATAAATCATTATTAGAAATGTGTAAATAACAATGCTGGACAATATATCTCTGTTAGAATACTTTATGTTTAGGTAGCAATGTTGAGTTGGCCATCCAAATGTAGCAAACCTTGTCTGATCCAACAGGAATTCTGAGTGCCAGGTGGAGAAGGCATTTCCTGTCTCTACTTTGTAAAAGAGGAACCTGAGGCTCAGAAACGCTTACGCTGCTTTCTGGGGGCCATGTAAGTAAATAGTAGTATTGGAACTGGAATTACATCTTCTGACTTCAAATTTAATGTTCTTAACATCAGAGGTAAAATGACTCCATGCTTGGCCTGGATTTCATTCCTCCTTATTTTTCTTTCATTTCTAAAACAACATTTATCCAAGAGATATACGAGGTCTAAACCTGATTAATAATGAGATGAACCAATTATCCTCCACCAAAAAGAATGTATAGGAGCTGAAATAACATTTTCAATTTTTAAACATTATTCTGAGAGATAATATTAATTACAGGTCTGAAGATGATATTAGACAATTAAAAACGTAGTGAGGTTTTTGTTCAACATTTTTAGTGCTTAAATGTTTTTCATTATTTTTATACTTATTTTTTTACCTACAGACTGTGAAGACTAATTTTTAAAATGTATATATAAATGTGTATGTTCAGATACTACCAAAAGGCTAGACAGAAATGAAGGCCAAGAAATGGCAATGCTGCGTTTCTACATACAATTAACAGGAGAAAAAAAATGAACAAGAAAAAAAATAGTGAGTTTTCCTGACTTTGGAGTTCTTGGATCACTGTTTCTAGCAAGAAGAAGAAAAGAAAAGAAAATAGATATGACAAAAAACATATTAAATTATTGTAACAATATAGTTGAAATCCACGATGTTCTTACATTTAAAAAAGTGTAAGATCTGCTTAGCAAAGCTGCTGCTCTACTATGGCACTGTATTTTAGTTTGTTTGACAATATATTAACTAACTGATTAATTTAAGAACATCAATTTTGAACGTGAGCTCTGTGGTTCATCTTGAAAGGGTCACTATGATAGTTGTAGTTTAAATCAGTTTCATTGTGATTATATTTAAAATCATAGATGCTAATAAATTGCCTTAAAATTTTTATAGTTACTCTATAGATCTATTACTTAAATATGTATTAGCAAACTAATATACATTTGTATTTAATAAACGAACATTCTGAATCCAGATGCAATGCTCATTTCCAGAATTAAGGTTCCTGAGGGAGGAAACAATATTTCTGCTTGTGAAAGCTAAACATAATGCTGTATAATCGATTGGCTCACTTAAAGGCATCAGCCATGCTCCCCTTGATGATAGATTAAGTAAATATGAGAGTAGACAGCGGCAACATTACGGGTTATTATACAGCATATTGTAGTAAGGATTATGAAAATTGGTCATGCTCCAGAGCAAGCAATGTGGATGAAAAGGCTTTATGAGAAATGTATTTACAAGGAAATTGAGGGAAATATTTATATTAATTATAAAAGTGGCGAATAGTGATATATAGAGTAAATTAAAACCAAAATAGTTTTTTCAGGATTTTCCAGAAGCAGAAAAGAGTTCCTGACCTTTAAAAATAGCCAACATTTTCATACAGGTTTATTCTTTATGCAAAGAAAAATTTCCTGTTGCATGTGAAATGGGAAAAAGAAGAAACAACAAACCAGAGTGAATGAGAAACTATTACAATTCCTAACAGCTTTCAGCACAAAGGCAAAAACGATGCAGCTGATTGCTAACACCAATCAAATGAGTTCCAGAGCAGATGAGCAGGATGAACTCTTAGCTTTCCTTGACTGCATACAACAGCCTTGAAGCTCCAGGCAGGTGAGAGTGCACTTCAGCAGGTGCAGCTTGCCCTGCGGTCAGTTTCTGTGTGAAGCCACACCGGGAGACCATCGGGGACACTACACTGTGCAGGGCTCACGGGGCTTGACTAACAGAGCGAGGAGGGGCAGCCCAGGAGGAGGGGCTGCATGCAGAGGGGCTGTAAAGGCCGGAGAGCTGGCAAAGGCAGCCTTTCTCCCCTCTGATCTTACTGTCCCCAACAGTGATCTTCACCAGCCCCCTTCTGCCTGTCCCTGTACAGTGAAGAAACAAGGGTTTGGCCAGTACAACACAGAACATGCGACTGTACTTGGGTGATACTCACTACATATGCTTTGCTTAAAACCATCCCCTTAAAAAGCAGTTGGTGATCTTTCAAGTAATGTGAGTCTATCCCAGCGTTACCACTGAGTTACCCATCCAGTTTCCCCCGCTGCGGGAAGGGACCAACACCTGCATCCGGCTCCCCTCTTTTTCTAAACAAAGCCCTGGTGAAGCGAATTGGAACCCAAAGCTGCTATCAGTAGAGGGCGCTGGGACGAAAGGAAAGGCTTGCAGGACACACTTTGTTCCCTTCCTGTCGGTGATAACCGTGTTCCTTATCAAAGCGAATTCCAACTCCTACTGCTCATTAAGGCTGTCATGTTTCTCACAGACTCATCCGCCTTATAATTGAAATTCTTATTTTAACAGCATTATCTTAATGTTATTGCTAGCTATGGAACGTCTTGTGAAGAGCGCAACATTAAAGTTAATTTGGCCCTACATCTTTGGTAATGGATACTGTCTGGAATATAATTAACTGTAGATACTCAAACTTGGACTGAAATATGTCACGGTTTCTTCCTCTATTATTGTCATTTGTCTGTGGCGGCCCTTACCGCGGTTGCTTATCATTTCTTGTATCTGACTAATCCTGTTTTGCTTGTGGTCTTTTGCTGTTAATGTAGCAAAAATCAGAACTCCCAATGATGTGAAGTTTCGTTTCATTTCTCTTTGTTTATTGTTAATTAAAGCTGGTTAGGCACTTCAGTGGAGCTCCCCAGGGAGAAAAATTAGATCAGCATTATAATAAGAATTAAGAAAGTACTCCTAGAATTATAGCTAATGTATAATTTAAAAATATAATATAGTAAATAAAAAAACAGATCAAATGACCTATATTGTTCATTTAAGTAGCACTTTCCATTAAGCAAAATATGCAGTTCTTATAATTTAACATCTATACAATGCTACTAAAAAAACTATATACATAATATGCTAATAAAGTAAAACAATCTCACTTAATAAGCTTTTATTCCCATTCAGGTATGATTTCCCATTGCTTACTGAATAAATGACTGGAAGAATATTCCTAGCAAATACTCCATACTTTACATATAAATGGGTCAAGCCAAAAGACTAATAAAACCTTACAGATAACTTTTAAAAATTAAACACTTTAAAGGTTACTTTCAATACTCAAGTGATAAAACAAAACTGGAAGATTCAATTAAAATTTAATCTTTGATGTCTGGGATCTGCTTCAAACTAATCACTCCAGGGTCGGGGTGTTGTGAGGATGACGGTGTATGGAAATGAAACAAGATTATGAGTCACCAATCGTTAAGGATGGGCAACATGATTGCTTCCTTTCTCCGTATACTTACAATTGGTTATTACAAAAGTTAAAAATTAATATTTGATGTTAATATTTTATTTATTTAATGGAGTAAATTCATTAAAGAGGGCCTCACAAGGAGGTGGAAAATGCATTTCTGGATTCCTGTTTTATAGGCACATATTAGATATCCTATGCTCCCTGCCTTTTATTTTATAATATTCCTCAGTTAAAGTCCATGCATATCTGTCTATGAAAAAATTAATATTTGAAGATATGCATGCCTAATTATGGGTAGACAAGTTCCACCTAACAGAAAAGAAATTTAGGCCCCCTCAAAACCAAATATAACGACAATTTCCACATACATGGTAGAATGACAAAACAAAATAAAAAAAAAAATAATAATAGTGCTGGTGAAGATGCAAAGCAATCGCAACTTGCATACATTGCTGATGGAAATACAAAATGATATGGCCACTTTGGGAAACTGTTCAAGTTATGACCTAGCAGTCTTATAAGTATTCACCCAAGAGAAAATAGAAACACATTTTCATAAAAGATATGTGTGCGAAAGACCTGTATGCAGGTTCATTCACAAGAGCTCCAGAATGAAAATCATCCAAATGTCCACTACCTGGTGATTGCTTAAATAATTTGTTATGATGCACTCACACGATGGAATGATACTTGGCAAGAGAATACACTACTGACACTGATAATCATTTGGATGGATCCTGAAAACACTGTGCCAAGTGAAAGAAGCAGGCATCAAAGGCCACACGGTGTATAGTTCCATGTATATAACTTTCTGGAAGAGGCGAAACTGTAGGAACGTCAATCAGATAATGGTTGCTAGGGGTGTGGGCTGAGGGATGGGAGTGACCGTAGAGGCACAGGAGGGAACTCTCCGCAGGGGCAAACACATTCACACCCAGGCTGGGGGGTGTACACTACATGACTGTATACAATGGATGGGGTGGGGATGGGGATTTTTATTTCTATAATCTACCTTTCTCATTTTCCAAAGTTTCTTATAATCAGAATGGCTTAATTTTCTAATCGGGCAAAGAAACTAACATTTCTTAAGAATTAATAACTGCCCTGGCTGGGGTAGCTCAGTGGATTGAGGGCAGACCTGGGAACCAAAGGGTCGCTGGTTTGATTCCCAGTCGGGGCATATGCTTGGGTTGCGGGGCCAGGTCCCCAGTGAGGGGTGTGTGAGAGGCAACCACAGATGGATGTTTCTCTCCTTCTTTCTCTCCTTCCCTTCCCCTCTCTCTAAAAATAAATAAATAAAATATTTTAAAAAAGAATAACTAACGTATGACAACTATACAACCTTGATAATTCAAGAACAATAGTATACCACATAATATGTCAATGATGCCAACCACATTTCTTTCAGTGTTTAATGAAACCTGTGCGTGTGCACTGATACACGCATTTACATGCGCGTACACCCATGCTTCATTCAGTACAGTGGACACTGGCTGGAGGTGTTTTTGGGAATCAAGTTCTATGATAGAAAGCAATCAGATATTAATGTGACTATAGTAAAATAGCTGTATTACTAATTATGCACAAACTCAACTTCCTTTTGATGAATTGAAAGCATTCTGGGATACCGTGGTGCTCCCGGTCTGCCATCACATGTCAGTTATGTATTCTAGTGCGTAAGAGAACGAGGCGCAACAGAACTCGTCTGAGCAAGAAAGAAGGAAGGAACGGCAGGAGGAGGGGGTAATTAAAGGGTGAGGTAATTAATGGCAAGTCATTCTCCACGGGAGATTCTAAGACGCTCTAGAGCGCTGACTACACTAGAAACATCTTTGTGTGGTCTGCAGTGCCTAGTATAATGCATCACTCATTTTCTTGTTATTTTTCTTTTAGGCCAAATAAATGAGGTCATCAAAATTTAATGCGCTTGGAATAAAATGTTACATGGAACTGCTTAGAATGCAATTTATGTTAAGACCAAATTATTCTATTCTGAGAATGTACTTTTAAAAAATTCACAGAAACACAGACACAGGGGTCATAATGTATTGTTTAAAAGAGAGGTTCAAGGACCACATATATAATGCATACTTTGAAAATTCATATAATTTTGAAAGAGCAAATATTCTAATAAGTTATGAACAAAAAACTTGTGTAGGACATGTGTCTGGGTAAGGAGCAGGCATATGAGAAATTTCTATACATTCCTCTTGATTTTGCTGTGAGCTTAAAAAATAAAGGATAAAAAATAAAATATGTAAGTTTAGTAATAGTTAATATTTACTTGCATACACTCACATAGAGTATATAATCATTTATACTTACTTTTTCCCCTAGTATATATTTATGTAGAAACATATTATATATTTATATATAAATAAAACACTGGCTGAGTAATGTTTTACAATGTGGTTACCAAAAGATTTTGCTGTTCACTCAAAATCATGCCTTTCTAAACAAAATTGTTTTTTTGTTTATTTTTAGAAATTAAGCCTGAGACATTGTGTGTGCATTTTAGCACATTAAAGTAAAATAAAGCTGCAAAATTGAATGATTAGAACACAGATATACCTTATTCAGAAAAACCAATAAATAAGGCTAAACCAGGGAGTCCTATCTACTTCATAATTCAAATCTCTAATAAGATCTTAAACACTGAATTTTCCCTTCACTCCTAATTAAACTTATTCGCAAGGGCAGAGACTGTGCTCCTATATTAATTTCTGTATTCTCAATGCTCGGCATATAGGAAGTAGACAGTATGAGTTAGATTAGTATTTAAGTAGTGAATTAATTAACTGATTAATTAATCTCAACTCTCTATCCCTTGAGCTATCCATTGTCAGCCGCAGACCTTTGCCTTCACCACCAAGTTTAAAAGGGCTTCTCATATCTAGGGTTCTCATACCCTAGAATCTCTCCTCAACGATTCTCTTTCATTATTCACCTTGCCGATATCTAACCCTGAGTAAACTCCACTGTCTGCTTCCCTCACTCCTGACTCCAGCTCTAAGGTCACGCACGATGTAAAGTCATTGTCCTTACTACACGCCAAGTTTCTTTGGGTTTTCATTGCTGCTCAGCAATCTTTTTGTCACCTTAAGATAATCTTTTTCATTTATTTCTTCCTTTATTCATGCAGCCTTTTTTTCCCCCTGAGACTAGCAGAAATAGCTGAATTCTACCAGACAGGCAAGTTCTTCCAGGACAAGGAAACAGGAGGATCAAAGACAGGGAGATGGGACAGTGGGTGGGGATCAGATGGTTGGGGTGAGATGGCAAGAAATGCCTAGACAGGAAGAAAGGGACTGGATCCCTGGAGGTACATTAGGCAGAGCAGTTTCAGGTTTTACTGAAAGAGAAGGGGAACCATTGGGAAATTGGATATGAGCAGATTTGGCCCCTAGAAGGATCACTTCTTTAGCAATGTGGAAAACAGCTTGGAAGAGGGAGGCAGGTAAATAGCATCAGGAAGGCCAGGAAGAAGGGCAAAAATCCCGAAGGCTTGAAACAGAGGAGGAGGAGGAGGAGGAGGAGTGGGGATGAAGCGATGGACTGGCACCATGATTAAGCTGTAGAACTGGCAGGGCTCCATGGCTGACAGAGAATGAGAATGGGGGACGAGACCGCTCAGATAATTCCCAGGGCTCTGCCTGAGGCAGCTGTCACCGTCTCTCCAAGGAGGGTTTCCCACCTTTTCTGTCATTCTTAAATCTCTCTCCTATACCCTCAACCCAAGCTCTGCAGGTGACCTTACTTCAAATATTACCATAAAAATGATAAAACTGTCAAAGGTAACCTGCTCTCACCTGGAAATGCTCTAAATGTTTTTTAATCTCCCCATCATTTTCTTTTCTCGACTTTCTAAAATCGATCCTTTCCACTTTGTCTTTCCAAAAATTATACTTGTTTCCTTGATCCTCTCTCCCTTAATGCACATTTTTCCCCTTTGCCATTTCTTCTTACAAAGAAACTTTCTCTTGAACCGGTCAGTTTCTTAAACTACCATCTCATTTCCTTCCTTTTAACAATATCAGTTTCCAAAATCAGTCTACCCCTGTTGCTGATACTTCATCTCTAACCCAGCCCTATTGTCTGGTTTCCACCATTCATTCCACAGAGACCACTTCCTCCAAAGTCCCCAGGGACAACACAATCACCCAACGTCACCTCCAGTCCTACAGCTCCTCTCCACTGCCTGCTTAGGAAATGGACGCCGTCTTTGCCACCTCATCCTTTTGGCATATCTTCTTTTTCTTAATTTTAATGGTCTTAAGCTTCTCAGTGCTTCTTAGTCTGTCATTTGAACCTTTCCTTCCTTCAATATTCCTCTAACAGTTTAATTGTTGGAGCTTTCCTAGAATCTGTCTTTGCTTCTCTTTCTCTTCTAACTTCCCTGACTTCGAGTGCGCATGAAGAGCTCCCAGCATGAGGACCCCTTCCTCTCTTTGCCTCAGACTCCATCTCCACGTTCAGTCAGTTACTTTGTTCTGCAAATTCTGTCTCTGCAGTTTTCGAACGTGTTTGCTCCTTTACACTTGGACAGCTACTAGTTCGGGGGCTAACTTCACAATTGTTTTCCAGTTATTCTTCAACACAATTGATGCTACAAAATGCTGCCAATATAATCTTTCTAAAATTCAACATAAACATCTTCTGCTCAAAAGTCTTGCATGTGATCCTCAGCATCTCCTCAAGACTGACCTTCCTACCGTACTCCTGCATCTTCTGCTTTGATGCCCACGATTCCTCCCTCATTTAGGTGTTGTAATCCTGCCTTTTCCTCATGTCACATATACAAGGCTCGCTCTTCTACTTCTCCCCTTTGTCCATATCACTCTCTCAACTTGGCCTGCCTCGCTGCTACCTGGGCCTCTTGATGTCTTACCTGTTTCTAAAGGCCAAGACCAACTAGAGTCTTTCAGGCAACATTCGGCAATATCCCGAGTTTTAAGTTCCTTTTTTTCTCTTCTTTATGTTTATTGTCCTGTTAGCATTAATCACATATATTTTATGAGAGGTATTTTTATATCTTATCTCTTTTACTCGTGTATACATTTCTGGAAGATATAGGCAATGCCCTTCTGTCCCCATCTTCCATATGCTTTGCGCATGGTCAGACTGGTAAATATTTGTTGACCTAATTTTTTATAGTACGTTCTTTCTATCTAAGAGACTTTCCATTAGGAAATAAGAAAAAACAATACTGGGTCATTTTGCTTTTGTTTTCTAAAATATATTGGGGATGACAAAAGCCTTAAATAGCAGCTTCTTCCCCATGAAAAGTTTCACATAAACTTTACTTATATAATATTTAGTCTGCTATATTTTTATATGTCATTAATGGTTAATCCAGAGCCTTTATTCATGAATCAAAAATTAAAAGAGGCTTACAGTAAATATGAACAAAATTTTAAGGTATAACTATGAGCAAACATCTCTAGTACAAGCAATGACCCTTAATTTAAAAAAAAATTATACTAAGATAAGGTCAAATTTTAGATTCTATATCCTAAATTTCCACCTAGTTATTATTTTATTTTCTAAGCAAATTATGAGAACCTATGAAAATGTTTTACTTAGAGTTCACCGTTATTGGTTTCTTAGGTTCTACATTTAAAATACCTAGCATGATACTTCCAATATCTGGGATTTCATTTGATAAGACTTCTGTTTAACAGTATTTTATAGAATTCTTACAGTCAGTTACTTAACTGAGGATACGAGCCTGATCATATCATCTACTAATGCATGTACGGGAAAGAAGTAGGGAATACAGGTTAAATTACTAACCAATTTTACATGAAATGTAAGCAAAAACATATGAAACAGAAACATAAATTTAATGTAATAACAATATTCACAGGAAACTACAGCCTAATAAAATATTTAATCAAAAATCATCAAATAACTATTATCCACTGCTCCCACACAAGAAGTGCTCCAAGACAATCTAAAGATCAGGAAAGGAGCCAAACATACCATAACTACTTTTTGTTGTTGTTGCTACTGATTAACCAATATTAAGATACTGTTAGTTTTGTTAATATTAATATTTAATGTTAGTGTAAATATTGATAGTTTTGTTCATAATAATATTAACATTAATATTTTAAAATACAACAGGGATGCATGTTAAAAGTGTTTGACAGTACTTGAAAATACCCTGCTGTGTCTCAGAGTTTTGCAGAAAAACAGTCTGTATGTGCTGCTGAGCACATTTTTTTTAAGATTTATTTTTTAGAGAGGGGAAGGGAGTGTGTGTGTGGGGGGGAGAGAGAGAGAAACATCATTGTGTGGTTGCCTCTCACGTGGCCCCCACTGGGGACCTGGCCCTCAACCCAGGCATGTGCCCTGACTGGGAATTGAACCTGCGACCCTTTGGTTTGCAGACCGCACTCAATCGACTGAGCTATGCCAGCCAGGGCTGAACACATTATTTTTGATGGGTCCAGTACATTATCTATTTTATCTGAAAACAGGTGAAGGATAGGGGAGGGGTTAAAAATTGAGTCTTTTTATTCAGTAAAAAAATCAAGAACATGAAAATTTTAAAAAATTCATAGGGAAATGTCCTCTAAATACTGACTTTTGTAGAGTGCCCATGAGGTCTCATTCAGTACTTTTTTTTTTTCAGAATAATCAAAAATGCTATTCAGAATTAATTATAATTGTACCTAAGTTTTTGAAGGAGTCTGTTTTTACATTCCTTGCTTTCCTTAAAGAAAAGCAAAAAATCAAAATAGCAAGTTAGTCACATGAGGGCATTTTTTTAAAAGAGAATGAAATATTTCCACTCTACAGTGTTTCTTAATTTTCCTACTTAAACATCTTACTATATATAAAGTATAAATAAAACAATAATAAACATACAAGTAAATTACTATGCTTCGAAATGTGTTGATTAGCCACTAATTACAATCTGTGGCTTCTGCTTCTTTGGGGATTATTATTTTCAAAAACCATTTCATGCATTACCTCAGGGTTCTAATACCACATTTACTTGCACATAATGACTGCTGTTTCACCACACTCTATTTCTGCATTTGCAATAAAAGGATACACTAATACTGTCATTACCACAAATAAAAAATACTCACTGTATTCTACGATTCCCAGCATTCAAAAATGAAACTATACATATATAATTAAAATGCAACTCACCCACCTTTTATAGCCAACTTTGTTAATAGAGGCGTGAGTTGTTAATTAAGGGACACTGAACACTCCAGGGACTATAGAGAGACTTTGTTTCTTCCACCATACCTGTATCTCTAATTCCTTCAGCTCCTATCTGTCAGGGACAGGCTGGCAGATGAGCAGTTTGTCACTCTTGCCTAGGCAAATAGATTCTCCAGTGGCTTTTGTTGCAGCTCATGTCATACTACTAAAACTAGGTGCCTTGAAAATGGCATAATATATGTCGCTGAATCTTGTCAACTCAAGATAATGAGACTCTGTTTGGCTTCACAAGTGGACGCAGATTAGAGAAGCAATATAAATATGGAAATCACAGAGGCCCCCTTTCGGCACCGCTGTTCCTACCTCTAACGGCCCTCGCAGAAAGTCTGTTTGTTCAGCTCCTACTTCCAGTGCTACGTCAACAGAAGCAAAGGGACGGCTGGCCATCTGCTGTCGCTCTCGAAGCAGTTGCTAGGGAGAGTTAAAAATGATTCGTTTTAAAATAGGTTTAAAACCCATTAATTTCAACAATATCTGGTTCTATTTTGAACAAATGGCACTCAGAATTTAGAATTCTTCTAACACACATACGCACATTGAGATCACTGAAAATGAAAATGTTTTCTGTCCGTGGCCTGGGTTACATTACCAAAGAGGCTTTGAATGTACGGCGCTTGCGGAGGGCTTCCCGCGGACCTCCGTCCCACCCACACATCTAATGAAATGCGCTCAAAAGCATTTTGGAAACATCAGTTGAAAGGTGTTACTTAAGTAAGAAGTGCTATTGTTATAATGGCTATGCCAAGTCTTCCCACTCTAGCTCATGCTTGTGTCTTAGCTGAAAGGAAGTAACAGTAAAAATGGTTAAGAAATGTCAACGAAAAGTTGTCAAAATTAACAGAGGTGAAAGGAACATCCACCTTGTTAGACTAAGTCTTGTAAGTCATCAAGATCCCCTATCAGTTGCTAAGGAACCAGCAGTTGTTATCGGCAGCACTCACAACTTTATTCAGAGCCTCTCTGTTCATGATTTAAAACGAAGGATGACTAGTATGTTGCAAGAACTTTGTGTTGGGACTTCACCCCCAGGCATTTGTTTCTTTTTCCTTGTGCCTTTGGCCAAGCTAACATCAATAAACTAGCAAGTCCCAACCACTTCCAAGATAATTTACATTTCTGCTTTTCCTTGTAATTACAACATTCATTAAGTTATGATAGGGAAAAAAATTGATGATCAGCACTAGATATTGCAAACCTTGCCTCCTCATTCTACACAGCTAATAAAATTATTATTAAATATTAAAAGTGGATGAGCAATGCAATTAAATATGCTTTCAAATGAGAAGAAAATTGTATCATTGAAGAAAGACAAATCCTTGAACACAAAGAATGGTTTCACCATTCATTGAGATTATTGTAACTCATTGGCATTAACTTAAAACATTCACTGGCCTGTAAATGTACATGCATATAGTACTGTGATACACCATTCATAAAATTCCCTTTTAGATGACGAAGGAGCACAAGCCGACACCTGATGGCAGTTTATTATTTAACATTTTGTTCCAACACTTGTGACACAGTATTGATGCTGTTCATGAAGTGTGCAGCTAAAGTACCATCTCAGGCCTTGCTTTGTCATTATTAAAAAGAGAATATCCACGTGCCAATATGAAGCAGAAATAATACAACCATCATGGAGTAACAGTTTGTACTTATAATGAACTATCTGTATCTATACATGCTGTATCTATCTACATATAATAGACATACTAAAAGATTTAAAGTAAAAATAAATGGGATCTAAACCACCAAATTATTTGCTGTAATATAAACTCAAAATGATATTATTAAAAACACGGCTGCCAGCAAACAGAATCTTGTTCGAGCCTCTCTCAGGAGGAGTGGGCACTTGACTACCGTGTCTATGCAAATGCAAACAATGTTATTTCAAATGCCAAGGGGACCAAGTGTAGGAAGTACCATGCTCTTTGTGATAAAAACATATATATATTCACCAGCACACACATACACAAGCATACACAAATATGCAAAGTACCTTTGCTAGAGCAATATGCAAATAGCCTTGAGAAAAATTGCAAATTATAGTTTAGGTTTGAACACAAGTTTCTAACATTTGTATTAAAAAGTTTCTTTATTAATACTAGCTGTCCTCAGCTTACCAAGGGTACCTCATATAATTACATGATTTTTTTGTGTCTAGTATGTATGTTAACATCAAGGACAATATTATAAATGTCAAATTACTCATCCCCTGTCATTACAATACCATAACCATCTGTAATACTCTATGTTTATGACTTTCGGGGCTTCCTTTTTAAATTTTTTTATTGCTGTTCAATTATGGTTGTTCCCATTTTTCCCATCACTCTCCCCTGCCCTACCTGCCCCCACCTCCCACCCTCAGTCCTCCCCTGCGTTGTCTGTGTCCATGGGTCCTCTATACATGTTCCTTGACTTGACCCTCCCCCTTCTATAATTACATGATTTTTAACAAAATGAACAGCTTCCGTTTCCTCATCTTACCTTTCCCCTACATCTAAAAGGTCTACAAAATATAGCTAATGAAGAGCCAATGCCACAAATTGTAATGTAAATCTACAAACATTCCATATTTACTCTCTTTGACAAAGAATCGAGTTTTCTGGAATATAATATATTATTGTGACCCCAACATTCATAATAAAGAAAAAACATGCCTGTGGCAGGCATATTTTTTTGCTCATCTTTCTATTTATTAGTAAAAAGCAAAAGTATTTTTAGCGATTCCAGGTTGTCTGCTGAGCTTTGAGTTTCCATCACTTTTTAAGGATTGAATGTCTACTATAGTACACTTTGAAAAAAAGAAAGAAAAAAAATTCTTGCCCAGGCCCGTTCCACTATAGCTTGTAAACAAGACATGATAAACTAAAAGTAATTAGGGAAGAAAGTAGTGCACAGTAAAGGACATACATAAGTAGGGAAACAGCTGAACGAACTTCCTCCGGGTTACTTGGGTTGGTCCCAGCGCTCCGGCTGATGTGCTGACTTTCTTTTCTGACTTGGGGAAATTATTGTAAATGTTGTGACTGTGAAACATGGGAAGGGGAAATCACTTTCTCCTAAGACCCTCTTGCTTCAATGTGATGGCCGAAAATAATACAATGGGGTAACACTATTTGCCACTAATTTCCAGCCCTTGGTGTCCTCAACAATCGTCCTCCCTCTTGCCAGTTACTTCCCAAACTGTGCCCCCCTCAGTGTCAAAACAAAGAAGAGGTAAATAGCAGGCTCACAACTTAAATTTGGCAAAATTTATTATAAATACCGACAAATGATACAGCTACACTCGAGTAAGAAGGACCCGTGCTTGAATGCCAGTTTTTACACGTACTAGTTGTTTCGGCTTAACTAAATCATCGAGACTTCTCTGAGCCTCCATGTTTCCCATCTGTAAAGTGGGGGTATTAACACGGTCTGTACCTACACCTCCCAGGTTTGTTCGGAGTCTCAGTTTCTCCGCCCACTACTTAATGGGCCCAAACCAAATTACCTTTCAGGGCTGGCTAATGCTCATTCTTTCTCTCCATGAGAAGGAAACAGCGGCAGCACAAGGCTAGGACGAAAGAGAGAATGCCCTTGGACTGCTCAACCCAGAGGCTGGCACGCTGTAAACACTCGCTAGCTGTTCGCTGGGACAATTGCTCTGTTACATTGCAGGCGCTGATTTTGTCTTTCAAACAGCACGCTAATTACCACAGGCCCATTTGCTTTGCACTCGGGGCACATTTTGCCCTACTAGTCTCCCTTTTAACAAATGTCGCAGATTCGTGTGACAGTTGGAAAATGTCATAATTGTGGTAAAATAAATTTAAATTCGGAAGTGCTTTCTGCCAATTGCAACTAAGAGTGCTAAGAAGTCAACCTAAAAATTGGGAGGATGTAGAGTAGTTTCTTAAGAACTTCCCAAAATAATTTATTTGATGATCACGATTTTTATATAAGATGAAGTTTAACACTTTGTATGTCCATAAGAAGTTATATGACAGATGCTCTGTTTTATAACTAATCTGCTGTTGCCAATGGTTCAGCAGAAAGATGAAGCCAAGAGAACAAATTGATCATAATACAATGGATCGTAAGCATGCTGCCGTAAACATCGTTGTGAAGAAATTTAAAAATTAAAGAGATGTTCTTCATATCACACTTGTTGTCCATAACTGTTTGACTATTCAAAATCTCCTTCAAAACAATCATGAAATTAAAAATTCTATAAAAATCCATGCTTAACTGTGGCAAACATTAATTCTATCAAATGTATACATATATAATTCTTCCACTCAATATTACTACTTCAAATATTGTGGCATTCACCATATTTTATACTAGCCATATTGTTAGTACCCTAAAGACATACAACTCTCTAATAGACTTTAGGATAATAACCTTTAAAACACACACACAACAAACCAGTAATTAACTCTGTTCCCAATTGTCTTCACATCTCCTTCCTCCTTTGCCTGGGTTCTACCCGCCTTTCTCCCACTTCCAAATGTCCTTCTACTCCACCCCAAGCTTGAAGTGATCATCTTTCTCATGAATTATTTACTTAGTTAGTATGATACTATTTATTTCTATCTTCATGCTTCTCTGAAATCTTCCTTAATACAAAAATCTATTTTTATTTATTTTTATTCCTTACTGCACTTAGCTGGTTGTCAACAGTTTCTGATGAATGAACAAGGAATGAGAGGATTAAAAGTTAACATTTTGTATCATCTAAGTGTGAGTGAAGGCAAGTTAGGATAAAACTGATTTTAATTACAAATTAGCTTTTAAAACTATTATGTGTCCTTTAATATTTTAGAATTTTATAGCTTATCCTCCAAACTAAATGGATATTGATTTTTTTAGAATGGGACAATTTTGTGAACCTGTATTCCCCGCCCCCCAACCGTGAACCTGTATTTTAAACCAACATCAAGTTTCATTCTGCTCCTCAGCTACCTCATTGCAATACTGAAAAGATTGGGAAAAACTGCCATAAAGTCATCATAATACATCCATATTTTTAATAAAAATTATATTCCTAAGTTTTTGGAAAAGTATAAAAAGAGCAGTCAAAATGATTTATCATTAATCTTGAGCTTACATTATAAAATGAACAGAGTATTTGAATGAGAGATTAAATGATATTTCATGAAAAGAATATTCCTTTTACTAACAAAATCACATTGAACAGAGTAATATAAGTAAACGATCAATTTTGTTCTTTTGGTGTTAGGATGGTGTGAGGAGGTAAAGAGAAATTGGCAACATATTTGGCGTCATTTAATTAGGAAAGAATGCTATTTGATCATTTTATAAAACTAAATCTGCAAGGCACAGTCCTCAAGCTCTTATTTAGAACACTGGGAATCTTTTGCTTCCGGGCTTCCAGTCTGAACAGATTTTTGCAGGTGATATTAGTAGCTCATGGGAGCAGCTGGTCACCCCGGTCTGTTTAGGTTGCTTCGATGGCTTTTTTCCAGGCTACAATTCATAAGGCTAGAGCTGCCCTGGACAGCGAGTGCTCTGGCAGGTCTGGGCAAACCTTCCGGGAAGGACTTGCTGTTCTAGATGCCTCGGAGAACATTTGCGATTCTTGGGAAAAGGTCAAAATGTCAACATTAACAGGAGTTTGGAAGAACTGTTATGGATAACACGGAGGGGCTCAAGACTTCAGCAGAGGAAGTAATTGCAGAGGCGGTGGACACAGCAAGGGAATGCGAATTAGCAGCGGTGACTGAACTGCTACAACCCTCTGTTGGAAGGAACAGATGAAGAGCTGTTCCGTATGGATGAGCAAGAACACGGTTTCCTGAAATGGATTACACTCCTGGGGAGGATGCTGGGAAGACTGTTGAAATGACAACAAATATGCAATATGACATAAACTTAGTTGACAACGCAGTGGCATGTTTTGAGAGTACTGATTCCTTTTTTTAAAAGAAGTTCTGCTACGGGTAAAATCGTTCAATGCAGCAAACAGTTGCCACAACCACCCCAATGTCCTGCCAGCACCATCCTGATCAGTCAGCAAACATCAACATCGAGGCAAGACCTTCCAATGGCAAAAACACGATGACTCACTGAAGGCTCAGATGATGGTAAGAACTTTTTAGCAATAAAGGATTTTTAATTAAGTTCTGCACATTGTTTTTTTAGACATAATGCTATTACACACTTAATAGACTACAGTATAGTATAAACATAACTTTTATACGTACTAAAAAAACAAGATGTGTTACTCATTTTTTTGTGGTATTCACTTTACCACAGTGAACTGGAAACCAACCTACGATATCCCCGAGGTATGCCTGTATTTACTTATGTAGCCTGGATTTGAAAACAGCAAAGCCTTACCTATTTCTCAGTGGGCAAAACCAGAAGGTGTGTAAAGATATTGCAGAATTCTTTTCTGAAGGTTGCTCCAGGCAATTTTAAAATTACAATTTGGATTTGGAATCCTGTCTTTGTTGACATAGATGGCATCACTGATTTAGACTTTGCCAAAGATGATCTCATTTCCAGAGGAAAGAAATCATATAGCATGGAGTCATCTAGAACAGTCAAAAACTCAGCCATTGCTTGACACAAGACCATTCTTTCTGGTGAGCAAGAGGAAATACAACAGACCACTGCAGGGCCGTGTTTCATTTTGTTCTGTTTGCATTTACTGCAATTGCAACAAAAAGTCAAAAAATGAAATATTTATTGCCAAATTTAAAGATTACACTGAGCACTTAAAAAATCATAATCAATAGTACATAGAAGTCTTGTTTGTTCAACATACCCTTCTATAAACAAACAGATTAAAATATTGCAGAAGAAATCACCACAGGAAACATAAAGCGATGCGGGGGAAGAGACAGTGGTGGGAGAAAGCGCTTCACAGCGATCCCAGACCCCTGAGGAAATGAGAGTTGACCTGAATCCTTGCATTCTCAGTCCGTATGGGCAGGCATGCATCCCCGAAATTCAGAAGTTTAATGTACAAAAGTGTATCTCTTGCTCATAGAAAATCTTCTGTAGGATCAGGTAACTCCCCATCTGGCCACTCAGCAATCTAGATGTTCTGTCATCGTAACACAGGGATTGTGTGAATGTCGTAAGTGCAGGAAAGAAGCGAGTGAATCCTGCCCCCCTACCGCCCCCCCGCCCCGGGCTCGTGTCTGTCACACCAATGTGTCTCTCCCTCCCTTTCTTCCTCCCTTTCCCTTTCTCTAAAATCAAAAATAAAAATAAAAATAAGAGAAACCAGTAAATCCTATACAGAATTTTCCATTCCTCAGACTAGAAGTGACATTTATCATTTTCCGTAAAAGTCACACAGCCCACCCTAAATACACAAAGGCCAGAAACTGTGGGGTAACCCTGGAATGTGGGGTAAATGAAAGGAAGCCAGAAGAAAACATTTCAGGCAGAAGGAACAGCCAGCGCAAAGTTCCTGAGGCAGGTCAGAGCTGCAAGTTTTCAAGAAACAGAGAAATGGCTGAGCCTTATTCAGCAAGGCGGCAAGAAGCGGAATGGTCAAAGGTTAAGAGAAATTGAAATAACACACATAAATTATCAGGCACCATGGGATCCAAATGAATCACATTCATTATTTTTTAAAACATAATTTCTCTTTATATTGCTTAGAGAGTCCATTCCTATAATGTGGGAAGCAGTTTGGAACAAGCAGGCAAAAGAAATAGGCTTTACCATCCAAATACACTTATTTAAGACATAACCCAGAAAATGGCAACAGCACTTAATCGCAAATGCAATAAGTACCAAAAGGTCAATTTTGTACGAAACGTTCCTTAATACAAAAGGCCAGGTGGTTGTAATTTATCTGAGCAAATCAAAATGAACAAAAGGATGAGTACGGAAAAGGTCATTTAAAAGCTACATCCCCAGAATGGATACTTAATATTACTCCTCAAAGCGCAAAATGGAAAGCTGGATAATTTCAAATTTTGAAACTTGCGCTTGAAAAAAAAAAATGTTTTTCCCACAAAGAATACCCTCACAGTCCTATTGTGGAATATATTACTTTCCCAAGTTAGAGGTCTAAGTTGTAAGAGAAATACAAGTCCTGCTCTCAAGAAGAGCAAATTAATGTCGATGACACCCAAGAGGCACACAATAGGATCAAGTCAACCTTGACGAGTGGAAATATAAAAGCAGCTGATTACAAAAGAAATGACACATCCGCTCCAGCTTGTGTGCTGGTAATTTACGACTGGGGGCTCCTCTTACAATAAAACTCAGATCGACCCTTCAGGAGTTTCTCCCTCTCTCCTTAAGAATTAATTTACTAAAGAAAGATTTTTTTCCCCTCCCTGATTCTGGGAATCCATACAAAGCACAAGATCCATTTCTGAACCACAGCGTGCGACCTTCTAGGTTAAGAAATTCTAAATGCAACATAATGCATTTAGCTTTTTCATTTAGTGTACAAGGAGTTCATGTTGATCATTTAGGTAGTTTGTGACAATAATCTGGAAGTTCTTCAAGTACTTCAGTCCTCCTGGAGTTAAATGACTAAAAAAATTGGCATTTTCATTGTAATCAATATTTTAAAACTATTTCTTTCCTTTAAGGGAAATGTGATTATTTGGCTATTAGTTAACGGAGGCATTTTCAGTTCAATGTGGAGAAACTAAAAAATGATTCTTTTCTGAAATGTTTCTTTGGGAAACAGAACATCTGCTAATTACAATTTTTTTAAGTCTTTATTTGGAAGGTACTTGTGATGCTCATTGACTAATCCGTGCGATCAATTAATATTCACCATTATTTTTCAATCTTTTGTGAAAGAAGAAAACTGTATTTAATAACTAACTTCAACTTTTAAAAATATTTTAAATCCGAAGGGCAGTTTGAAAGCAGCATAGATTACTCCTGACTGATATAAATTGGCTTCCTTATAGACTGGGAACCATGTGTTAAATCACAAAAATCAGAATGTAAGAAAATCAATGGTCATAGCAGACTCATTGGAGTAACTCATTCTCGGAGCCGGAAGGAAACCTAGAGGTTACCTAGTTCAATTTTCCCATTAAAGCAGGGTCAAAAGTGCTAAGACTTTTCTGACAAATGGTGATCCAGTACCCTCCAATATATATAGCAAAAGAACTACTTTTTAGCAAGGCAGTCTTTTTTCCCAAAGATTTATAACATTGTTAAGAAGTTCAATATACTGAATGAAAACCTATTCTTGGGCTCTTTTTGGACCATTAAAATTAAATGGGACATTTCTTTTCTCATTTCCTAAAATTCCTTTAAATATATATTGTATATTTGAAACTTTTCTCATGTCTTCAAATTAACAATTCCAGTATCTTGCATTGTTCATTCATTATTTATGCAAATATTCCGGGAAGCCTAGTGTTCGGAGAACGAGGTCATACAGTGGCATTTCAGTGGTAAGGGACATTGTCCTCTCCTCAAGGAGCTTACACAGATAGTCTCACAAGCAGGGCAAAACTGATTCTCGTGTAACATGGTTTTCAGCATTCTTTCAATGTCCCTCTTAAAATGTTTAATGGACACAATAATAGAGACAAGATCTGACCAGTATTGAAGGTTGTAAAATTGTTTGTCTTAATGCATTCTAAATTAACATGCATTTTTAAAATAGGCTTTTTTTGTTTCATTTTTGAGACCATGCTGGTGTTGGACCCAATCAACAATTCTAGGTCTTTCTCACGTGAACTTTGATCAAAACAAGTATTCCCTACTTAACACTTCTTTGAGCATAATTTTTTTAAAATTCAAATGAAGAACTTCACATTGTACTAGTTCATAGTTCGCGTTTGGTTGCTGTTGTAATTGTTTTTAGCCTATTCTTCCTGGAGGGCAGAACTCTCTCTGACCCTTTGAACTTGCAGCTGACACTGTCACCTCTGCCCAGAGTGGCATTCGTGTTGAGCTCCCCTGCCATCTTTTCGGCCAGGCCAATGCCACTCGATGGCACAGAAAAGAATAAAGCCAGTGAGATCCCTCACTTGCTACTACTCCGAGGCAAAACACAGAATGCACCAAGAGAATGATTCTGCTTTTTAGATTGCAGGACTCCCTCCATGTAGTGATGTGAAAAAACAGAACAGGTAAGGCATGTGGGTTTAGAAACATTCGGTTTATTTTTACAGGCTACATCCACATACACACATCGGGAGAAAACAGGCCTGAGAGATCCCCTAGCTAGCAGACTAGGAACATTTTATTTTCATAGCTTGTGAAATCAACCTTTTTTATTGTAAAAATTCATCCAAAAATACCCTCCCTAGACCTTCCCCTGAAGAACTACTTTGGACCTGGTGGGAAGTAGAAAACCCCGAATCTGTGAATGAACAATGCTTCTGGCTGAGAAAAAGAGGATAAGAATTTTGAAAGAATAGTTTTTGGAATTTATTCAAAGAATTTTTAACTCACAAAGGCAAACTGATTTTATTTTGGACTTTGCTTATAATTTCATGTTAAAAACAAATATAATTTTTTTCAACATTACTGATTTTTCCCCCCCAAATTTGACAAAGGAACTTGATCCAATTGAACACTTCCATATTGTTGGAATTTTATTATCTATCTCTAAGTATTTTATTATTTGATATAATTTGTATTTTAGGTGGGAACTGAGACACCTTGGCAAAGTGATGGTCTACTCCCCAGGGCGTGCAGCCACTGGCCTGGTTGACTGCAGGAGGTGGGATGACTTCTTCAACTCAGGTCTGTCTCTCTTCCTCTTAGAAGCTAATCTGCCTACAGATAATGTGAATCCTACTGTGATCCTTCATCTAACTTCTTATCTGGGAAGGCCTCCTCCGAGGAAATCATGCGCCGGGTGAGCACCATCCATGGCAAGTGACAAAATAGGCCTAGTTTTGGACTTCATAATCAGCAACCTCCATAGGTTTATATGCCCAAAGCCATTTAATTGTTTAGTTCACGTTTGTTTAGAATCCAGGCAAAGAAAAGAGCGCTAATGATAGCCTCATGCCTCAGAAACCACCAATAACTATACAATTACCTAGTGTCCAGTTTTCTATCCAATTCAAAAAAACACACCAGATATTGTTAAATTCTTTGCTGAAGTCAAGCTACATTGTATCTGCAGGATATCCTTGCTGTATCGGTCAAGTTATCCTAACAAAACAAAAGAGAAGCTTAGTCTTGGAGTCTTAACTCACTTGTAGCTTTAGACTTTAACACCATTGCTTTTACTTATTAAATGATGGAATAAATGTTTAATTAGGATAGCTAACTTTATTTTAGTATCTCTTGCCATTTGGTCAAATATGGCTTTTCTATAAACACTTTGAAATGTACTTTGCTAAAATCTTGGGTATACATTAGCCAACCACATACTTGTATATTCCTTTTCCTTACTTTTATGCATTCTGAAATGACATGGTCAATTTTCCCTCTCTCAGGACTTCCACACCCCCAGCCTGGGTGGGAGCTGTTTTCACTGTTCTCTCTACCTTCCGAGAGTTGAAGCTGTCAGCAAAGCCAGTTGAGAACTGATTGTATCTTCAGCTTTCAGCAGAGAGTGCTTTCCAGCAGATGTCCAGATGGTTTCTATTCCCTTACACTCACTCCGCCTTGACTTGGTGCCAGTTTGGTAATCTGTCTTGGGACAAAGACCGTTTATCACAGGTCATGCGATTATGCCTGCACACACTTGCAGCTCAAGGGGTATGTTTTGGAATTGAATCAAGTGCAGTACTCATCAGAACAAAACCAGATGCCATCTCTAAAAGGTAAATAATGACTCACGTACGTGTCTCCATTTACTGCACCCTTATGTTGCTGTTACCTTGGCTCCCAAGCCAAGTCCTGTGATGGAGATAGTTCCCCATCACACATGGCCAAGTCTCTCGGTGCTTCCAACGCTACCTGATTTGATTTTTCTCTTAATATAGGGTGAGTGGCTTTCTTTGGTGAAAAATGCACCTATAGTCTATGATACTCCATCAGCCATTAGGAAGCAGAGTCCTCCGCAATGAAGATGCTTTGCTGTATCTGCGCAGACTGGAGACTAGCAAGAAATGGGCCTGAGGGCATGTTTTCTAGACTGATACTCTGTTTCAAATTGAGATTTAAAATATGAAATGTTGACTTACAAAGTTAACATTTTAATGACAAAATAAGGAAGCCATGCAAATGTGCAATCAGTTGTCAAATGAGTGGCATAAACAAATGCTGTGATGTCAGAAAAAGACACTATTTCCACGGGCTAGACCGGTATTAAAGGCCTACGGAAGTCTGCGAGATAAGGCTCACCCTTCGAGGATGTGTAGGGTTCGGACAAACTATATTATGTTGATTAAATAATAATTTGGGTCGGAATAATTACTTTATTTCACAACTCTGTTGTATGAGAATAAATAAAGCCCATTTCCTTTAGTGTACACATTCCTGTATATTGTTACTTTTCATTTGTCAAATTCTACATACATTGTTTTTCTTTCTTGTTCCTTTTACCTGGAATCTCTCAAACTATCTCATCTGCCCTTTCTATTCCTTTTTAGGAACAGTAACCACCGAATGCATTTTTACTCTTCAAACACACTGGAAAAAGTTTGTGATATCAGTATTTGAAAAACAGTTGTATCAACTATTTCTTTGCCATAGGCCTTGCTCACCTAACCCTGTAATACATAGTATTTGGACATGCAAGTGATACAAATGAGTGACATGCCAACAAATACCAAAACAATTCTACCACTGCATTGTTAATTAAGGCTTTGTTAATGAAGGAACCACCTTACATCCATGGGCAATTTGAAGGCCTCAAAAAAACTAAAAAAAAAAAAAATTATTGGATTATTGGAAAAGGAATACATTTTTATAAATACTATTAAAATGAGTCTGAAAATTTAATTGATCACTGCTACTTTTCAACCAACTCTTCTTTCCATCACTAATAAAAGTAAAAGATGTAGTATAAATTATTAATCAATCCACTGAATGCTACAGTTTCAACACTGAGTAAACAATTATAATTTATTGTATTTTCCTAAATCATTGCCTACTTGCTTCAAAAAAATGAGGTGATTAAGCAAATATTACTCTAGGTTAAATGTTGTATTCAGCTCAAAAAAGAGACCAAATGCCGTATTTTAATTCAAGTTAGAAGTTACTATGAAATCATCAGTATAATTAATATATCCCACAGACATTAGCAAATACACAGACCCAATAAGAGTTTAAATGCTACCCTTTAGCAATTCTCTTGCTAACATTTCAGCTTGAACTTACAATAACATTTATGGTAATTTACCATATACTGCTGAGTTAAAACATTTAAGTGGAAATGATGAAAACACACCTTTAGAGAACAACGGATCAAATCTGGCAAGATTTTCTTTAGTGCAAACAAAGAAGACCAAGTAAAATGTCATGGGAAATAATGCCCTCTTACTACAAAAAGACCTCTTAACCCTTTCAAATAAATAGTAGTATAAAGAGAGGAAGAAATTATACATTTTCAATGTGTATTTTATTATTGTCTATTGATATACCTTTCTATTCAAACAATAATTATTTCAGTCATACAGTATCACACTTTGAAAAGTGGCTGTGTCTCCATAAGTACCTTGTGAGGGCAGGCTCCAACTTTCTCAGGGGACAATAAGTCACAAAAACATACACAGGGACTGTCCAGAAAAAGTCCAGCCATTGTTAAGATAAGAGAACAGTTTGCATGACTTTGATGTGACCTGGCAGCCAAGGAGAGTGGCCTGGAATGTTCATGCCTGAACAATGATGACTTCACTGTACTAGTCAGTGGGGGAAGCAGATGTCACCTTCAACTGAGCATGTGCACTGTGTGGCCATCACATTCAAAATGCCTGAACGAGTAGAGCAACGAATATACATCAAACTTCGCGTTCAGCTTGAACATTTCTCCGCAGAAACTATGCCGATGATTCAGAAGGCCGCAGCTATGGGCAACTGGTGATTGGCAGCTTCACCATGACAAGGCACCTGCTCACGCATCCTGTCTCCTGCAGAGTTTTTTCGTGAAACATCAGATCACCCAGGTGGCTCAGCTCCCCCTACAGCCCTGATTTAGCACCCTGCAACTTCTGCTTTTTCCCAAAACTAAAATCACCTTGGAAAGGGAAGAGATTTCAGACTGTCGATGAGATTCAGAAAAATACAATGGGGCAGCTGATGGCAACTGGGAGAACTGTGTGAGGTCCCAAGTTGTCTCATTTGAAGGGGACTAAGGTGTCATTGTCCTATGTACAATGTTTCCTGTATCTTGTATCTTCTTCAATAAATGTCTCTATTTTTTTACAATACATAGCTGGACAGTACTGTGAAATACAGTACATACTTTCTGGACAGATCACTTATGAAAATTGCTGAAGGGCAGAAAACAATTCTACACAAGATTTCTACTCTTATTCTTATTGTCTTTCTATTGCAGTATTGGCAACTCTGACCTATTCAAAATAAAAAGCTAGAGAACCCCAGGCTCATAGGTAAAGAGTATTTTCATTCTATAATCCCAACTCACAATCCCTTCCATCTTCAGAAATTATATATCCTCCCAAATGTTTATTTCCCTTTGCCACTCACTATCAGTATACTATGCTGAATAATTACAGCTTTATATCAACTTTATGGTATATGTAATTTAAATAACTTAAAAGATATTTATAAGATAAACTGGTAATAAGAAAATATCAAGGAATATTTTTAACTAATTAACGAAAATTAAATTAATGACAAACCTCAGTAACTGTATTAAGAGAAGCCAATTGCTTTGGCCTTTTTGGAAAGCTATTTGCTAACAGATATCAAGAACATCAGAAGTGCACATATCCTTTGACTCCGTAATTCCACTTTATGACTCTATGTTAATGAAATCATCGGACATAAAAGCAAGATTTATGAAGCCCTGCCAAAATATAACTCATAATGGTGAAAATTGGAAACAACTCAGTTAAACAAACTGCAATATCATGAAGGTAAAATATTACATGACCATTAAAATTATGTTTTCAAAGAATTTTTAATGCCATTGGAAAATGTCAAGGATATAACTTCACATAAAAATCAGAATAAAATATACTCACATATATATAAATCATATATAAAATTATATATGTAATAAAAATAAGATTTGGGATGATGTTTACTTTTGGTTGGGGGATGAAGAGAGATGGAATGGGGGAGAGGCAATAAAATTAATTTAATATTTTGCATTAAGTACAAAAGAAAAAAGATCACTGCAAAAAAATAATCCCAAATATGTACCTATATATTATATAATCTATATCTATATCTATACCTGTGTCATCATGCCTGACAGGAAATACAAGAAAGTTTTATCTTTAGAATATGAATTTTAATTCTTTTCAATTTATATTTTCCCAACTTTTCTATAGACATTTTATAACAGAGAAAGGAGGAGAACATTAGTTATGATTTTGATGCCTCTGAACTGGTTGAACTGTAACCATACAATATATGATTTAGAAAACAGAAACAACAGAGGAGTAAAGAAATAACTTTTGCTATTTTAGAAAGATGACATATTTGTGCCTATTATTTATATTACATGCATATTACACTATACAGCAGGATAAAAGTGGCAAGGATTAGTATTTGGCTGAGATAAAAGTATTAATGAAGCAAGTTCTAGGAGAAATTCTGTACATAAATAATTACAATTAAGATAATAGTCAATTAAATAATTAAGGAAAAAGTCATTTTTAGTATTAATTATAATTATTTATATATACTCTTAATAGAACTTAGGAAACGTACATGTAGTTTCTCTAAAAATAAATGCATACAGCATTGGAAGACTCTTATTAAATGGAAACCTGCTTAACTACTGCTGTTTGAGCTAGACAAAGTAGTTCTCTGTGTCAGCGGCCATCCGAATAGTTCAGGGGACAATTTAAAAACTCTGTGTGCAGTTATCCTCATCAGAAATGATCTAGAATGATATAAATCCACCAATCCAAAACTGCGTGGCACTGTCACTGACTTCAAATTGGCACACTTAACTACTTAGGCTGTAAAATTAGTTGAGATTAGGATTAAGAATGCAGTGACAAAGTTTGCCATTTGGTGGTCAACGGGACACAAATCAGATGTCTTCACTTAGTGTGTTTCTATGACAGAATTTTGAAGTAGGTCTAAAAAAATGTGAGGACAATATTGGTGTTAAATAAATTCATGGATAAAATTAGAGCCATGGCAGAGAAAAAGTGTATTATGATGGGCTGAATATTGCCCCCCACCCCCAAATACCCAACTTCCAAGAAACTCTGAAACTTTTTTATGGCAAAAGGGATTTTGCAGACCTTGACTAAATTAAGAATTTTGAGATGGGGAGATTTATCCTGGATTAGCCAAATAATCTATAAACATAATCACAGCACCTCTGTCAGAAGGAGGAGGAGGGAGACTGGACTACAGAGGAAGGGAGGGGCAGTGTGACTACATAGTGGGGCATGTCCCTCCAGGCCCAGAAGATGGGGCAAGGGGTCAGGGGCCAGGGAAGGCAGGGCTGCAGCTACAGAAGCTGGAAAAGGCAAGAAAATGGGTTGTTTCCTAGAGTCTCTGGAGGGGGCGTGCCCTGACACCTTGACTTCTGTCAAACTGACTTTGGACTTAATCATCTTTTTCTTATGATTCATAGCAGTTATTTAAATATTTTGTATCCTCTGTTGATAATATATCCACAAATGCCTTCTCTCGTTATATGATCTGTCTTTTCTGGCTCCTTTCAGCGTTGTTTGATTAGCAGTTGTCAGCTTTAATGCAACTGAATATTCCCGTCATTTCCTGAATGTTATTTACTATCGAGTCTGAAGGAATTTTTCAATGGCAAAAAACTCTAAGATACTGTCCTATAATTTCTTCAAATTAGAAATGTTTGCTTTTTATTTTAAATGAAATTTGATTACTTTAATCCATCTAAGATTAATGTTTATGCATGAACAAGTTGGGATCCTATTTCATTTTTTCCATATGGATAATCAATTGTTGTACTATCATTTATTAAATATTCTGTCCTTTTTCCAAAGTTATGCAAGTCAAGCCCAAAATAAAATTTCCATATATTTGCATACATTCATGCCGGGTCTATCTCTGGACTTTTCATTCGATTCCATAAGGGATCTATCTTAAGTCAGCACCACAGTAAATTTTAGCAAATGGAAAGGCAATTCCCCCAAACCTTTTCATTTTTTCTACAGTACCTTAATTTTCTTTCTTTTATTTACTGAATATCAGTTTATTTAAAAATGTTTTTCATAAACAAATGACTTTATTTAGATATAATATATATGCATATACGTTTACCTATAAGTTAATACATGTTTTGTCAATCCATTTAGAAGCATGATACCATGAACACCCATGAACCCATCACCTGACTCAAAACTCAGAACACCACTAAACCTTCCATTCACCTATGTGCTCCTTCCCTATCTCACGTCTCTTCAAGGGCACCCAATACTGGAAACACTTCTGTTCTCTGAGATGTTTATAAAACATGTTCTCTAGCTGTGAATAGTCCTTTACAACTAACACCTTTTTCACTTGAACTTATGTTTCTAACATGAATCCATGTTGTTGTGCAAGGCCATAATTTATTTATTTCACACCCAATGACTTGCACAGACTTACATCATTTCAAAATATGTGCGGGATTTTTGCTGGCCCATTTATTTTATTCTTTTGATCTAATTATCTATCCCTATCAAAAACATGGTGCTTTCTCAATTACTCCAGCTTTATGGCTTGGTATCCTGAAAGGCAAGGAATCTCATCTTAGACTTCTTTGTTAAGAGTGTCTTGGATATTCTCAATATTTTGCTCTTCTATGCAAATCTTAAATCATTTTTTATGCTCTATACAAAACCTGTTGCAATGAGAATTTCATTAAACCTGTGTATAAATTCGAATGGAACTGGTAACTTTACGACGCTGAATCTTCCTCTTCTAAAGATATTTCTCTCCATTTTATTGGATCTGCATCAAAGTTTCTCAATTAAGCTTTATAAAATTTTATGCTGTTATAATGTCATAACTTTTCTATGTAAAATTTTTGTGCATATGTAAAACTGTCCCTAAGTTGTACTTTTTTTGCTACTATAAATATTTTAAAAATTACATTTACTATTTGTCATATATGTACAGAAATATGAAATTTTCTTTTGTATATTTAGCTTATTTCTGGTTACCTGCTAACTTGTTAACATTTCTAATAACTTTTCCATATATACATTTAGATTTTGTACAAAAAGAATTGCACAACTTGTTAACAAGGAAACAGATGTATTTATTTGCTTGTGATCTATATACCTTTGAGTTCTTTTCTCGAATTACGGAACTCACTAGAGGCACCAGTATAATCTTAAACAAAAGTGGGAGTAGAGGGCATCCTTCCCCTGTTGATGATTTTTAAGAGGTGTGTTTTGCATATTTCTCCATATTTCTCCACTGAGTCCATGTTTGCTGTATGTTGGATTTCTGTAGATACATTTTATCTGTTAAAGGAAATCTCCTTGTAGTCCCAGCTTGCTAGGATTATTTTTTAAATCCTAAGTGAGGTACAATTTTCTGTATCTGAGATAATCATATGATTTTCTTCTACAAATATGATAAACACAAATATTCAGAAACTGAGCATCTGACAAGTAATGAGAAGGAACAATGATGGAGGCGGTTAAAGAACCTATGCACCCCAATGTTCATAGCAGCGTAAGTCACAATAACCAGGTGCTGGAAGCAACCTAAGTGCCCATCAGTAAATGAGTGGATCAAAAAACTATGGTACATTTACCCAGTGGAATACTATGCAGCAGAGAGAAAGGAGGAGCTCCTACCCTTCGAGACAGTGTGGATGGATCTTAAGAGCATTATGCTAAGTGAAATAAGCCAGGTGGTGATAGACAAATACCATGTGATCTCACCTTTAACAGGAACCTAATGAGCAAAACAAACAAGTAAGCAAAGTATAACCAGAGACATTGAAATAAAGAACTAACTGACAGTAACCAGAGGGGAGGTAGGAGGGGATAACAGGGGGGAAAGGAGGAAGGGTCATCAAGGAACATGTATAAAGGACCCATGGACAAAGCCAAAGGGGGGTAGGAAAGGGAGGGAGGTGGGGATGGCTGGGGCGGGTGGGAGTGGTGGGGGGAAAACGGAGACAATTGTTCTTAAACAACAACAACAACAAAAAAGAGAACAAGAGAAAAAAAAAACCCGAGAGAACTGAAAAAAAAAGAAAAAGGAAAAGAAACAATATTGCACAGAGGAGCTGGAGGAAGAGCGAGCTTTTATAGTAGCAGACATGCCCTGCTCCTGATTTTGCCTCTGACCTTTCCCAGCAGTGTGACTCAATCAAAGTGCTTCTTATTCCTCTTGATACTACCCTTTCCTGGTATTAGCAACAGTTGAAAAAAATGTATCTGCTTTATGGAATTCATGCACCAGTGTTTTAGAACTTAGTTTGGCAACAGGTTCCATTTCTTAAGGATTTACTTTATTCCATAAATCATTTTAATTTTATTAGCCCTTTAATTTCTTGGCCCTGAACTGTTCTCTTACGCCTGATAACATCAGAGTTTAACAGGAAGGACTTGGCTCTCCCCTGACAACCATTTTTCACAAAGAGGAATCTCAACTTTCGGCAGGTTGTAGCTGACACTGCTTATGAGATGTACTTCTCAGCCTACAAGTAGCACTGGATGGTCCTTTCTCTGAAGCACAGGTGGCAAACACAAGGCCTGAGGGTCGAATCCGGCCCTCCACCCTGTTTTATCTGGCCCGGCACCTTGTTTCTACCGGGCAGCAGCTCCTAGCTCTCGCTTAACTGTTAAGGAGTAGTCTCATTTATACAGTCCCAAAATTACATTCGGCTCTTTGAAGGCAACCGCGAGGCTGATGTGGCCCCCGGTGAGAATGAGCTTGACACCTCTACTCTAAAGGATGTTTTTGTTGCCTATGTGATTTATTGCCACTATAATTTCCTCATTAAAAAAACAAAACAAAAACAAAATACAAACAAGCAAACAAAACCAAAAGGAAAGCAGCCTCTGCACAAACGAGACTTGTATTTGCAGCTCTCCTCACACTGCGCAGCTGTGTCCCGTTCATGTTTCCGGTCAAAATGTTCTCTTTATAACCTGTCACTTTCTAAGTGCTCCTCAGTCTATTTGTAACATGAGGACGCTACTGATGAATCACATGGTTAAAGAGGAGCTCTGCGATCTCAAGTCGATGTCTACGAACTGCCAAACTTACTGATTAGCAGCCTTAGTGTAGCCCCTAGCAGTTCTGCCAAGTAGGAAAAGGTGGGGGAATACTGTACGAAAAAGCCCTGATTTTTTCCTTATCCCTCTGTGTTAGCTGTCGTACACCGACCGTGTGAGCAGAAAGCACAATTCTGTACCTGTGCACTGTGGAAGGGCTTTTTGACGTAAGCTAATGGAAAAAAAGCGCCGAACAGAATATTGCTGGTCATGGTAGTTTCTGGGCAGCTACTCTCTTTTGCCTTCTTACATTGCTTCTTACATTGCTACAGTATCTTTCAGATTCCACTGAATTCTATCGGCATGCCAGAGGCTAGGGGGTCCACTGTGCTGAGACGCCTGTACGACCTCTTCTCCTGTAAACTCTGGCCTGTATTCTATTTCAAGAACCTTCAGACCCACCAAAAGTCATAAAATTCGTGGTGAGCCAAGTCCAGTATTTCATCTGAACATTTTGTACTCAATATTCCCCCTGTTAGAGTAGTTTGTTTTCATAGCATTTAACTAATTGAATTAATGTTAATCTGGTTCTTTTCTTTTTTTTTCTTTTCTCTTTTTTCTTTTCTTTCCTCTCTCCTCTCCTCCCCTCTCCTCTCTTCTCCTCTCTCTCCCCCTCTCTCTTTCTTTTATAATTGTTATTCTAGTAGTATAATTAAGCTGGGTCCATTTCTCTGACCGTTTTGCAGCCAAATATACAGAGACTATGGAAATATCAATAAAAAGTTAATTCTTGTTTCTCTATCACGAAGAGTCACTCAATTTCAGTGTGACAAAGAAGATACAATACTCTGACTGGAATGTTAAGTTCTACTCACTGTGTTTCAGGCAGAAAAGTGGGACAACTTAGAGTTCATCAATTACATCACATTAAATTAGCTTCCATCACTGACTTGGCTCCACAGCCTCCATCTATTTCAATTTACAACAAAAAGGACGGCCAAGTCCAGGAGAGTTGCAATGACATAGGCAAAGAAGGGCTCTGTCTCCTTAGCTATAAAAGATATTTTGCTTTGGGACCATTAAGATGGTATAAAAGTAAAGGCCTCTAACTCAAAGGAAGTTTCAAAATAGCATATAATATAATGTACCCCATCACAGATAGATCCATAAAAACTGATTGTAATGGAATTCTATTTCTAAAACACTAAAATTTTTCATTAATTAAAAGATACATGATAGGCTTGTCTTGCAAAGTAGAGACCCCCATTGGGTGGCGGAATACAGCCAGTTCTTTACATTGTTCACCATTCTATCCCTTCGGAGATATGTACTTCTCACAAACAAACGATACCTTACAAACATTATTACTCACAACACCAAACAAGAAGACCGAAGCATTCCCAGTTTCATTAACTGGAATCAGGGCAAACGTAAACAATAGCCAAGGCAGGTCGTGCAGACTGGCCAGAGGGTTCTGGGCTTTGAAGCAGAAGAATGACGGCAGCGACGGGGGAGGACACTATCAGGTGGCTGACAACTTCCAGAGGCAGGAAATAAAACCCCGTTATACTCCACTGAGTGGAAAACAAGAACACTCTGGGAAAAGACAGCTACGATCCTAGAAAGACTGTGAGACAACGAGCCTCTGCGTGTTTACGACGAGCATAGTGACCGAAGAAAACAGGGGCGGGACATTCTGCTACCGGCCTGGTTCTGCCTGGACGCCGGAGCTACCGAAGCGAGGGAGACGCGGCTCCTGCCTGCCAAGAGGTTTGAACCAAAACAAAACAAAACAATACCCTGTTGTGACCCTCATTCTCCAACTATTGCTGTGTTAGTGCCAGGTCGCTGGAAATATGTAGTCAACAAATTTCTTACTATTTTAGGAAAGGCAAATGGCAGATAGAAGAAGTGTGGATCAGAAACCAGTATTATAACTGTTGTAGGACTCATCGGTAGTTTTTAGGAACACTGATAGTCATTTGACTTACATGTTGTATCTTCCAGGCAAGTGTCCTTTTATGAAACGTACTTTCGTGGCAGAGCTATGGGCCCGGGGAAGAGAAGGGTAGAAGCTGGCGAGGCTCATGTTCACCTGTCACCCCCGCCCTCAAGAGATACAGCAAGCTTTCTTATATTTATTTTACGTTTAGGCTGATGAGTAATTTGGCGCTGGCAAAGAGTACTGAACTTTTTTTTAAAGGGTAAAGCAATATTCTATTGAGATATCATAAACTGGCCAGTGGATACATTGATATTTCTGGTCCAACAGATTTGCTAATCTCAGCCAATATTTGCCCAGATGAAACAGTGATGCATTTATAGCTATCAGGGTACTGGTAATGATCTGAGTGTAAGTCCAGTTTACCTTATGCCCACAGCAAGTATGATGTTAAGAAAGAAATAGGTGTAAAAAATATTTTTAAATAAGTACTTACCTCTCTGCTATTTAAACAGCCATGAAAGTACTGTTATATAAAATGAAAGCAAAGGTAGACAATATGCCCTTATTTGAATAAAAACCTTCCCTTTTAACTCTATTACATAGAAAAAAATCCAATTAATTTAGGGAAGAATCTCCCACAGAAATTAAGCTTCAGTACAAAGTAAATAAAATTTCAATGGTTTTGCTATGGATAGGACAACCTGAAGCAATAACGCCACATGAAGAGATGCACTGCATCTGAAGGAGGCTGTAAGAAAAACAAAAGACCCTGCGTTACTCAGGGATTATATCTACAGGTCAAACGATAATGGCCTAAACTTTAGGCACAGACCGAATAATGAGTCAAAGTGTTCTTTCCTAAAGTATCAACCTTATCTATAACTACTATTTGGTTTTTCAATTATTTTCTATGTATTATTTATGTTGGCTCTTTCTGGGTTAAAAAAAATCCATCTTATGAATTTCTTATAGGGCTATTTTTTTAGAAAAGTGTTTAAAAAAATCTGACATCTGTTGCCAAGCAGAGCCCTCCAGGGCCCACTGGCTCATAAACTTCAGAGAGTGGCCGTCACCTGTAACGTATCTAGTACGACACATGCGCAGGGTTCACGGCTCCTGACTGCGCCTCGCACGCTGTCGGCGCCACGTGGCTGTGTATTGCGCAAGTGCCTGCGCTGTTTTGCTCACCGACCATCATTGCTTAACTCCTGCTTCAAGAGCCCGGGGATGGAAGAACAGTTCTGGTTGCCAGGAGAGTCTCAAAGTGCTGAGGCCCCATCAGATTCTGATCAGCGTCACATCGCATCAACAAGAGTGCAGCTCTCCGTTGACGGCCAGAACTTTGCTCTACTATAGTTGAGGGGAATAGTGTGGTGTTTTGTTCTGTTTTGTTTTTTAAATTCAGGAATGAGGTATTTCAATGATATGATTTCATACCATTCGAGGGAAGAGTCTCAGAATTTACAAAATAAAGATGCTTCTTCAGTGGAGTTCAGTATTTTTATATTCATCATTCAGTAAGGTGCTTTCCAAATGCAGTAGTCAGGGTTTCTATCAATTCTCTCACATGTCCAGTAAAAAAAGGGAAGAAGGGCCCTAGCTGGTATTGCTCAATTGATTGGAGTGTCACCTCATAAACTGAAAGGTCAGGGTTCGATTCCCGGTCAGGACACATGCCTAGGTTGTGGGTTTGGACCCTGTTGGGGGCGCATACAAGAAGTACCCAAATCACTGTTTCTCCCTCACATCGATGTTTCTCTCCCTCTCTTCCCTCCTTCCCTTCTCTCTAAAATCAATAAGCATGCCCTCAGGTGAGGATAAAAAAAATGGAAGAAGGCAATTTGGAGATTAAGCCTGTGAGTGTGAAAACTGAATTAGAAAAGTCACTTGCAAGTGAACTTAAAATTAATCACATATTTGGCCTGTGCTGGTTTGGGCCCTTGGCTTGAATACTATTCATTCTACAAATGCTCATTTAGCATCTGCTAATGTATCATGCAGGCAATGCGCTAGGTCCTAGGGATGAAAGATAAGTGAGACGGAGCTTCTGCCATTCAGGCCTTACATTTCAGGAACAGAATTTTGTTAGCGCTGCAAGAAATGCAGATGAATGAAGGTCCCTGGCAGCTGCAGCCAGAGCCCTCCCATTCTCTGGTGAGGACAAAGGCAAAGCTCTCATACTCAGAGACTGTGACTGAGTTTTTGAAATGGGCATATCCCAACCGTGTCCCTGGGATATATCCTTTGGCTTCCCTGGTCCACACTGGAAGACTTGTCTTGGGCCATATGTTAAATACACTGTGACATATAATCACAGAAAAATCTCATGATGTTTTAAGTAAATGTATGGTTTTGTGCTGGGCCGCCTTCACAGCCATCCTGGGCTGCATGTGGCCCACAGGCCATGGGTTGGACACCACAAAACCAAGTCTGCGAGGGAGCAATGTCTTTTGCTGTAAAGGAACCCCATGCTGTGTTGTATGTTCTCCTCCTCAAAAGGCAATGCTTTGTCGTTAACATTGAAACACTTGGTGGCAGGTTTTCTTTCCATGGTGTGGCATGGCATTAATAATTCATAATTAACACAGCAGCACTTCCTCCTGAGAAAAGAGAACAAGTGCTATGCAAATTAAAGTTATGCAAAAAAAGAGGAAAAACCCAGACTATGATCTAATTACTGTTTTTCTCCTTGTGATGCCTTAAAATAGCAGAAAGAGTAAATTACAAATACCGCTCTAATTTTTCCAAACTTCTAAAATAAATTATATGGAGTAACTGAATGTGAAAAAGTAAAAAAATTATACCTCAGATTTGGAAGTCTTTTAGTTGCAATAAAACTATATATGCAGACCTTCATCATTGTGCAATTGGTATGTACAAAAATGTTGCTTTAAGAAATGTTAAAAAACTAAGGAAGAAAAATGTTGACAGATTAAATGCAAATTATAATATAGCCATAATTGTTGGGGGGGGGCTTAACAAAAGCATCAAAACACTATTCTAATATAAAAAATACAGGCCTTAAAAAAAATCACCAAATTATATAAGGATGATATTCAATGACAATATTAATTTTATTGCTGAAACTAGGGATGTTTTGTAAAATGCTTTCACATTCATTAACAATCTCATATGTCTGCAAAGGCTATTTCTGAGTTAAAGGTATTATATTGTATGCAAATATAAGCTTTTCTTTCTTTAGAAGTGATTTTGGCATAAAGTGAATTATCTGAATAAATAGTTCCCAGTATTATGGATTCATGGAATGGTGACGATGAAAGCACCATAATTTTAGCTCTTTATAGAATGTTTATTATGTTTCAGACTTTTGCTAAGAGTCTTGATGCATTATCTGTTTTTTATTTTAATAACAACACACGAGAGAAAATGACCCATAGAGGGGTTAAATGACTTACCCTCTGTCACACAGGTTACAAGTGTCAAAGGTGAGATTTAACAAAGGTTTGGGTCACTGACAGAGGAGTTACAACTTTATATGGCTATGAAAGGATATTTTTAAAAACTCTAAATATCACTATTTCACTATAACTTCATAGAAGATATCTTAATCACAATACAATTAGAAGGAACACAATATTTCATTGGAATTAATTCTGCTTTATGAAAAACTTCCTCTATTATTCTTATTTGTTTAGGCGTAGAGTGAAAATGTGGCCCTAGACCAGGACCCAACCACCATTTCACGACTGGGAATCACAGATGTACTCCAAGTAGTTCGTTCTGCTGATTGATAGCTACCCATTGAAAAACATTGTAAAAGAAATATTATTATAGAATATGCTGTATTTCATGATAGCAGCTGTAATACAAAACCACTGCTAGGGAAAAATGAGAAAGACAACTAACATTCACTAAATACTATTATATGCTAGCTGCTTGTACACATGGCGTCTTTCTCAATTTACCCAAACACTCTGATACACACACAGTCATTCTAGCTTTTACAGGTGAAGAAATGAAGACTCAGAGAGGTTACGTACTTAACCCAAGGTCACGGATAGAGTGCATAATACAATTTTTCTCAGAGCAGTTTTACTCAGAAGCTCATATGCTAAGTTAAATTGTACTTACTTACGAACAACATTCAACCCTATTTGAATGAAGGCCTATTAAGACGATTTCATCATATAAATATCCTGGCCCCAAAGTATAAAAGAAAAAAAAAACACTAGAGATATAAAGTTCTTTGGAGAAAAATCCAAACCAAAGCTTCCCGTTTTAAAAAACCAGCGCCTGCAATACATTGTGTGTGCCCACGGAACGCATGGGCCCATGGAAAGCATGGACCCACGGAACGCACAGACCCACGGGAAGCACAGACCCTCACAGCGGGCAACCGGAAACACAGAAGACGTCCCCGCCACGTTTCCCATCCAAGTTGTAACATATTCTTGAAATGCAGTTACTTTGAAGAGCCCAAGATAAATGATTTTCATAAAAAATATCTTATTTATATATATATTACATAAAATGTACTAAGGAAACAATATATAGCCAAGTTGTAGAAAGTTTACATTAAAAACTTGTAGCAAAAACCTCTCCAATTTTACAGAAGTTACTAGGTTTCTAAAAAACCTTTTTTTTCAATTACTCTACTATATAGCAATTCATACAAATTTACAATATCTAAATATATAGACACAATTACCATGAACATACACTGGTATTATTCCTGGAAGAGCTTATGACACATTATTAGAGCAAATGGCATGATCAAGTATCCAGATTACTATCTAGAATCTAACTGGACTGAGACACACAGTGGTCGATGAAAATTTTGGTAGGACTTGTCTATATTCTATGTCTGTGTTTACGTGCTTATGAACATTTATGAATCCACAGTCAGTATTTCTGGAAACTTGTATTTATACAAATTTCAACCCTGGAACTGGGTTGCGAGGTTCTACAATTCCCTGTGATCTATCCGGGTCACAATTATCTGCACTCTCTGGGTGTCTGGAGGTCACACTGGGTTGACCCTTCCAGCGCTACAATTGACTCATTACACAATCTTTGTCAAGTATTTTTACTGGTGAATGATCCAGCTAGTGGGGTTCTTGTGAGATTAAATGAGTAAATAAGTCAAACAGTATCTAACGCATTAGGCACACAACAAGATGTTCTTCTCCCTACACTTTGCTTCCTGTGCAGTCCTTTTCACTACAGAAAGCACATTCACATTCATTGTGTCAGAGTATCATCACAGAAACTCTGTAGGTGCAGAGGTGACAAAGTATAATTTCCTTACGGATAATAAAATTAAGTCTCAGAGAAGTTAAGTAATAATAAATTCAATACAAGAAAAGGTTTCTTTAGCATAAATAATTATATAAGTGACAGTGGCTTTCTCTTGCTTTGTCTTCAGGCTCAGAGTAAAATAATAGAAAAGATTTTTTAAAGATTTTATTTATTTATTTTTAGAGAGAGGGGAAGGGAGGGAGCAAGAAAGGGAGAGAAACACTAATGTGTGGTTTCTTCTCACGTGCCCCCTACTGGGGACCTGGCCTGCAACCCAGGCACGTGTCCTGACTGGGAATTGAACCTGCAACCGTTCGGTTCACAGGCCAGTGCTTAAACCACTGAGCTATGCCAGCCAGGGCAAAAAGATGCTTTAATATGGATTAATACATGTTGATAAAGTATGTTCAAAATTTTGCTCAATTATTTAAAAACATAAGTGATGTTAATATGTACCTAATAATAACCCTATGACAAAAGGACTGTGATTGTTCCCCTCATCCTTTTTTTACAGAAGAGGAAATTATGTCTCCTGAGAGGATAACTAACTAGAGAAAGCGTTACACTGTCAGTAACAGGCAGCGTCAGGATTCAAATTCAAGCAATCTTCTACCCGATTCTGTGCTCTTTTCTAATAGTGCTCCTGTGGCGACAGTTAAAGACAAATGTATTTCCCAATCTATAGATTTTTCTTAAGAAACAGCGCGACATCCTAATCTAAAGCTGCTTGGAGTCATCAGCCGCCAACTTTTTGTTCTGTCGGTGGAGGTTTCCACTGGTGGAGGCAGGAAAACACACAGGCCGTGAAGCAGCTGGCTCCTCTCACACAGGAATAATCCTCACCATGATATCCACTGTTACAGATGGAGGACTCACTGTAAAGCAGGCACATTTCTAAGTAGTTTTAAGGAGTCACTCATTTGGGTCTCTCAACAACATGTGAAGCATATATTCTTATTTTTCCATTTAACAAGATTAGGAGACAAAGATGCAGAATCATAAAGTAACTGGCCAAAATGCATGTAAAGATCGAGTCATGGAGCGAGAACGTAAGTCCTATATTTAATTTATCTGTTTAGCTATCAAAGCGAACAGAAAGAAGACCCAAGGGACCTGTGTTCTCACAGCTGGCGTTCTTACTCCAGTGTTAGAGTCTTAGTCCAAAAACACTGCAGCCACCAAGTTCACACCTTGTTTGTGAATCCTTCACTCTTGAGCATTACATTACATTTCAGGAGTAATTTACAGTAAGCTTTTCTGAGGCCAGAAACACCTAAATTTCTTTTTTGTGTCACCTTTCTCCTTGAATAGCACAAAAGAGTCACTAGAACAGTTTCTCAAAGGAGGTGGTGGGTGAGAACTGTAATAAAATCACACGACAGTATTTTTTTAAAGAATTCATACATTCACCACATGGCGATGGGTGACAGTGAGGCAGGAGGAAAGAGTAAGAAAAAGACCCGTGCAATCTGAAAAAATTCCCCTTATCCCCCTATAACACGGGAACCGTTGCGTTGGCTTCTGCCAACGCAAACTCTCAACACGGTTCAATCTAGCGACCCAGCACCAACACCACCGTCTGTCCTACAGAGGGAGACAGCATACAGTAGTAATTGAGATTGCACTGGAAGGACGAACAGACGGTAATCAGAAGGGAGGTGGGAGGGGGAATGGGGGGAGGGTTTTCAGGAACATCTATAAGGGACACATGGAGAAAACCAAGGGCGGGGTGGGATCAAGGGTGGGAGGTGGGGATGGCTGGGGTGGGGGGATTCATGGGGGGGAAGTGGAGACAACTGTACTTGAATAAAAATAAAAAAAGAGTTAAAAAAAGACTGCTTGGGTTGAATACCAATTCTGCTACTTGTTGTGTGACCTTGGGATATTGCTGAACCCTACTGCCATCGGTTTACTTCCTCACAGGATTAGTATGAGAAATCAATGAGTTAATGCATGTAAAGTTCCTCGGCGTGAATAATGAGTGGCAGTATTAGTTTAGTTACTTAGTCTGTCCAATATTTAAGGTATGTAGAAAAGGTATGTCAGATGAATTACTAGAATTCATTTACCTCTTGTTTCCACTTCTTTAACTGAAACTACCATAGTTATAGTAGGGGGAAAACCCCATGAAAACCCAGAAATGCGTTCCATATTGATACATATCAGACATGGATGTCCCTGGGGGCACCTCCACTTAGCAGGTGCCGTGACTTATTTCTCACCCCACTCACCACTCTACCCGTTTCTTTTCCCCTTTTCTGCACCGCTGTCCTTGATCTTAACACTTCCTCCCTCCACGCAGGCTCCTTTCCCTTTGAGTGACATTTGACTTTTCTTCGCCTTGCTTTTTCTTAAGACTTAATTTTTTTAGTTTTAGGTTCATGGAAAAATTGAGAGGATGGACAGAGACTTCCCATGTCCTCTCTGTCCCCACCAGGCAGACCTTCCCCATCATCTCCCATCAGAGCAGTGCACTTATTACAACTGATGGGCCTACACTGACAGGTCCTAACTAACGCCTTTCTCTTTAACAGCATATCCAACACGCTGTACACACTGGCACGTTGTAAGAGCGAACACTCAGGGTGTGCTGTCATTCTTGTGCTCACTAAACTGCAGGGAGGTGTAAGTACACATGTAGAGAAGCAGACAGCTCTCCGTCTCTTACTCCAGGTCACATATACCATATTTTACCGTGTATAATGCACACCCATATTTTTGGCCCAAACTGTCAGGAAAAAAATTTCATTTTAATTTTTTAATTCAATTATTTATTTATTTACATTTAGAAACAAACCTGATTATCATATTCCAGGATCTTATTTTGCATACGGATATTGTTACTGCTTTCTAGAGTTACACTTTTAACACATAAGCATAAATAAAAGAATTAAAAACATTTATATAGAATTGGAATTAGTGCTACCCATGTATAATGTGCATCCTTATTTCTCCTTGAAAAATTGGGGCCAAAAAAGTGCCCCAACATGGCAAAATATGGTAATTAACCTGCCATTCTTTTCTCACCTGGAAAGTTAAACTGTAGCAGTAGAATTATTTATTTAACTGAGTAAATAATTTTACTGAAACTTGCATAAACTGTCAAGCCAAGCTGCTGTTTGATAACTATATATTTCTTCAGAAATATTTTTGACTATCTTCTTTAATAGGTCAACTGTGCTCCCTGCTTAACAAAATGTACACTATTTTAAACTTTTTTTTGTTCCAGCCACAGTTACTTGGAAAACTTGCTTTCTCTATTGTTTGTAACAGTAACACAGCACAAGGACCTTTCCTTATTGTCACCGTGGGGGGTTTCACACGCTAGACCAAATTTTATCTGAGTTAAAAATATCCTTTGGAAACTAACTAAATGCACTGTTAAATTTCTGTTATTGGTCCAATAATCACTGCACTGCACTTTCTTTCCAGAAATGGTTTCTTTCCACAACAATGGACCAGCCAAATTTTGCCCCGAGTTATGTAAAAGCAGCTCCTCAGGTGCCAGAATCCCCTTCCTTGCTTACGGCATCGCCCAAGGTGCAGCTCTGGAGACAGCCTGGGGTACCGGGACCCTGACTCTCTGCTCCTTAGCCTACTAGCGTTTTGACCTTAGGCAGCTTACTTAACCTCTCTGTGCCAGACTTTCCTCATCTATGAGATGCGGAAAACAACCTGTCTCGAGAGTGTCTATGGGAAGTACATTGACCGATATACGTAAAGCGCTTACAAGAGTGACGCATCGTGAGCGCTTGACAAATGGGCTATCGCGGCATTATTGACAGACAGCTGGTTCCCAACCACAGTATGTATTCAAGTAGAAGTCCTTAGATTTTTTGCATTTTCCCATTCTTATTTGTGATAATAAAAATAGCCGTGGTGAACAAAATGGACAATGAACCTTGGAAGTTAGTATGTCTAGAGGGATATCGGTTAAAAGGAACTTCGTTGGATATTTCCAGGGGAACAAGCACTTAGGGCAAGACGGAAGCTCCTGAAGAATCGAGCTCAAGCAAGTAAGCAATCTGGCCCCAAAAAGAAAACCACATTTTCAATCAGAAACTAATGAACAGTGCATTGTCTTCGCTTCGCACCAACTGGTAATATATTTTAATTTCCATGTTTTATTGGACTTTCAAGTCAGAGTAGATCATCTATGTGGCTAAGTGCATTTTCCTCTTTACTCTAAAAAATCTGTACCTAGAGCTGAAATTTGTTGATTTAAAAGCATTCATTAATATAAATCATTAACTAAATGGCGTTATACAGCAAATTCAGATTCAGGGATGTTACTATTCACAGGATTTGTATTTGTGTTAGAACAAGCTAACATTTCAGGGCAATTTCCCCTCCTCATTCAAGTAACAGTTTTAATACAGGAGCCCTCACTCTATAAAATCAGTGTCAAGAATCAGCAAGTGGAACTCTATTTTATATATTACATCAAAATTTCTCCTAAACTTCCGGAATCCATGATGTAGTCATGTACAAGTGAGGCAGGTGCAGTTCAAGGTACCGTGCTCGACTCAGCTCCACCGAGCGGACATTCGTTGAATGCTTACTGTGTGTGACAGCTCATCCTGGGGCGTGCGGACGGGACGGAAATAAGTAAGTAACCCTTGTCCTCAAGGAACTTACAGGCTAGTGGGGAGGAGGCACAAAGGAACGGACACTTACTGTTATTGAAGTTTTACCACAGAAATGTACTGTATTTGGTGAGATGGGGAAGAAATACTTCATGGAGTGGATGTATTTAAATTGGGTTGGAAAGAGAGTTAAATTTTGATGAACAGTGATGATTTAGGCCATTTTCAGAAAAGTTAACGCATATACAAAATCACAGTAGCCTAGAAGTATAGGCCATTTTTTGGAAAATGAGATTTCTGGTGCGGCTGGAATGTGTTACGGAAAACAATACAGTATGATGGGTTAAGGTCGTATTTGAAAGGCCTTGCCTTCTAGGCTGAACGAGTTACACTTTCAAAGATCTCTTCCGGAGAAAGGCGGTAAGTGGCAAGTGAACAATGAAAAAGTTCACCGTGAGATTCTGCCCCTTGAGGACTGGGGCAACATCTTACTCACCTGCTGCATATTTCCAGCACTTAGTAGGCACATGGTCGGAGCCCCATAAGTGTAATGGGTGAGCGATTAAGTAAAATGAAATAATGAAAGATGAAGAGAGTATATCACTCAAGGGTAGTCTAAGCTTTCATTCCTCATAGTGACTTAAGGACCTAGGTTATCTAAATATCAACCGATATGCCACCCTCTGTTCACACCTAGTCTTCTCTGCTGTGGTCAGGAGTAATGTTTATCCCTGCTGCTCACAGCGCATTCTGCAGGATTAATCGCTGGCCCTAATTAACTGGAAGGGGCCTAAGAAATTTGGGAGAACACACAGAATATTTGGGAAGCGTTACTGTCTCTGTCACAATGCATCATTGTAATCACCAAATGTTGCTTTGCTTTCTTTTTTGTACACACAGAACTTCACTCACTGTCTAATCTGGGTTGGAATGACTTAGAGTCTGGGCCACTCACCATGTGGCAGCTGGAATGCCCACATGTAATCTTTTCGTGTGGCCTGGACTTGTCACAATGTGGCAGCTCCCAAGGGGAAGCATCCTCACGGAAAATATCCAGATAGCAAGTGTTTCAAGAACCAGGACTCCGAGGGAGAAACAGCAAGGTTTTTTCTGAACCAGCCTTAAAAGGCAGACGTACATCCCCTGGCCATCCGACAGCTCTCTGTATCTCTGAGTCTGTTTCGTTATTGTTTGTTTCTTTATGTGGTTCATTAGATTCCACAAATAAGTAAAATCATATGGTATTTGTGGCCAGGAGAAAAAGTTGAAGGAATTAAGGAAAAAAAACAAACACCTCACAGCTATGACAACAGTATGGTGACTACCAGAGGGAAAGAGGGGTGGGGCAGGTAAGAGGCGAAAGGGGGGATTAACGCTGATGGAAGGAGACTTGACGTTAGGGTGTTGAGCGCACACAACAATACGCGGATGATGTATTGTGGAACTGTACACTTGAAACCTACACAATTTTGTTAACCGATGTCACCCCAGTAAATTCAACAAAAAACTTATTTAAAGGCACACACATCACTTCTTTGGAGTCTAACGGTTACATGTGAATTGCTAAGGCCAGTCCATTGTCACGGGGAACAGAATGAGATTCCACCTGCTGATGGGGGGGTAGCAAAGTCGCACTGCAGAGGCGCATGTGCAAGAGGAGATATCGTGACCACCATTAGAAAACAAAATCTGTCACGCATGTTGACATCGGTTATGTTCGTTTGGCTTACTTCTACTTTAGCTTCTATTCGGTTGCACGTAGCTCTTGATCTTAACTATACTTGACTTAAAAATCATTGGTGCATGTGAATGGCCTCTCCTACCGCTCCTTCACTCCATCACCGTTTCCTGGAAAATGCTGCTGCCACTGAGACTCCCATGCCCAACTGGTACTGTAGTCCCGCAGCCTTTGCATGCCAGCTGCTACTGTAATCGCTTCTGCTTCTAGGATTCCCAAGACGCTCACGGGACCAGCGGTGTTCTAGCTCCCACCATTCACTTGATAAAGACACAAATGTCACATACAGTTCAACTTGAATCTTGGCACCCATTTTTCCGGGAGCTGTTAGATTCTACTGGGCCAGTAAGACTATAATTTCTGAATTTAATATAAATTATTTTATTCTTAGAAAATCACTCCCCTTTTAATATTATCTATGGAAAATTCACTACAACATTTCAAAGCTAAGTTATAAATGAACACGGCATTTAGCATATACTTCTGTCATCTACTAGCAGGAAATTTCTCTATTGTTCGTTGCTAGACTTCTAGGTATAGCACCTCCAATTTTGGTATATGACAGGCAGCAAAAAAAGAAAAAATGTGTTACAGTGAATGAATAAATCATTGCACTTATGACGTATAATGTTCTAATTTGTAGTAGGTTTTAAATGATTTGAGGGAAAGTGTCAATCTCGTAATGCTCTTCACTGCTTTGAAGAGTTGTCTGGTGTTTATTCTTCATTAATTAAAATTATACAGTATCTCAGAAGTGAACTCATTAGGACAAATGTACATGACAAAGGAACAAAAATTAGTCCCCAGGTCTCTATAAGGGAAATTAAAATCAAACGCACCTGGAATGAAGGTGAATGTGTAGGCAGAAATGGGGACTATGGCATTTGACAAGAACAGTTCATCCCACAAACCTGTAAACACCCATCACAAACAGAGTTCTGTCTCTGGAACCCAAAGTTAAGATCTACACTGGGAGGAGAGGAAAAGAAAGGCAGGAGAACTACGCTGTTTCCTGTTGTGGGTTATGCATCCCTTAGTTTCACGTGTCTCAGTTTTAAGTGCCTGGTGTTGAGGGCTTAATTTAATTAGCTTTGTGCAAGTTAGGAAGGAAATTGGAAATGTCACTCTTGTAAGTTTCCATCAGTGAATTAAACCTATTGTGGGCTTATTGTTAATGGCACTGCCATTATTGGCTCATTTGTCTTTCTCTCTAAAAGATCTAAGTCCCTTTATTGCAGAAATTACATTTAATTGTGTTTTTCTAGCTATCACCCAATGACTGGTATATAATCGGATCTTCAAAATACTAGTTGAATGATATAAACAATGCAAATATACATATATATTTTATACAGACGTGTAGCTTTACAATATAAGTTGTTTAGTTATTTATTCAACAAATACTTAAGTGCAAGATACTAATCTACACAAACAAATAAAAATAAAATGAGGGTATTGTACATTCATAATTGCATAGTTATTACAATAGAAGACTTAAGCTTCATCTGTAATTGTATAGTGTCATAAAACATATTTTGAAGAATAGTTATATGAGGAATTACTTACGATATAAAGATAAAAACAGCAACATACTAACTCACGCAGATAGCACAATCTTAATATTCTTTGAAAAAACTGGTATATAGAGGGATCACCAAGAACACTGCTTGAATGAATAAAACAATACCTATGTACATCCATATTCTTATACACTTACCCTACAGATAACTCATTGTTTTAAATTCATTTTATATGACAATAAAGGCACAAAAGGATATACTCTGAAATTTTAGTAGTGGCTGTCTCTGGAGCAAGGGGAGATTACAAATTTCTCTTTAAAGGGTCCTATTTTCTAAATTTCCAAAGATGAACATGGGTTATTTTTATCACCAGGAATAAGTCACTGTGTGAAGAAATGCACCGTTCAAGGCATTATGGTACACAGAGATGAATAAGACTTGATTCTTGTTCTCAAGGAAAATATGACCGAATAGGGTAATGATATGCCCCTAAAATATGATGATCTGATAGGTACCATAAGGGACAGATGTGTGATTTTCACGGAGCTTCAAGGAAGAGAGATCATGCATTACATTTAGGATGATGATGAAAGACTTCTTGGAAAAGGTAAGCGCTGCATTCAAATCCTAAGAACTAGACAGATTAGTGGAGGGAGGTGAAGAGGCCAGAAGGTGTTCACATTTTTCAATGGGATTTTAGGATTTCATAATTTTAAAGGTATTTAAATTTTAGTGTCATGGCTTTATAAGGACAGGACTTTATTGTGTCTACTTTAATGTTTATAGACATAGAAGTAAACTAATAAAAAATAAATCTAAGTTAACCATAAGGTTGATGAATTCTTTTATTCATTTCCTTTCAAGGCAGGTGTTAGTTACACCACTCAGTTTGAAACTACCATCCCGAATGAGGATGCTAAGCTCCGACTCCACAGGTGCTGTCCCAGATGCCGGGTGGGTACTGCCCCCGGCATGCCCCTAACACTTCAACGTCCATGTCCCTCCTCAGTACTAGTTAACAACACAAATTTCTGGGTAACCTCTTAGTGACTGAGAAGACCAGATTCATTCTATTACCAAAATCAGTAAAGAAAATATTCACTGGATTGGAAATGCAAGGCCAGCAAGGAGTGGCGGGGTGTGCCCGTGAATGTATTGCTGAACAAGGCGGGTGGGAGGGATGCGAGGGCGACCAGCGCATCCCGCACCGATAAATAAGACCACATCATTCAACGCACTGAAGACCGCTTCAACACGCTGAATATTCAGAAAGGGTTTTTTCCCCCTCTCTCATTCTTCTTCTTTTGTTCCTCAAATGAGGTGGAACATTGGATCAAAAGTAATTTAGTAAATATAAAAATGGCCAATATAATGAATCCGGTAAGTTGGAAACATTAATAACAAATGACTATACTAACTCCTTTTCTTAGTGATCAGTGTCTTACATGAAATGAATGCTTTCTAAAGTAGAGAATATTATTACTTTGAAAATCTAAAAAGCTCATATTCTTAACTCCTCCATATTCAGCTTAATTTGCCTAAATTAATACTATCACTTCGGGTTATTTTTGTCCTCGTAATCATTTTCTTTGTACTAATCCAAATATGTTCCACCTTTATATATACTATTCTCTAAAATGCTATAATTTAAGATTCATTATACAAGATTACAAATCTAGAATTGGAGACATTTCTGTAAGTAATTTCTAAAATCAGTGTGTTCTTTCCAAAGGAACCAGAGCGTGTTGGAAAGAAAAGAGGCTTTTGCACTCAACTTCAAGTGAAACTCCAGGCCAGCAACTTTTTAGCTGCACGACCTGGGCACATCACTCAGCCTCTGTGTACACACACACACACACACACACACACACAGGAATATTACAGCTGAATAGCTGTAAAAACAAAACAAAACAGGAAATCCTACCATCTGTGACCACATGGATGGGCCTTGTAAGCACTACCCTCAGTGAAGTAACTAGAAAAAGGCAAATAGAATATGACCTCACTTACATATGGAATCTAAAAGGAAAAAAACCCACTAACCTCAGAAAAAGAGAGAGAAGACTTATGGTTTCCCAGAGGTGGGAATGGGGGAGGACTAACTGAAGGAAGATGGCCGAACCTCCAGCTCTAAGACATATAAGTACGAGGCCTAACACATCCCACGGCTGTGTGATATGCAGGAAAGCTGTGGAGAGCGCACGCCCTGAGAGGTCTCATCACAAGAAGTTTTTTCTTTTCTTTTTATTGGATCTGTGTGAGATGACGAATATTAAAAACCTACTGTGGTAATCCTCTCACAAGATATGCAAGCCAAACCATTATGCTGTATACCTTAAACCCATATAATGATTATGTCAATATTTCTCAATAACATTAAAAAAAAATAGAAGGATGCTCTTTCATAGTCAAAACAAGGTCTTACTCTGTAATCATGGTGAGACACAGAAAAGTATTAAGCACCACATACTTAAAGAATAATATATAAGGCACCTACAAAATGGAATAATTTTAAAGAGACTGCTTGCTTATCAGTTAAGACAACAATATGTTTCTCCTGGTTAGGAGAATGTTAGAGCCTCTGGGAATAAAGATATCACTCACACAAATTATTGTTCAATTTCCATTACCTAAAACATTATAAAACATTCTGGAATATTTTACATATAAACATAAAAAACACAACTTAAAACATCAAAAAATGGTAAAAGAATCCACTGCCTTCTTTTTCACTGTAGGAAATCGAAATAAAATAAGTGAACAACAATGATTGGAATGAACTATGCTCAGTGGATTGCAGCAAATGTATCTTCATTTTCTTTCAATAGCAATAAGGATAGCAGACACATCAAATTTAACATATGATACTAACAATTTAACCCTTCATCCTCCTAACAACCTTATAAGGATTTACTCTCATTTGGACGGATGTTATCCCTGCTTTTAAAGATGAACAAACAGAGAGTGAAGAGGGCAAGGTGCTAACATGCGCAGAGTTAAAAGCAAGTCAGGAGCACAGCTAAAATTAACATCCCAGACTGTCTGGGTTCAGAGTCAGAGCTCTGAGCCACTACGCCCGCATAATCCTTCTCAAATTATTCTATTTTTTGCCTGTATCACATAGGAAAACTTTCAAAAGTATAAAACATTTCTAAATCAAAGGAAATGACAAGTTATGAAATTGGAGAGCTGTTAAAAACACCTCTAAGTAATAACACTTCTTGTTCACAGTTCGTATACTCAGGTGAGAATTCAGTTGAAAAACATAACAACGTATATATGAAGTTCAGAACACAATTGCAGATGGGAATTAAATACCTGAAATTTTATCGAAGCACTGGATGAAAGGGCATTTAATAAAAACTGTCCTACAAGAATATCAATTTTACATGGCATGTCACTGAAATATTTTTGTGTCCCAGTGAATATGTGGATGATTCATTGCTAGGTAGACTGTCTCCGGCCTATTGTCATGAAGTACTGCTTTGGTGGAAAGCTTTTGCACTTGTATTATATCAATTAAAAAGTCACTGCAGTTCCCCAAGAAGGGATTTTTCTCATGAAAGAAAATGACAGCACTGTGTCAGAAACACAGTGAACCTGAACAGAGAGTGTCAGTTACAGAAGTGATACATGTTGCGGAGTTACCTTAGGACAAGTCATACAGATATCTTACAGCTGTAACAAAATAACATACTGGTGTGACCTCCATAAAGAAACCCAGTGTGTTCTGTAGTCAGATACACTCCAGTGTAAGCGTGCCCACCACCCCCATTTCTACACAGCATGTCCTCTGCCGCCAACTATTACATTTCACTGGCAAAAATGACAGAAACTAAAATTCAGACGTCAATGATGTGGCATAAACATTGTTAAATAGGTTAGCGCAAATGTTCCTTAAGTGTTGGAGTAGTATTTCAATTTAATTAAGGTTTCTGAAGACAATTTTTTTCTTTGGTAGCTGGCCAAGCTACAATAGATAAGTGGTGTCCACTAGAACTTTCTGTGATGATGGCAACAGTCTATATTTGTGCTATTCTCCACATGAACTACTAAACCCACGTGGCTACTGAACATTTTATGTGAGACTAGTGTGACTAAGGAACGAGCTTTTTAACGGCATTTAATTTAAATCAATTAAAAATTAAATAGCCGTGTTGGACGGTTTAAATCTTATTTTTTCGGGGAAGACAAACCACGAGGCATAGCTATACAGCAGTGAGGCTGGTTTTTTATGTGTGTTGCCAATAATCTTCGAAGGTAGCTCCAAATAATAAGTTTCAGTTATATCTTAATTTGCAGAATTACAGAAATGTGGAATTGTAAAAATGCAGATTTCTAAGGAAACCAACCCAACTCTCTATAAATGAGAGTTAAGGAAGCCATGAATATAAAAAGCAACAATAAACTAGTCAAGTATGGTACAAAATTAATGAATATAGTAAATTTTATCAATTAATCATAACAACCACTATATAAACAGTGTACACCAGTGGTTTCCAAACATTAGATGTGCTATAGAATCCTTTGGAACTTGGGAAGTTTCTTTTAAAATTACACACTTCCCTGCCCTGGCTGGTGTGGCTCAGTGGACTGAGTGCCGGCCTGCAAACCAAAGGGTCGCTGGTTTGACTCCCAGTCCAGGGCACATGCCTGGGTTGTGGGCCAGGTCCCTGGTAGCAGGCACCCAAGAGGCAACCACACACTGATGTTTGTCTCCCTCTCTTTCTCTCTCCCCCTCTCTAAAAATAAATAAATGAAATCTTTAAAAAAAAATAAAATAAAATGACACATTACCAGAACACTTTCTGAAGGTGAGGCTTAAGAATCTATATTTTTCGTCAGTGAGACTGTGCAAACACTGTCAAATCTCTCCTGCATGTGGAATCTAAAAAGAAAAGTATCAAACTTACAGAAGCAGAGAGCAGAATGATGGTTGGCGGCAGGTGGGGGGGGGTTAGGGAGTGGGAGAAATGGGAAAATACTGTCAAAGGGCATGGACTGCTAGTCATAAGATGAGTAAGTTCTGGGGATTTAATACACAGCATGGTGACTACAGTTAATAACACTGTACTGTGTGCTTCAATTTTGCTAAGAGGGTAGATATTAAGGGTTTTCACCACAAAAAAACAAAGTAACTATGTGAAGCAATAGAGGTGCCAGTCACTTGATTGTGGCAGTCATTTCACAATGTATACATCTGCCAAGCCGTCACACTGCATACGTCAAATGCATGCAGCTCATCTGTTCATTATGTCTCAATAAATGCTGGGCAGGAGGCGGGGGGGGCGCTATCCGGACCAAACAAACCAGGGAAAATATGTCCCCTTTGGCTCCACCCTCCTGACCTAAGCACTTCCCAAAGGCCCCACCTGCTAACATCTCACGGGGCATTAGGTTTTAAGGTAAGAATTTTGGAGGGGCACATTTGGTCTATAGCAGAGGGAACTCTTCTGCACATTGCAGTGCATTTCATGCCATTTCTGGCCTCTAGTCACTAGATGTCAGTAGCATCAAGTCATCAACTGAAACTGTAACCTGATGCTACCAAACACCTCCTAGGAGTCAAAATTGCACACTGACCCCCATTCCTAGCCATTGCTACAAGGCAAGATAATTTATTTAGTAATTAAAGTACAGGCAATTGTTTTCCACAAAAATGTTACTTACTTGACATTGGCAATGTACCCAAGGGTAAATTCCTGCTATAGACCACAACATGGTTGCCTTACAAGTTTCTCAGAAAGAATCCACAGACTAGCCAAAGGGTGCAACAGAATTTGACTCAGTATTCCCAACTAAAAACTTGCAGTGAGAAGTGAAAATGTTGAATTAAAAATCTTGGCTACATGTGCTAAAAAATTATTGTATTCATTTAAAATTATGAATACATAAATTTTATACATTTAAAGTTACAAAAATTAAAGTATAGCATGAACTCAACTCATAGTCCAAAGGTAACAATTGTATATTTCTTCCCCAAATGTCGTTGTACATAAACATAAAGATATGTTTGCTTTTTTTCCCCCAAAGATCCAAAGGACTCTGCTGAGGGTGACAAGATGGAGCTCTAGTCTTGGTTAATTATTAACTGTCTGGGTGCTCTTGGACACTCACTTATGTGCTCTGTGCCTCAGTTTCCTCTAGGAAAATGAGTATGACTAGGTGATCTGTATCTTCACAGTTCTACTATGACAGTAACATATTTCTAATAGAAATAATGCCTCAATTCCTCCCCCCCAACTCCTGCCCCTAGCCCAAATCAGTAGTCTTTAGCTTCTTGGTAACTTTTATTTTAATACCGGTCACCACAACAAACATATCGCTTCTTCTATAGCTGCATTCTCCAGATTAATGAGAAACCGTGAGGTGTTTTCCCATCTGGTCTTCGGATTCAGTAGCCAAATGACCGAGTACACATAACAACATTTCTTGGATACTGCTCCCAAGCTGAATCAATTTAGCCGTAGCTTTAAAATTAAATAAACAAGAACTCAGAATTTAATATCTTATCACACGATTTTAAAATATGGAGAAACCTTTAAAAAGTGGAGTAGCTTGACACAGAGCAAGGTGACCTTAATTCTGTAGACTTCACCATCGGATACAATTATAGTGAGGCAAAGCAGTCAAAGAAAATACCTACAAGTCATTTGGATTCTAGTTCTAGGAGAGGAAAGGAGAAAAAAAATCTAATTATTTTCTATATTTAAAAATAAACCTTAAAATGTGAAAAGAACACAATTTTATATTAAATTATTCATATGATAATTGTCATATATTGAAAAGTGATTATAAACCTTGAGGACAAAAATAGACCAACTTGAAAAATGCCTAAGTATTTTATGTCTGATTTTTTTTTACTGCAAAACATGAAATTGTTTCAAAGCTGTATGCTTCTTTATACACAGTGACAGGACATAAAAATTAATAAGCAAAATAATGAGTCACTATCTTGAACAAAAAACATTTTTCTTTCCATAGATGCATTACGTGCAGAAAAGTAGAAATAGAAATGATCAAAAACCTATATATTACCCTCATAAATTATAATTATTCCTATCTAATTGGGATTTAAAATGGTGTGATGATTCACTGCCTGACTTGGCCGTGCCTTGCCACGGCAAGGCTGCTCCTGCCACCAAACACAGTGCAGGACATTTGTGCTATGGAGACCGCGGCATGTTACAGACTGTGAGGCTTGCGGCACAGTAGCTCAGGAGGTCAGCAAGTGCCATAGCAATTAGCTGCAGAAGCTGTCAAGGCCTAAAGTCATCCCTTCAGTGAGCAGCGCTGGTAAAGGAACCAGGAAGGTAAGCCCAGTGAGAACAGGAGCGAGGCGAGGGTGCTGTGGTAGGAAGGCTGCCTTCACATGCGGATGCTGTACAGTGCGGCGGACCCTCCAGGGTGGACCTCAGAGGGATCTGCCAACTGGCCACGGTGGGTGCCCGGGTTCCAAATAAAGTGCCTGTAATATATGGGGTAATGCACGGGGCTACTTTCCAACGTGCCTTCAGCACCAGGCAATGCCTGCTCCTACCCAGTTTTAGAGAGACCTTAATCCTAACGCAGATGAATTTCAGCAGGTCTGTTTCGTGTATCCAAATCAATCCAAAAACTCTCCTAAGGATGACTGTCACTGAACTCTTCTTTCAAAACTCCTATACTATTTACTATGTCTAATGAACATATTTTTGCACATTATGCCATTATATGATGAAATATATCATATAATTTAGTATACCATTCACTGATTATTTATGCATGCCATCCTTTTCTAGCTGGATTGACTATTCTTGAAGAATACATACCTTGTTTTACATTTTGAAACCCATAATGACTAGTGCTGTTCTAGTCATACTAGGAGCTACATATTGTTTCAATGCATTTAAATATATAAACAAATATATTATCCATGAATACGTATTATACTTGAAGTATAAGTCAAATGTTACAAATTGCCAAGTTTATATACCTGAAGTTTATATATATATAAATTGCCACGTTTATATATGGAGAGGGAGATCTAGATAGGTAGATAGCTAGACAGACAGACAGACAGGATACATAGGTAGATACATAAATAGAGACAGCACACACACCTAATGGTCAAGATCATTGGCTTCCAAGTTAGGCTAACCCAGATCTGAATCCTTGTTTTGCCTGGTTACTAGCTTATGACCACACCAAGTTATTAATCTCTGAACCTCAGTTTACTCAATGGTAAAATGAGAGTAACAGTTCACAGAGTTGCCATATAGATTAAATAATATAGTGTACATAAATCACTTTGTACAGGCCCAGACATATACTGACAATGCACCAAAGAGACAACTGGTTTAAAAATCACACTAAATTTTAATTTATGCTATAATAAAAATTTGAATCACTTCTCAGAAGGCATAATAGTATGTATTGCTTCACTTAACAGTTTCCATGTTTTATCACTTCATTGTTAACACAAATTAATCTAATTTTCACTAGCAAATGTCAAGGATATATCAATTGTTTTCTTTTTACTTTAATTAAATAAGTTAATTTTCAATAAAATTATCATCTTATTTGGAGCATCTTCTTTTATGATAAAAGAAAATCAATTGTCCATCAAGTTAATAATCCTATCCTTAGAATGATCAGGTAGTTCAAATCTGTCTTCTATCATTTAAAAAATATCTATGTTTGAACCCAATTGAAAAATGGGCAAAGGACCTGAATAGACACTTCTCCAAGGAGAACATACAGAGCGCCCAGAGACATATGACAGGATGCTCAGCATCACTAGCCATCAGAGAGATGCACATTAAAACCACAATAAGATACCACTTCACATTGGTCAGAATGGCCATCATAAACAAATCAACAAACAGCAAGTGCTGGTGAGGTTGTGGAGAAAAGGGAACCCTAGAGCACTGTTGGTGGGAATGCAGACTGGTGCAGCCACTGTGGAAAACTGTGGAATTTCCTCAGAAAACTGAAAATGGAGCTGCCTTTTGATCCAAGTGATTCCACTGCTGGAATTATACCCTAAGAATCCTGAAACACCAATCCAAAAGAACCTATGCACCTCAATGTTCATAGCAGTGTAATTTACAATGGCCAAGTGCTGGAAACAGCCTAAGTGCCCATCAGTAAATGAGTGGATGAGAAAACTATGGCACATTTACACAATGGAATTCTATGCAGCAGAAAGAAAGAAGGAGCTCTTACTCTTTGTGACAGCATGGATGGAACTGGAGACTATGATGCTAAGTGAAATAAGCCAGGTGGTGAAAGACAAATACCATATGATCTCACCTAGAAGTGGAACCTAATCAACAAAACAAACAGGAAAAATAAAACCAGACACAGAAATAAAGAACAAACTACCAGTGACCAGAGGGAGTGGGGAGAGGGATTATGGGGGAAAATAGCGGCAGCGTGGTCAAGGAACATGTATAAAGGACCTATGGACAAAGAAAAGGGGGAAGGATCAAGGGTGGGAGGCAGGGATGGGTGGGGTGGGGGGAGTGTTGGGGGGAAAATGGAGACAACTGTACTTGAACACAATAAAAAATTTAAAGAAATTAAAAATTAAAAAGATGAAGGAATAAAAATACTACATTTGATGTTTTAAAATTTAGCTAGAGGGATAGCATCTAAATTTGTAAGTCAGATGGTATTTCAAAATAAGTATTTTATCAAAATCCTCAAAACATATTTGTAAGAATATGTGATTATTCAATATGCCGTAGAAAGAAGGCTGATCAGAGTATATACCACACTTCCACCGACATAATGAGATGAAATTTGATTTTAATTGGATCATCATAGCAAAGTCCATGGACTGTATCATGGTTTATTATTAAAAAACCTAGATTACCTCTGATCATGTGTTAAATCTGAAATTCTGGTGTGGCAGAACACCATGTGGCTGGTACAGAGTGTAATCTAATGTGAGCAGACTTGAGTCTGTTGAAATCAATAAAAAAGAGCAGGTGAGATGCAGGGCCAAGGAATCCAAAGCCGTCTGCACACACCGTTTCACTCTCACTAGTGGAGCGCACGTGCTGAGGAAGCCTTTGCCACACATCTTCCTGATATCACAGGAGAAATAAGTAGTAGGTTCTTCCATTTGCATTGTACAGAATTTAACCATATTGGTTTAACTCATTTCTCACTCCCGTATATGACTTTTTTCAGTGAGTGAATATGAGAACACTCAAATTACACACTACTAATTCAAAGTTCTCAAAACTTATTTAATGTCCAAGATGGGTAATTCTAAAATGTTTATATAGAAAAAATGTACAAGGATCATACATGTGTTTGGCAGTTTCTGAAGCTGGAGGATAATGAAAATAATGGTCCAGGATCTGGGAAAGGACCTGAGCTAAGTTAACTCCGTTGTTCCTTTTTCTCCTTCAGCTAAAACACAGGAGTCCCCAGTGTTTCCTAGGCTAGGCAATCTTTCCCATGCTGAGGATACAGAGGATGTGCAGCTTCTGCCTTTCCAGGGCTCAGGACAGCAGGACAAGACAAACTGGTAATAATAATACTGTTCCTCTCCTACCTTCTCATGAATCGGAATCTGTTCTCTTTTTCCTGAACCTTCAATCCACACGTCCCTGTTTTCATTAGCATTTCATTCATTCATTTAAACCTCCTGAAGACACTTCCATGAATGTACACACATGCATGCATGCTTAACATGTGTCCTTACATGTGTACACATACAAATGCTCCATGTCCCGGAGCCACCTCCATATCCACCAAAAGTACGTTCGTGCCTTCTCCCTTGCACAGGAAAAATCACTTGAGTTTTTGTACTCACTCTCCTTGCTTTTTCACCTCTTGCTTCGCTAATCTGCTTCCATCCCCACCTCTCCATCGAAACTGTCTCATTCAAGGGTTTTTTGTCAACTTGTTTGTTTCTTTCTCTGAGCCTTTCTCAGTCCTTCGTCCTCTGCGAGCATCCTTAAAATGTCCTTTTCTTAGCACGTGATACAACGATATTCTTCTGATTTGCTTCCCTGGCTGCTCTATCTTAATCTCTCCTTCACTTCAACGATCACCTTGAGTTGAGACCTTCTACAACCACATTACCCATCCTCCTATTTTGCATAAAATGTGCTCTTGTCCTAAGAGGTTGTGAAATAATGGGGGAGGGGGGAACTGAGACTAAGTTGAGAATAAAATGAGTAATACTACTTAAAAGGTATAATACTCAAAGTATGAAATTTGTATGTATTTATTCAGTAAGAGATGTCACAAAGGGAAAGATACAATTATGTCATTACATAAATTCTGTGACATTTGCATTATGTTTAGTTAGGAGAAATTACATGGGTCGACCCAGAGAATTTGGGCCGTGTGTGTGTACTGACAGCAAGATGCTGGGGCGTAAACAGAGAAGATGAAAGAGAGGGAGAGAGTTAAAGGTGAAGCTTTTCGTTGGTAGAAGTGCCACTCAGTAGGGTGTTGTGAAATTTTGTCAGGTGTGTGTTGCTGTGAGAATTGTTACAGTGAATGGCAGAGATGACTGGGCTGCCGCTTCAGGGGCAGAAGCTGGAGATTCTAAAGGTCCTTCAGTGCCCCCCCTTCACAAACTCCTGATTCCTGCATGACATTCCAACGTCTTAGCAAGCATCCATCTGTTCATAATGATCTAAACCCAACACCTAACTGCATTTTTCTATAAACACTACACTGTATGTTTTGAACAGTTGTTATTAACAATGAATTTTTCAGGAAAGCAACGACCACATATTTTAAGAGAAGACTGTTCTCTGCTTTGTTCCTAACTTTACCATGAGTCATTCACTATTTCAGAAAATCATACCACTGTACTGCAATCTTTCTCTTACGGGTGAGTCACCGACACCACAAGCCTATACCTGTCAGCATCTGCAGCTGTCACCTTTGCTGCAATTCTATGAATAGATGAAAGCATCTGACTGCATTATGTCTAATAGCACAGACATACACAAACATTTCTATTAAAATACATATTGATTTTTTGTAAATTACTTTCCATTTATGTTTCTTTCATATTACAGCAGTTTACTGTTTTCTAAAATCACGCATCTATGTCAGTTATATTGGCAATAGGTTTCATTTCATACTAATAAAGGGGCCATTACAAAATATTTGCTATAATGGCATGGAGTTGAGAATCACCGGTTTAAATTTTTGGAAGGACAAGAGCGAAATGAGCCAATAACACCGTTGGAGATCAACAAATGCAGCAGAAGGTCTGGCTAATACCAGTCAGAGGTGCTATTCCCAGTTCCCCTGGTCGTGGAGACCCTGACTTATGCTAATAGCAGCATAATGAGAAAACCCACGTGCAAGCAGAGAGTGTTCAGCAGCAGTGGTGCATATGGTTGGGCTCATTTTCCCACTTAGTCGATGGTCTATGGAGGAATTTGGGGAGGAATTTTTGTGGTAGACAAAGGATAAAATTACAAGGTGAATGACTTCAGTTATAAACAAAAGAAAATGTGTAATTAACCCTAACAGCTCAAAATGTTCCTGTTCTTTCCACTCTCAACGGTTACGGTCAGTTTTCATTCATTCGCATTGCCTCATCACGTTAACTTCCAAATGTTAGTTTACAGAAAGAACGCTTTGGTTGGGATTACCAGCAATCTGCGGCAGTCTGTGGCCTTATCTTGCTGCCACCTAAGTGGGTTGGGATGGCCCAAAAGGTGTAACATTAAGCCTCAGAACAACAAGATGCAAGGCAAAAAAAAGTGTTTACAAAGTTTGTAAGACACAATTATCATCAGATGAGATAGGCATCTTGGATTCTACTTTAGCCTCTAAAATTTTATTCATTAGAGCCCCTCAACTATTTTCCATGCCAATATTTAAATAAAAAAACATAATTTGAATAATTTATTAATTAATAAGAAATATAAAAAGAAACTTTTGGCAACATTTGAGAGTTGCCAGTAAATGTTAAAGATATAATTCACGATCTACTCTTTGTTAAGCTATATAGTAAATATTGGGTCCATGTTTTTTTCCCAAAAGAGGCACATTTTTCATTTGCACCAATAACTTTATTGATTTGGATATTTTGATCACTATCTGATCGCTATCAACTTGAACTGGTCTACCTAACTGTGGAGCATCATCCAGAGAGAAATCTGCAGCATGAAACTTCGCAAACCACTTCTGACACGTTCAGTCACAGCACCTTCTCCATACACTGCACAAATCATTTTTTGTGTGTTTCAGTTGTATTTTTAGCTTTCTTGAAATAATAAAGCATAATATGCCAAAAATGTTGCATTTTCCTCCATCTTCAATATTAAAATGGCTACACAAAAATCCACCAATTTTGATGTTTCCTACATGCATGCTGATATGACAGCTGTCACAATACAATCTAACAAAATTGTTTTGGATGAAGTTAAAGGCAACTAAGCACTACAAGAGCCATTTTACAGAAAAACCAAACAAACTTTCTGGCCAACCCAATACATTATCAACAATCTTAACAGCTTTCAATAAAATAAAATAATGACCTTGAAAATATATTCCTATACTTCTTATTCATAAAGTAGCAACTAAACTGAGTTAAAATTTCCATGTCTTGTCCAATGCCATTACCCTTTGCTCTACTTGTTCACTGTAGCTTAATAAACTAATACGGACTTAAATTTCAGAAGAACTTGGACAAGTAGTTCATCTCTGAGTCAGGTGTCACCTGGGGGAAATAGGGAATGGGCATTCCGTTTCCGAGATGGCTTTTGTCACATATCTGCTATCTTGCTTCCGGGCAGCTCTTTCTCTCCCCCATCTCTCTCTCTCCTTCCCCCCACCCCGTACCCTTCCATCTGCTTGCCTTGAGCTTCCCAAGCTTGGCGACCTTAGGGAAGGAAGACTTCCCTACATGTAGCTGCTTACCCTGAGCAAACATCCTAAGAGCAAGTATTCTAAGAGACAAGTGGAAGCTGCCACTATGTCAAGGCGGGCCTGGAACCAGCACGGTGTCACTTCCACCGTGCACAATTTAGACAAAACCATCTTAGAGCCACCCCAAGTGGATGGGACATATGTCCCCCTTCTTTCTGAGTAATGCCAAAGAACTTGCGGTCATCTTAAATTCACCACATCCTGTTTGAAGTGTTAATGACAATTGTTTTACTTTTGGCCAGTAGTTCCCATACTCAGCTAAGCATGAACACCAAATATATGTAAGGCACCATGCCAAGAGCTATATCAAACAGTCTCTTACTTCAAGGAATTAACATTTCACCTAAAAAAACAGAAGTGCAACTATAAATATTTAAACAACACTTCTCCGGTAATAAACTAGCCAAGGAGAAAATGGGAATGACAGGCATGAGAAGCACACTTATTAGAAACCTGCAGATTTTCATTCTGTCTACAACAGCAATGCCACTCTCCTCCATGCAAATAACAAAAATATTTCCTATTTTGACAAAATGTCAATAATGACTAAAATGTTTCAGACTATAAATTGCATTCCGGTCTGAGGATAAACACATTTTCTGAGAACAATATGTTGGGCTATTTCATTGTCTCACTAGAGAAACCAGAGATAATCATATTTAATATTAGTATTCAAGATACATTATCTAAACCCCCAAAATGCTGCATATAAAAAGATGTGATCATAGGCACACTTAAGATTGCTTTGTAGGCGGAACTTATAAATGATTTTGTATGATAAACAGTAATGAAACGAACATTTGTTGAGCGTCTGTTATGTGCCAGGGTGGTGTGCCGTATTATTTTGGAGACATAAAGATTTATAGAGACATCATCTTTGCAAATAAAGAGGCTTACAGTACTAAGGAAAGAGATGAAGAAACAGGCAGTTCTATAACAGTGTGACAAGTTCCATAATAGGGTAAGTGGCCGCTGCCGTAGAAGGACCCAGGAAGTGCACAGCTCAGGCTGAGGGCTGATACGCCAGGAGGACCCTCCAGAGGACCACGCCGACCTCGCAGCCGAAGGTCCACTGGAAGGGCATTGCTGGTATTGGTGTGAGAATGGAGGCCATTTCTGAGTACGGGAGGAATCAGTAAACGTTCTAAACAGAGGGGCACTGGCTGTGAACAGATCTGGAAAGGAGAAATCCTGCTGCACTCGGGGCAAAGCCAGTAGGACCTGGGGGGAATGTGGGGAGGATTTGGGGCAGAAAAACAAACCGAGAGATAGGTGTAGGGGAGATAACTAGGATTGCCTCACTCAGCGCCTCTTATTAGATGCCGAGGAATGTGGATTTCATGCTGAAAGCTGCAAGGAGGCACATTTGGACAAAATAAATGAACATAGTAATTTCAGATGCATACTTACACGTGCATAGCCACAGATATAAAAGTGTATCTGCAAACAGCCAGTATAATATTTTTGAAAAGTCACATATCAGAGCTCAAAAATAAAAGTACATGAAAGCTTTTAAATTTAATGCCACAAATGTGAAGGGTTTTATTTATAAGCCAAATGTGTTTTTCAGTTGCTTGCATTTATTAGATTATTTATTGATTTAGGGTTTACACTTTAGTGTTATAATTATTTCATGCAATGACAAGTATAAACTATTATTTAAATGTGACTAACACAATAGCTTCTGCTCTAATTCTTGACTTGAAACTATATAACTACAATATTTAAAGTGGTAATCATAGACTTCCCATTTTACTAAATTGAAGGAAATATACTTGCATTATTATAAACTTGAATTATTATAAACTTATAATAATAATTCATCTGTAATAAGTGACTGACAATCATTTAGAATATAAGACAAATTCAGAAAAAAGTCTATCATTATCAAAATAAAATTTAGGAAAACAAATAGAAAACATTCCTAATCCAATGGTCTTTAGGCTTCTTAATGCATCATGGCTTAGTCAGTTATAATATAACAATGTAAGATTACAAACAAATATTTAACCTTTATGTGCTCAAGGCCTCTTAGAAATAAGATGTTTAGAGGATAGTATGCTCTCATGCCGATCCTTTATAATACATGAGACCCTGAGTATACTGCTTCTCTAAGGTTTTGCCCTTTAAAAAAATCAGTGACATTTTCTTAGCAAATAGCAGTAGTGATTATACACATGTTTCCATTATTCTGGTCCTCCTAGATATTTCTTCCATTCTGCGAGCCATGTTCGCTTCCACTGGCCAGGTATACTTCACAAACTGATGGGAAAAGTAAGTTTTTCATGTATTAGAGACAAAACATGCATCAGGACTTCTTATTGGTCAGTGCAGGAATTTTCTAGGCTTCTGCCTTTTAGCTCACATGACACCTAGTGAGTTATTTTCTAATACTTGAGGATAATGAATGATTTTACCAGCTCAAATATATAATAAAAATACAAAATATAAATGCTCCAAATTTCCTTGGACTATGTTAGTTAAAGGCAAAACAAACAATTTCTGGCAGGTTGTTTTGGAGAGAGAAATGCCATCTTTAAAGCTATTGAAAAATATGCAAAATGACATAAAAGGCTAAAACTGTGAATCATTTTCTGACAATTATTTAGGATTCTACTTTTAGCATAAATTTATTAAAATCTACGACAAATTTGTTAACAAGATAGTCCCTGGGTGTATAAAAAAGTAAATTCTTACAACCTATTTTACAAATCCTCTAACCAAGAAAACCATGGTTTTCTTAATGATCACAAAGTAGATAACTAAAGAGTTCATCCCAAGCATATTTTTCCTGCTAATATCACTTGGTTGGCCAATTATAACTTCCATCTGCAGTATTTACATACTGTTGACATACAGAAGAAGGATAAATTCAGCACTAACCAAAGACTGGTAAATGACAAGAGAACCAGACAAGTTAAAATAAATTAAGCAAATTGGCCAAAGGTATCATTTCGTCTTCTCAAAAATCCCAATAGAATAACATTTAATAATTCCTAGCAAGATGCTTATGTAAACATTTCCCTACGTAATTTTTCACAATCTGTACAACTTTTCATGACCAAGGTTGGTCATCTTTCCAAAGACACCTTTTCTTTTAATGCACGCTGAATTGGTAACCTTGATCTTCCCCTTCACAACCTGGTGGTAGCCAACAGCTGATGTAAGGGCTGCCGTTAAGTGTTTTCCATGGCAAGCCAAGAGAAGACTCCAGTGGACTCTCCTGCCTAGAACTAAGTACAATTACTGAGGCACATTGGGTATTCTCGGCACATGTTCCTCAAGGTCACACTACAAACACTCAGGATTACACTTTAGGAGGCTTACTGCACTGATTGGTCTAAAAAGCCTACTTACTGAAGAGAGAAATTATTTAGGTGGGAATAACCAATTAACTGAAAGGCATAAAGGGCGGCAAGTTGATAAGGAAAGCACCCAAAATCACTATACTAAGCTCTTTCTCTTACGAAGTAGCATTTAGTGCTTTGAAAATGGCTGACTTCAGTATGCCATTTCATTTCATTTGGCAAAACAAAGCAGAATGATGGAGAAAATAATATAAAACAACAATGCAATCCTTTTACATTCTATTTTCTTCTTTAGTTTCTTTAAAAGTTCTCTTTAAATCCACGTGGTCAATTTTTGTTATTCAAACAAATACCTGTATGTGTGTAAGTATGTACGTTTATTGCAAGTTACTTAATTGTTTTGCTTTGTCTATTTCATGCAGTATCGAATAATCTCTCTGATTTGATACCTCTTTAATCATTAATACATAAATCACAAGGAGCAGAGACAAGACAAACAAAGCCTCTGTGACATGAACAAATAGCACGCAAACCGAACCACCAAGATGCTTGAACAGTAACGTCCAACTGCATCTGCTCTGCGCACAATAAGGTTTCAAAGTCTTCGAACATATTGGGAAGAAGGACATTGAACTGATTTATGCTGTATGTGCACGGTCTAAGTACTGCAATAATGAAATCACGTTCGCTTGGAAGAAAATTGTCCAGTGTTAAGTTGCCAATAGCCATGTTAATAAGGCTTCCTATGTAATTTGGCTGATAGAAGCTTCCAGCTCAAATGCTATTAATTTATTTAGTAATTCTAAAACTCACAAGTGAAGAAAGGAGAAGAGATAATTTCTAAAGAAACACAGATAATTCAGGAGGTCTATTGTTGTTCTTCATAACAATGGAGCTTTAAGCCCTATTCTCTAATTTACTGTCACTTTATCACTTTTATCTTCCACTTTGAGTCTGTTTCTTTTATTGGACTCTCTATTCAGCTGATAATTCATCTAGGCTTTTGAAGTTCCATGCCATAAAAATTCCATTTAACTGCTTCCTAAATGGTGGTTAATCTACACAAATTTTAAATTTGACCTTAATGGAACAGCTTATTCCTGAAGTTATTAGGACATTGGAAAACGGATCATGTCCTTAAAAGTGTACTTATTGCAAAGTTTATTTTTTATCATTCACAAAATTAAGTTTGCACAGAGAGACGTTTGCAAAGTGCCTCCCTTCACAGTAAAACGCAGAGTCATTTTCCCATTTGAACTCTCCTACGCAGCTGAGAATCTCACTCGGTGTCGGATGAGGTGTCAAAGTGCTTTGTTAACAAACTTATTTCCCAGATGTGGCCAGAGCAGGGACAGAAGGCTGCAAGGCTCTAACATACCTAACAATTCAATTACAGTTATCTTATGGTGCCATCACATACTTTTCCTCGACAATCAAACAACCTCAGCTGGAAACCTCTAGCAATAACATAAATAAAGGACCATCTGGCTAGAATAATTAAGGGAGGCTGGAAATAAAACATTAATTAGTGCAGAATTTCGAACGACCTTCAGAGGCCTTATTATAAAATTATATCCAAACAGGTAATCATTTATTTCATGTTGCTGTTAAATTTAACTAGGCATGAATAAATACAAATATCACATTTTTACTCTTTGGGTGAGGGCAATCGACTTGAAATGATAATGGCATCATATTTCATTTAAATTAAGGCAACAAATAAATAAGTGAAACAAAAATAGTAATATTATGAACATTTAAAATTTGCATAACTTACATATAGAATTTTAACATTGAAAGGACCTTTGGAGATCTAACAGCTCCTCAATTTATAAATGAGTGGATGCAGTCTCCAAAAGGAGGAATGATTTTCCCAAGGTTACCCAAGCAGAGAGTGGGAGATGCTAGAGGCAAACATGCCTGACTCTTGTTCTAGAAATACTCCACGCACTGACTAGGAGAACTCACAGATGAATGTTCTGCCCAAAGTGTGGTGGTTGCTATTTTGCCGCTTGACTAAATTAAGACAAAATTCTACCAAACCTGCTAATATCCCAAATGACGGGGCCACGTAATGAGCAAATATGTGAAGTGACAAACTACCTTAGAAGAGTCTGTGCCAGAGATGACTGGCTATCCAGTCACAGAAAAACCTCCCCTTTTAGGGCACTTGATGACTATCTCACGCTAATGAAAAGCAGCAGATGAGCAGGTGCATCAGTCCCAGGCCAACGTTTTCAAGCAGCGGCTGTGTGTCCTCCACTGGATATTGGCCATTACGCTCCAAAGACTGAGGAGACGAGGGAGCCACCAATGGGAGGGGAAGGGTCTGGAACTCACTTACTGGCAGGAATATCCACATGAACTTGGTCCAGGACAGACATATCCCTTCCTCGGGTTACTAAAATTTGTGTTATTACATCATTTAACTAATAAAGGGTCCAACGGAGACCGGATGGGCACAAATTTTCATGCAACAGCAGATGTTATTATAAAATACCAATGTATAGTCTTAAAGAAACATGAGAACAAAGTCATACTTATTTCTTAAAATCAGTATAAGTTTAAGACACTTGCAACAAAGATCATTCCTTTTATATGAATCTCCCACAGCTTCTGATACTCCCTGGGCTTAAGTGCCTATATAATGCCAGTTTTATTTATTTATTTTTGAGGGAGTTTAACTTTTCAATTACAGTTTCCTTTCAACATTATTTGGTATTTTTTAAGTTTGGAAAAAACATACAAAGGAGGATAAAATGAGCTGGAGCATAGTATAGACAATAGAACATGGGACCTGAAGGCAAACATCTGGTTTCAGGTACCAACTTTGCCTTGAGGTTCCCAGGACTAGTGTGTGTGTGTGTGTGTGTGTGTGTGTGTGTGTGTGTGTGTGTGTTCACTGGTTTCACTCATCAGCTTTCTACTCTGCACACAGCCGGGTTGGGGTGACAAGGAATAAGTGGAACTTCAAGAACAACTACTCCAGGCTAACTCCACCCTGAATCACTGCCAGAGACAATTAGAGGAAATGAAGCCAGTAGATAAACATCAGGAGCATGTTCCTAATTCCTGATCCATGACAGCATTCCTGATGAATACCGTCAAGTCTCCCAGCAGGCGCACTGTGGATTGGCATGGTAGACGGAGCTCTTCTCATCTTATTCACGGCAAGAACTAAGTTTGCTTAAATGCCAAACTTCTTGCATTTCCTTAATAATTAGTGATGTTGAACATCTTTTCATGTGTCTGTTTGCCTTCCGTATGACTTCTTTGGAAAAATGTCTATTCAGGATCATTTGCCAATTTTTAAATCAGATTGTTTGTTTTGTTTTGTTTTTGCATTGTAAGAGTTCCTCATGCATTTTAGACATTTATGCCTCATCAGACATATGGTTTGCAAATATTTTCTCCTACTCCATACATTGCCTTTTCATTTTGTTGATTGTTTCCTTTGCTGTGCAAAAAAACTTTCTAGTTTGATATAGTCCCATTTGTTTATTTTTACTTTGTTCGGTATGCTTTTGGTTCATATCAAAAATATCAACATCAAGGAGCTTTTTCCTCTACATTTTCTTCTAGGAGTTTCACAGTTCCAGGTCTAATATTCGAGTTTTTAATTCATTTTTATTTAGTTTTGTGAATGCCTTATAATAGGTGCTCATTTCATTCTTTTGCTTGTAAATATCCAGTTTTTCCAACATCATTTACTGAAAAGAATATTCTTTCCTCATTGTGCCCCGTGTGGGGCAGAGGGGTCGTGCCATTTTTGGTCATAGACTTCTGAACACTCAGTGCAGTGTGGGCAGGTGCGCTCATAAATCACCCATCATGAAATGGGTAAACACGTCTTCAAATGTCTTACCGTTACTGATGCCAAACGCAGGCTCTCACAACAACACCATCTGGTGCACTAATACAGATGGGTTCCTAGAACGCTCACCTGGCGGGGGGAGCCTGCACTACAAGGGGTTCATTCCCCAGAACATAATTCTAGTTTTTTGGGGGGTCTCCCCTCATACTCCTGCTCAGAAGACCAACATAGCTTAGCAAATGAATATACAATGAAGTTGAAATCATATTTTGAAAAAATGCTATCCTAACTCTGTGGGCAAAGAATAAACAATCTCATATATATTCTGCAATTATGCACAATAATGGAAATTATTATTTCTACTGATTTTTCAGTAGATCTGATTGCATTAAAACATACATTTTTCTTTGCCTAGTTACATCTAGGCTCACCTTCTAGAACAATACAAAATAGAGGTTGCAAGTAATGGCATTCTGTTCCTGCCTTGAGAAGGAACATTTTTCAGCATTTCATCATATTACATGATGTGTAAGTGGGCTTTAAATCACGTCAGTGCTGAAACTAAAAGGAGGAGGCCAGTGAAGAAAGTAGCTCAGATTAAAGTCTAAGGCCTGCGGTGAAATAACCAACCTGAAGTGATGAGAGTGGAAATCCTTGCTTTGTTCCTCATCCTAGAGGAAAAGCGTTCAGCCTTTCACCATTAAGCACGTCGTTAGCCACGGACTTTTGTAGAGGGTCTTTATGAAGTTGAGGTCATTTCCCTCTACTCCAAACTGTCCATAGTCCTTTAGAAACCATGAATGAGTGTATGTTTTGTATATTGACTCTTTATAACTTCTAGTTTTTTGCTGAGATTTCCTACCTCTTCATTTCCTTGGGAGAACCTGTACTTTATTGTTGAAGGTTTTCCGAACGGCTGCTTTAAAATTCTTTCTTCTTTGATAATTCCAACATCTGACTCCTGCTTCGATTGTCGCCACGTGAGTTGCGATTTGCTTGGTTCTCTGTAAGAGGGGTGGTCATTTTTTGCATCCTGGACATTTTGTTTATAATGTTAGGAGATTCTGGTTTCTGTGGAAATCTTTTATTTTAGCAGGATTTCACTCTCTTTAGTTGTAGTACACAAATCTTGGCATACTTTTGTGGGTTGTGGTTCAAATAGCAATCTAATATTCAGAGATTTTTGCAGTCTTACTTTGGTCTGTATGGTGCATTTGGAGCCTCTGGGGCTTCCCCTGGCACCAGCTAGTATTATCTGAAAGCCTCAGATGCTAGGGGATGAAGAAGCTTCTAGAATTAGTCTCCCTGTTGTGATGGGGTCCTGTTTACTGGTCATCTGCACCAAATGCTTTTTAAAAATTTGTATGGAAGCAGAAAGTATAGAAAAGTCCATAAGTCATAAGTATACCACTCAACTGACTTTCAAGAAAAATTGACCATATCTAGGATCCAGAGTAAGAAACCCTACTTTGGCAGTGCCCTCGAAGTCCCCTTTATACCATAATTTATACCACTGCCAGGAAATACCACCCCCCAAATGGGTAATTGCTAACCTGACTTAACAAATGAATTAGTTTTGCCTTTTTTTAGGTTTAAATAAACTAACTCCGATAGTATTTATGTTTCGGAGTCTTGTCCCTCACCTTGGTGACCATTATATTTCTAAAATTCACATGTATTGTTAAACATAATTTTAGCGGTTCACTCATTTTCTTTCCGATGCGTGCCACTGTTGGAATATACCATCATTAACTTTTTAAAAAGTCTAACTTTTGAATGCTCCTATGAGCATTCTTGTACGTGCTTTCAGCCAATTGACGCATTCCAGCTGATACACGGGGTGCACATCTGGGCGCGGATTCATCAGTCATAAGACATGCGTATGTTCAGCATTAACGGATACTGCCAAACAGGTATCCTAAGGAGCTGCACCAACGTACACTCCACACAGCACTGAATAAGAGTTTCAGCTGCTGCACTTCCTGGACAGCCCTTGGTATTGTCTACCTTTTCCACTTAAGCCTTGTGGTACATGTGTAGTGCCGTCCTGTAGTTTCAGTTTGCATTGCTCCAATGATTAATTAAACTAAAAACTTTTACATAGGCTTATGGTGTGTGGATATCTCGTTAAATGTCTGTTCAAATTTTTCTTTCTAATGCTCTGACCCTTTTCCTACTGGGCAAACTGTCTTTTTAATGGATTTGTAAAAAGGGTTTTATATACTCTGAATATGAATCATTTGCCAGACTTATGCATTGAAAATATATACTCCCACTCTGTAACTTATTTTTTTCACTATCTTAATTTGCATTTTGATGAAGAGACATTATTAATCTCAATGATCTTAATATAGTCCAATTCATGAGTTTCTTCTTATAAGGTTGATGATTTTCATGTTCTTTGTAAGAAACGGTTGTCTACTCCAAGGTCATGAAAAGGTGTTTCAATAAATAATAATTTTTAAAAAAATTTTTGATGTTTTTTTTTCTACATTGCATCTATGTTTTAAATCCTTGAGCATAATGATTACTGTGTACTAAAAATAAAAGTTTAAAATCTTTTAGATTAAGCATTTGTCTAATTTTTATTAAAGAGTAAAAAATGATGGTGATTATCTAAAATACAATTTTACTCAAATCCTTTGGTTTATGTAGGCCATAACTACATTAGGCTTAATGGACTACTAAATTATACAGATTTTTGACATCTTATTTGCTTACTGTGTGGTCATCAATTAAACTCATTGTTCCAGTATGAACTTTATCATCCATAAAATATTTTTACCAGAATCCAAGTATAGCTATTACTATTCTCTGAAAAATCCTGGAAAAAGGGCAGTGCCTAATATGGCTGATTGACTTCAAGTGCCGTTATAGACGCTAATAATTGCTACCGTGTAGCATGAAACAGAAAATCTGTTTCACTGCAGTGACTTAGAAAACGGTAAGGATAATTTGACAAAGACAATAAAAGTGCATAATAATCATGTCATATTGTATATTTCAAAAGTTGAAGTGCTGTAAGGTGTTTTATTGGATAAATTTAGTTTGGCTGATTTTTTCTTAGACAGTAATTTCAATTTTTAGATCTTAACGTTATTAAGATTTCATTATCAAAATATGATGGATCACAATAGCCCCACCCTCCTTTTCTGTGTTATAGTGATGATGACAGATTTGAGGATAATAAAAAATAATACAGATAATAAAGGTAAATTTATATTATAATAAAAATCTTTACCCACAGCTAATTCCAAATATAGACCTTCTCTCACATCTAGTAAGCAAATATGGAAGGCCCAAGTTCTAAGGCATCCATAGCGTCAAAGTACTCCAGGATCTCTACATTTAATTAACTCTGGAGCAGAGGTCCCCCTGCCCCCCTCCACCCCCCCGTACACCATGGTCCTTGGCCTGTTCGGAACAGGGCAGCACAGCAGGAGTTGAGCAGATTAAAGTCAAGGTGGAGGGCTGGCCTGCAGTGAGGTGGGACTGGTGTCCCATGCCACCGCCGATCCAGCCCACCTCTGCTGTGGTGGTCCATGGCTTCCAGAGCAGCGACCACGGCTTCTCCTTCAGGCCCTGGAAGCTGATGGCTACCGAGACTCACACCATGAGTGAGTCGGCAGACATGAAGAAGTTAGCTAATGAAGTTCATCTGCCACCCCTCCCGGAAATGATGTTTGGAGATAACATTTTAAGAATCCAGCATGGTTCTGGCTTTGGGATCGAGTTCAATACTACAGATGCTTTAAGATGTGTAAACAACTACCAAGGAATGCTCCAAGCACCCTGTCAGGACGGAAGGTGAACATTTCAAGGAAGTTATTAAACCCCACGACTGGACCTATATGACAGATTACAAGGGAACATGACTTGAAGAATCATTCAAGTTAAAGGCTGTACCTACAACAGATCGTACAGATACAGAGAAGTTGAAAGCCAGAGAACAGATTAAGTTTTTTGAAGAAGTTCTCCTGTTTGAGGATGAACTTCACGATCACGGAGCTTCAAGCCTAAGTATGAAAATTGGAGTAACACCTTCCAGCTTTTTGCTGCTGTTGTGGTTTTTTAGGGGTTCTTTTTTTTTTTTTTTTTTTTTTGAGAATTGATGGAGTGCTTATCAGAATGAATGACACGAGACTTCACCATGAGGCCAACGAGACCTCCATGCTACGAGAATATACATCACAAGACAGCAAAATGGCTAATTTACCACATTTCCACCTTCCCTCTCCATGGAGCCCAATGAAGTAGCATAGTATTTACCAATCAAGGAGGCAATTTGTGAGAAGCTACTATTTCCAGAAAGAATTGACCATAACCCCACAGACTCACAAGAAAATGCACCCGTGAAGTAGAATGAGATGTTCCACATGCTCACTGTGGAACCTGATGGAGACCTTGGCTATGTGGATGGGGGTATTTCTATTATGAGAATTAATTGCCTTGTCTATGTGTAGATTTTCAGCAGCCTTAAAGGAAAAAAAAGTAAAAGATTGCTGCAGGCAAAAAAATAAATGAAGTCAAGGCGGAATATCCTGAGACTGCCACAAAAGCACTGAAAAGCCTGCTTCCATTTCCAACATCCTATCTTTGTGAAGCAGGGTTTTCTGCATTGACAGCAACCGAAACAAGATTACAGAGGAGACTGGACATAAGCAACACACTTCAGGGGGCACTGTCTCCATCACCCCCAGATGGGACCATCTAGTTGCAAGGAAACAAGCCCAGGGCTCCCATTGGTAACTCACCATTGTGGTGAGTTGTATAACTATTTCCTTGTACATTACAATGTAATAATACTAGAAATAAAGTGCACAGTAAACGTAATGCACTTGAATCATCCTGAAACTATCAGCTCCCCACCCTTGGTCCATGGAAAAAAAACTGTCTTCCATGAAACTGGTCCCTGGTGCCAAAAAGATTAGGGACTGCTGTATTGAAACATTACAAAAACTGACTCATGGACAGATGCTTAAGCAATATAGAGAACAAATATAAATGATCTGAGTTAAATTACTGTTAACTCTAAGTATGATAATTACCAGAACAGCTGATGTTTCAAATGAACCAATGCTGCCTTGGCTACTGAGCAACTTATAAAGTATAATTATTTCTAATCCTTCTTATTCCCCACTGAAACAACAAACAGGGGAAAAAATTCATACCACAATTTATAGGTTATATAAGTCATCATGCTTAAGTTTTCCTTAAATATAATCAATATGTTCTTAACAAAACTAGTGTAAGTGTGTGTGTGTGTGTGTCTGTAACTGATGAATAATCTATATATCCAACCTAATTAAGAAAAGTTTAATACTGTTGGTTTTCATGTTTCAGGTCATTCATGGTCTCAACTGGAATAGAGTTACACCAACTGGAATTAGAGTTACTAATAGAGTTATTAGTAAGTAAGACTTACTAATAAGATATTGGCTCTGCAAGGCAGGCAAGGGCAAATTCGGGAAGTGAGAGGGAAGGTGTGGAGATCACGTCTTTATTCAGATGGCATGTTGGGGCTGCCTGAGGGGCTTTGATCTAGAGACGTTGAAGTTTCCTCTGGAGACACAAGAGGTTGTTGTTCTTTGCGGTAGGAAATACAAGCATACGAGGGTAACCACCCCCTCTCCCTCAGCATCCACATCCTGGGTTCTCCTGGACTAAACTGCCCTCGGAAGCACAAATCAAGTCCTGGGAAGTATGGGACATGGCAATTAATTGCTGAGCTTCAATTCTGGTACCACAAATTGGAAAATACTACAAATAGGAGACTCAATAATGACTGTTGGAATATCAATCCAACAGGCAACACCTTCATCAAATACTAAATGTACATGTAGTGATATTAGTTACAGACACATAGCATAGTTGATTGTTTGAAGCAGACGCCAAGTCCAACATTACATCATGCTACATTTCCGCAATACTGTCACATTTTTGTGAGGCTAGACTTGGAGCAGTTGCTATGATAAAAAGCAAGACCACCTGAAAATCGAGATGGAACAGGACATTTGCACAGCACAGTCTGAACCAAGGTTGAAAAGCTGTGTAGCATCTGGCAAGTGACAGGGGTTACTTAAGAATGAAATAAAATATTTTTATTTTGTGTATATATTTTTAAACAGCTAGTAAGTTATTAGGATGTAAATACTTGTTAAGTATGTTAATACTCATGACTGAGAAAGTAAGGGTGCAGGTGCAGAAAAGGTTTCGGAACCGTATGTTCGGAAAATATAGTTCTCATAGAAGTATCCAAAAGCAAACCACCTCCCCCTTTAATAAAATCCCATTTAAGCACAGAATCCAGTCAATTTGAAATGAATCAAAACAAAACAGTCAGCTGCAGTAAAAGAAGTGCACATGTGCATCAAATCCATGAAAACGTGTACTTAATAATGACCAACTATAGGAACTCATAGATGAGAATGTGAATCCTACAAATCAGGATAATCTAAGGAATATACAAATGACAAAACTAAGAAGATGGGGGATAAAAGCACTGATATTCTCTTTTTTTCAAAGCATGGAGTCAAAATTCTCTAAAGCTAAAAACCAGCAGTTAAAAAATCCATTTGATTCAAAATTCTTAACATTTTACATACTTTCTAAATTTTATCTTAGAGGAATATTTAGGAACTAATATTTCTTATGGTGTTAAATTTGGAAATACAAGGATTACTTTTATAATAAGTTACAGTAAAATGAAATAAAATTATTTTCATAGTGGTAGCAGCCATATTTACCATAAATCTTTCTGCCTTTCTGTTGTCTTCCCTCCTTTATCCCTCATCTTTAATACATAAATATATACGTAACCATAGAAAAATGCCTGGGGAGATATTTCCCAGATGTTACAGATGATGGGTCTCTAGAGAGGGATATTTGTGTTCGTTTTTCTTTCTTTTACTCTTACAGTATTCTTTTTTGTTTGAATAGTTTCAATAAGCATCTATAATATTTTTCAGCAACAGTACTGATTTTTCTTATTTAATAAAAAGCAAAACCACAAGGAACAGTGTCAAGATATTAATCACACTTAATTCTGGGTATGGGAATGACTGCTTGCTTCTTTGAAGTCTTACTTTATTTTTTCAAAATTTCCAAAGCAAAAAAATTCAGGCAATCCCCAATTTCTATCAGCTCAAGAAATTTGCACTGACAACCCCATTTTCAAATCCACCCATAAACTTCTAGCTAAATTCTGATCATCAGCATCTACTGAAGACATTGGACTTAAAGAACAAAACTGCAGTGTGTCAAATATATTAATATTTTTTGTTAAATGCAATGCCCACTAAAGTGTAAAATATCACACGGGCCAACCTTATAAGCTTACTGAATCGCTGCCCAGGTTTAGGCAGAGGATGTGATTTTGCTTTTGCCAGTCCACACAGCTCATTTGCCAACCTCCCCCTCCGCAAAGGGTCACCCATGATAAATACCTTATCGTACATACCAATAGCTCATTCATCCCCCTCGCCGGGTTATATTCCACTGTTTGGATACACCAGTTTATTTACCCACTTACTTATCGATAGACAATTACGTGGTTTCCAGTGTTTGGAGACGGCAAAAGGAGCTCCTGCAAACACCCCCGAACAGGTTTTCTGCGTGAATACAGGTTTCCTCTCTCCAGGGTAGATACGTAGAAGATTGCTGGATCCTATGGTAAGTGTATGTTGTACAGAAAGTGATCGTTCAGGTGTATCCTCAGGTTTGACTTTTTCCCTTTCCCATGAGACCTCTGTCTATCACTCTCCTTCTCCCTGAAGGATGCAGCCTTTACAACTTCAATCAGTGAACACCTGGTGTCAAACTCTGTCTTTAAATGTGATGATTTTGCCTGCATTCCAGAAAGATATTTTCACTGAGTGCAGTTTTAAATTTTAAATTAATTTATTTCTCAATTTTACAAGTTCTATTTGGTTATATTTCAAATCTGCTAGGATCATATACATACATACACACACACACACACACACGTGTGTGTATATTTGTTTTTCCAAGATTTGTTTTGAAACATCATTTCTTTCAACACAGTAAGCATGGCTGTTTCATAATATGCATCCAATCATTCCTATATTTTCAATCTTCAGGCCTGTTCTACACACCTGCCATTTCTATTGATTGTTGCTCATGGAGCTACATCCTAAGTGCTTGGTTATCCCTGAGTGTGGGCCTAGGCTGGGAAATTCTTTGAAGCCCAGATGAAGGAGTGTTTGCGCCTTCATTGAAGAGTTCCTTCTTTGTCTGCCAGAAGCAACTTTAAACTAAATTCAAGGATCAAGACATTTGTGGAGGATCACGGAGGGAATTAAGGGACAGCGTGTCACGACGAGATGGTGGGAGTGCTGCCGTCTGAATTCCAACCTCCCCCCCACGAGTGTGCGTCCCTCCGCGGCTCCACCTCAGCCCGGTGAGCGCTGGCTACTCGCTTCCCACGCTGGGCAGCAGTGTGCTCTCCCTTGCATCCCCTCACACTCTGAAGCCAACAACCTGAATGTCAAGTTTGCCTCACGGACAGATACCAAGAGGACGAAACTTATTCCGTGGTCTTCTTACATCACAATCTCCTTTTCTCTAGGTCTTTTTTTTCCCTTTGCCTTGTAGTTACCATCTATGTCGTCAATGTATTTTTGATGATTTTAAAATTTTAAAAAAGTTTTACCCAGTATTTTAAAATCCTGTGGAAATGTTGCACTGATTAACCTATCCTGTCAACAGAAGCCACTATATCACTGGCCTTGATTTTGGGATAAAACATTTCCCTAAATTACAAAATATAATTTCAAATTAATCAATATTCATCAAAAGCTATTTATGTTTATATAAATCAGATGATAATTGATGGTATTTAATTAATTAAAAACATTTGCCATTTAGCTATTTCAAACTGTGCTTTTTGAAATTAATAAAAATGTTATAAATATGATACTTCTTCCCTCATCAGATAAATATTTATATTAGAATATTGATTAACAGACAGAGGACTGAAATGCTTCATAAGCACACCCCACTTGAATATGACATGAGCTATACCTACTGAATAATATAGCCCTAAAGGCATATACAGTAGCCCTTCTATACAAAACAATTTGTGTTTTCTATAATATGCACCTGTTTTACTTTAAATGCTGTATTTTTTATAATATCCAGCAAATGATACATGGGATAGAATATAAACAACCTAATAAAAGTCAAACTAAAATTTCTCTTCAAGTGAATTATGCATATTTTATAAACCCCCAAATGCAACCTATAATTAAGTATTATACATTAGAAAGAAATTTTTCCAACTTCTTCTTATTCCTCTTCTTTATGTTACTTATATTAATCTGCTTATTTAACATCTCAATCTCATGGACAATTAAACAATACTCACAGCAGTGTGCAAATGTCCAATCTAATCAGTTCCACCTTATTAATCTCTTCTTTCACTATTTCATTGTATCAGGAAACACACAATAAAAAAGTCCTCTGAAAAGCACTGTGCTACTTGTAGAGAATGTATATTTTGGAACTCTACATTTATATATCATCTGTACATTTGATATTTCAAAACAAAGGTAAATGATTGTATTTCTTATGTTCTTTTTTTCTTGGTAACCTTCATTAACTCGAAAATGTTACAATAAAAATAGTCTTCATTCTGGCACTGTGAATGCTGCTCAAGCATATAATCAAAATTTATAATTAAACTTTCTTAAAAATAGAATCACCCTTGGAGTCCCTAATTCTGACATGCAATCCTCTGAAACAGTAATTGCTAATGAAACAACTCAAGTCCCTAGACAAGGCCAGCCCTGCTGTAAGAACTCACCACGTACCAACCAACGTACTGAGTGTTCACAACAGCCCCACGCGCCAGGCGCCCCTGTTCTCCGTGAGTCCCAGGCGTGAAGGGCGAGGCCCAGAGAAGTTCAAGAACGTGACTGAGATCTGAGCTCAGACAAACTGGCTTCCAGCAGCCTTGCTATTCTGACTCTCTCTATTCAAGGTTAATCATAACCAAAATGAATTTACCTCTAACAAACGAAATTATAAAAAGTTACAACTACCGTTACGAAGGGTCCTGAGGAAAAGAAAAAACCCTTGGTGAGGCTTTGGCTCATCGTTTCTATAGAAATGTAATTATAAGAAAATAGAAGCCTTGTGGGCACATAGATTCTGCAATGTGATTAGAATTCTCCATTTGTTTATCACATTTGCGCTCCTTCCTACCCACAGGTGGTTTTACTGCGGGGTTGGAAGGCCACACAGCGCGCCTGCAAGCGGCACCGAGGTCGCCCTGCAGCCGCGTGGTGCTCTCTCCATCACTAGCTGCGCCATCTCAGGCAACTGTAAGACCTACACACGCTTGGTTTAGAAAATGGAGACGACAATTTTATTTCCTCCCAAGTGCTGAAGAAACAACGAGCAGGCTCTTTTAGAAGGCACTCAGCATGGAATCCAGCATAAGAAAAAGGAAGCAGTTTACTGCTTTTGCCACTTCTGTCCCCAGATTTGCGGCCTAACCGCTCACAGGACCCACGCGCCCACGCCCTTTTGTCCCGGAGGCACAGAGGCACCAGCCGTGCCCGCAGGGCCTGTGCTCCTTCCACCGCAGCTCAAGGCACCTTCAGCCGCTGCTCTGTGGAACCAGGCATTTGCCTGTCAGATCTACCCCTTTCTGCCTGGTACTGTGGGCGCCCCAATTTGAGATTCGACCCCTTGCTGCCCCCCAACCCCAGCCCACACTGCGATTTCCCTGTCTTCAGGCTCTGTTCCAAAAAATGAACAGGAAAAATCAGGCAAAGCAATTGCTCTTGTGCTGAGTAGGTGTAATAAAACACATTTGTGTATATCTCTAAACATAGACAATAATCTTCTCTCTTTGAAAATGTAAGCTCCCAAAGGACTGACACAACTTTGATGATAGTTATGAAACAGGGCCTTGCAATACAAAATTTAATGTCTTAAAAACATTCTAAATTAAACACTTGATTTATAGTTATAGCCTTTGTTACATAGCTAGGGAAAGGCTCATGCATATGCAACCAACTTTCTGTCTGTGGGTTCCACCGTGGTCCATCACAGCGCCCCCTGGCGGCTGGAGCACGCCTGTACATCCAGGCTGCTCCACGTCAGATACTCGGTGGGCTCCCCGTCTCAGTGGCAGGTGGCAGGTGGTGGGGACACTAATGAAGCAGTGACGCTTGTGGAGGAAGCTACATAGTTCTGGATTGAGTGAAGCCTGTATAGCCTTACTGAAATGATACGCTTTAAAAAAAAATTGGAATTGTCACCAAACATAACTCATCTGAATCAGTGCCATGCGATTTTAACAATATTAGAATAAACATTTCAACTTAACTTCTAGACGTAAAGATACCTGTTTGCTGTATGTTTTATATTAATTGTACAAGTACTTACGCATAAAGAGTAAACCTACATCATTCAAACAATTAAATATTTAAAATAATCCCCAGTAAAGTCAGACAAAAGCTTGAAGCAATTTTTTCCGATTTTGTCTACTGAGATGTTAAGCTATTGAGAAATCCATTATTTCCAGTTAAAAGTTAAAATCATGTTTTTGAAAGTGAATTCTGAGAAGAAACTAAAATATGTTGCGTAAACCTGTGAGCATTCTTGCTGAACCCAATCCTTTTGAAGAACTTAGGTTTCCACAATGGCAAAATAACGTCAAACTTCCAACAATGCAGTCCTCTATTTAGTGACAGTAATATATATTTGCCATATATTATGTATCTTTATAGACCTTTGATTATAATAAAAACTCTAGCTACTGTCCATTCTTCATAACTCATATCACTGAAAATACGAATGCATGCTTTTAGTAATAAGTATGAATCCACATCACATATTTGGGCCACTAAATATAAGGTTAAAATTAACTTTTGCCCAAAAGTACCCACGTAACTGTGAAGCATTCATGATCCTTCTTATTTGTGCAACAAGGACCTTTCAAAAATCAAAATTCTGACACAGAACTTCATAGTTTAGACTTGCTTTTCAAATTCCCTCTTGGTACTAACTACTTCTACTGGTCTTGAGGATTTCTGAACAGCATGTTCAGACTTCCAAACTCTTTTTTACACTTTTCTCTTTTCTATACTTCATTGTGGAAGGGTAGTTACAAGTAATGGAAATTAACTGACACATGTAACATTGCTAAATATATAGGAGTTAAAACAGTTACAGAGCCTGCTTTGAAGAATACCACTGGATAGTTTAACTTTCAATGCAAACGGAGTCCTTTAAAAGTTTGAAAATGTTATGGAGAAAAATTAAAGACCATGTATGACATGCAGGCAGACTGTTAATTGGAAAGACTTGCTATTAAACCAAAAGCATACGTCGGTTCCTATAAACCAATAAAACAAAATTATCCCATGCAAATGTTTGTGATCAGTATCTGCTCTACTCAGTGAAACAAGATCATCTACAGTAAATGCAAATCTCTTGGAAAAGGGTTATATGACTACGAAGAAGGGGCAGGTTTGGCTGCGAGCCACTGAAGTTTCGGGAGCAATGAAGTGACGGCAGTTAGAGTGGTGATTTAAAAAGAATAACCCAGAAGCAGTGAATGTTTAAGTAACACAGTAGGAACTTTGTTATTTTATAAAGACACGTAATTTTACACCAGTGCTATGCAACCTTCCAATTCTCAATAAACACAAACAAATAAGAAAGGAACAGAAGAAAAGATACTGGAATTGAAGTAAAAAAATCCTAGATTTAAATTCAAGCTGTGAGAGCTTAGGGCACTAACATCCTTGAAGTAAATGTCTTCATCTGTATGATGAGGGTAAAATTTTCTGCAGTATCTACCACATAGAATTGTTATCAGGATGAAAGTAAGTGCTGCTGTGAAAGTAAGTTATAAACTTAAAGCACCGTATGAACAAGAGATGACTATTGGATAAATAGAATGAATGTTTGGTTATCACATACTTATAAAACTTCATATTTACTGAAAGTATAAACAGAAAGAAAATTGAAATAGATCAGAGAAATCTAGAGTTCTACCTCAAGCATGTCTTCATGGGTAGCTACAGAAAGAACAAACAACAATGCTGTTTTATTTCAGAGGCGAACTGAAAACTCAGAGCTGACTATGTAAAATATAATTAAAGGTTAACAATGACAAGTAAGTGTCATTGTTATAGTGTAATATATACTTGCCTCAAAATCTAGAAAGTACTTAATAAACCTAAGGAACCAGGCTAAGATGGAACATAGATTGATTAATAAACAAATTGTTGAAAAATACAGACGAATCTCATTATTCTGACATTGAGTAAAAAGTCATTGGGAAATGTCATCGCCACATTAATATGTTTAGCTGTGGAGGAAGACACTGTCCCTCACACTTTATCACGCATCACTGAACTGTAACAAATGCTGACAGTTAGAGAGCATGTCTCCAAATATGGTGACCACCTCAGTGACAGCTAAAGAAGAAAGCTCAGTACAATGAGCATTTCATGTTTGCTACCCTACAGGCATGGATAGAAAATACAAAATGAACTGATTTAAAGCATTTGGATAAACATCTTCAATTCTGGCACCTTAGGGCGGGGGGCAGGGGGACGTGCATTTGTTTGGTCTGTGGCCTCCAGCAATTTATCTTCAGGTCTTACTCAGAATACTGCCAGGGACACATCTATTTTAAAAAGAGTGCTCAGTAACCTTGCTCCACTGCAAAGCAATTCATGACAAGGGTCTTTTGCAATTGCAATAATATTTGCATAATAATTGCAAGCCCAGAAAAAAAAATGCTTGAAATGTTCCAACCATATTCCAAGAGTTTTATTTTTCATAAACTAAATTTTCCCAAACTGAACTTTAAAAGTCAGTATTTATTCCTGAAATGTATTACTTAAACATTCATTTTTAATGGGCTATAATATTCTCTTGTTGTACCTTGAAAATGAAAAGTAGATAAGAACATTTCTTAACGAATATTTTTTGATTGAATACGCTGCACAGGAAGGGATACGTTTTCAGCGTAGCGCTAAAGTAAGCCTGCAGTTCTCATTAACAGTTCCCGCAGCTGTGCGCTTGGTTCTATGAGTACGATGCTGAAAATGTACACGTCTAGAATCAAATATGCAAAGCCAAACCTGTGTGACTGCTATCTGAACTTTTGCCTCTCAATTAAAGGGTCTGTGTGCAAAATATTTCTGAAAAGCACGGTACCGCACATTTACAAAACGGCAACCCAAATCATCACTAATATGTTTCCATTTATTTCTAAACAGCCCATGTCAGGAAATAGATCTTGGACTTTAACACATTAGTATAATATAAGCTCAGACAAAATACCCTCAGTTTTCTTCTTTCTTTCCCTCCCTTTTTGGATCAAACTATGATGTATGCATATTGCTTGCTAGCCTAGTAAAATTATGACACTTAAATTTTTATTTAGAAGAATTAAGTTATATAGTAACTTGGTCTGTAGAAATTAAGATAAAAATAATTTAGAAATAGTAAGCCTAATAAAAAAGAAGTGGATTTTTGATGAATTAGAGCCATTGATATTATGACTGTGGATTTTTGTGTATACATACTGAAAGGTACATGACTAATATTTTATTATTCACAGCTCTAATATGAAAGATGGTTGAACTATAAAGATGAGAATAAATGGACTTAATCTATGTAAAGGTATATCATTAAAATATTCTCTTTCTCACATATATTATATATGCATATATACTCGTATATATTTATGATAAATATAAGTACAGAGCATTCCTATTATTAGTAGGTACATGCACACATTCCTCAAGAGGTAAACCTACTCCATCACTGAGACCCAGCACATCATTTGTAAGCAAGTGAAGCAAATTACTACCATCACAGCTGTGACACGTGGAAATGGAAAAGGTTTGTTGATTTCCTTCTCCATTTAACTTATTCCCAAATACAAACATACACTATTATCAGTGTTACTAATAGCACTTACTACAACTCATATCTGTTTTCTAGTTAGAAGATCACAAAGAAAAAAACTAATTCATGCCTTAAAGACAGTGTTATCTTCAGAATTGCGTTGAGATATTTAAGATCAGTGATTGATATATTAATGAAATTCTTAGCCCATTCATGTAGCTTCACATTATACTGATATTTTGATTTCAAATTCTAATGATTAGTCCTTAGTGCTTCATTATAATTAACTCTTAAGTCTTCAAATTGAGAGCAAACTGTAACACTTCCAGTGAATAAATAAGTCAATTTGTAAAATGCTGATTCATAAGTATAAAAAGCTGAATAGTTACACTGCTATTTTCACATCTAAGAAGATACAAATGAGAGAAATGCTTATTGTGACAGCTACATCTTAAAGGGAAAAAATAATAAATGGCTGTACCTACTCAATAAAATGATTGTGGATGCAATACATAAGTGCTTGAGGAAAGGAAGAAAAATCCCCATTCTTGTATAAAAATGAGCTCTTAACTATTTCCTATTTATTAACTTATTAACCAAATAACATTTTAAACCCAAAAATGAATAAAGTACTAAATGATGAATGGTAGTACATTAGCCTTTAAAAGCTACTTTTACTAGAAAAAATGTAATATTTTGAGTCTCATGGAGGTCTATGCTCAAAGTAGAAACATATTTCCTTTACGTTCCCATTGTCCCATTTGGAAATGGATAATATTACATAGATTATATTAACATCTCATATTTGACCCCTTTTAAAGTTAAAAAAAAAAAGGAAGGAAGGAAAACGTATTTTCTAACACCCACAGTAACCACAGATGAAGTTGACTAAAATGTCAGAATGGTCATTGTTTCGGAGAGTACGGGCCTGGGGGGGCAGAGTGGACCCACTGCGCGCTGTATTTCTTTGTACAAATGCATGTGAATGGTGCTTCCACAGGAATCTTCATTCTGTGAAAATGCATTGAGGTATATACTTCTGACTTACGTAATGAATGTCCTGTATACAGATTCTACCTCAATAGGAAGCGTACCTAATAAAGAACTAATGAAGAAAAGATACTTTTTTTTAAATAAAAAAAAATCAGAGCAAGAACTGTTAACCTTCCATGGCAGGAGACTTGAAAAGGGAAGATGACTCAAGAAAGATGACATGTTGCTGCAAGAACTCTGCTTTGATTGGGAGCCATAAGTCACATGGTGACTTCTTTGAGGACTTAGAGAATTTCATGGAAATAGGATTACTGAAGAATTGCTTTCTGGTAAGAAAATGTAAATTAAGACCCATCAGATTCACACTATCTAAGATTCTTCATGTAACTCAGATTCGTTAAGCAAATTTATTGAAGCAAAGGGGAAATTTCCCCAGCATAAAAATGAAAAGTCCCTATAATTGCTGAAATTTAGCTTAAAATGTACATGATAACCTATCAATTACATAACATGTAATTTTAAAAGGAAATATTAGGTAATATTTTGTTTAACATATAATTAGAATGTAATATGTACACTTCTCTCTACATAAAATACTATATAAAGGACACATTGATGAAAACTAGGGGGGTGGAAATGGGAGGGAGGTGGGGAGGGCTGGGATGGGAGTAAAAGATAGAAAACTGTACAAGAACAACAATTAAAATAAATTTACAAAATAAAATAAAATACTATATATGTACATGTATTTTCTTTGTAATATACAATTCATATGTAATATTGCATATATCTCTATATATAAACTTTATATGTACATATATATAATAGTATCTAGGATCTTGAGACATTTATTGTTTTATTGGGCTTAAGTATTTCTTCCACTTCCAGGAAGAATTATAAATCACTCAGCCATATGAAAGTATAGTTTTATTCTTTGTGAACCAGTAAAAGCAAATATAAATGGTGTTATAGCTGATATAAATAGATCAAAAACAAAAATATCCAGACTCTCACTGACCCAATGATATGTTCTAGAGCTTATTTCCTAGCAAGGTATGAGAACCTATTTATCTCAGGTTATTAAAATAGTTTGCTTATATATAATCACATATGACCTGCAAAAAAGGTAAGATAATTAATAAGATAATTAAATCTTCACCATAAAACATGCTAATAATAAGTATGAGCAAAATATTTTATAGGACAAAACTGGTCATTTAACAGCAATCTCAGAATGATTACAACGAAATGCCAACACCAATTTTGTTCCAGTGTAAATTTTAAGTATAATTGTTAAAACTCTATCATTAAAATAAAGATGTATTGGAAATGTTTATAATATGATGACTGAAAAATAAACCTGTTAGTAATCTGTTCAAATTAAAGTCACTTGATTTTAAGAAGCTTCCTGGAATTCAAATCAAATTCAGATCAATTATATGTCCCCAAACCACATCTTTGCTCAATAAAATCTATGGACTGGTACATATTCAAATATCTGTAATAGTCTAAAATGGCAAATGAGCTAATGTTTCTTAATGGGTCTCAGATAAACTACATTATAGAAAATTCGTACTATGATTCAGAAGCTAAATAAATTTCAAGAATATTGATTTTTTTGGATTCCAATAATCTAGTCATTTTCAGTGTTTCATTGTCAGTAGGTCAGCTCACATGTGAAATTAATTTCTATTTCCTGAAAACAAGAAATTTCTCATATTTCTATCAATTCCATGATAGAAAAGGAATTATTTTTCTTTTAAGACTATCAAAACATAGGTCTCAATGACACAGAATATTCTGAAAAACCTCTTTAGATACTCATCATTTCATTCATTTTCTTAAAACAAATTGTAATATAAAGGAGAAAGAATCACATTGTCTTTCTATCTCAGTTAGAATTATTGATCACAAATATGCCGCTTACCACCCAGTCCTCTCCTCAAGTGTCCTGGGAGTATTCTTCCTACTCTACTGATTTGGGCCTGATCATGCTACCTGCTTGGGTCAATGAATGTGGGGAGACATGACACACGCCACGCCCTGACAGATGGCTTGCCATCTCTGTCATCACTGTCCCCGCCCTCAGAAGAACAGCAGATCTTCTGAGACAGGGAGTTACTCCTGCATTCAGTGTTTTCAGATGAAAAGAATGTGGAACAAACTCTCAATCAATCTGCTACCTGGAGCAGGGCCACAGCTAACCACCCCTGCCGTCATACAACATCGAGTGGCTTCTGTTGGCTACAACTGGGGACAAGAAAAAGCTGATTACCTAGAAGTTGGGTGCTGTTACACTAAACCAAAACATATAGCATGGACCTCAAGGCTACCAGGTGAAGAAGAGGTCAATATTATTGAAGACTGGAGAAAGGCAACCCCTGTCATTCAATGTCAGAGCAGGTGGTAAGTCTGTAAACTTTTAATGCATCATAAACCATTTAACATGTATCAATATGTGGTTGTGGACAACCAGTTCTCAGAGGACAACAGTAGTAACATGAACGAGTTATTATTGCGAACAACAAGAAGCTACGGTAATAAAGAAGTGAGCTAAAAAAAAGGTCTTGTTTTCAGGAAAAGAACAGCTATCTTTTCTCTTTCAGGAAAGAGAAAACAGAACAGTCGGAAATGCAGTGACTTGGCTTTCCTTCTGTAAGGTCTGTGGGTACGTAAGCTGGTCCGAGCAAATCCATTCATTTGGACAAAATGTCATAAGAAGATAGATCAAAAATATGATAACAAAGAAGCCTGATAAGTACAAAGTACTTGTAATTAGATGGAGGTGGGGAGAAGGGAGGAGGGAAAAAGGGAGGGTGGAAGGGTGGAGGGAGCAGGGTATCAAGAGATCTCAGACCCTGGCATTGCCTACAAGCACCTGTGAGTAGGCATGTGTGGCTGACTGTAATCAAATAAATAGACAGTAGCAACAAAGAAAACAGCTATATTTACAAGGTCTGGGTGCTGTGAAAAGGGCCGCCATCCTGGATGAAGAGAGTATGACTGCTGAAGAAATCAAAAGACCATGTTCAATACTCTTCAACAATAAACAGGAATGAAGTACTGACATGTGCTATAATGTGGACGAATGTTGAAAACAAGGCGAAGTGAGAGACACCAGCCATGAAGGACCATGTATGGTGTGACTTCATGTATGTATCTGAAGTGTCCAAAATAGGTAAGTTACTCCATACAGACAAAAAAAAAAAAAAAAAAGGTGATTGCCTAATGCTTGGTGGGAGAAAGTGGGGAATGACTGCTAATGAATATGGGTTTTCCTTTTGGGATTGTAAAACCAATCTAAAACTGTGCTGAATATAAAGCAGTGAACTGTAGGTGTCAAATGGGTGAATTATATAGAATATGAGTTATATGTAAATAAAATAGTTATTGAAAAAAAGGATTACGTCAGCAACTGGGCAGGAGACAGACTGAGAAAACATCTCCATGACCAAAGACATCTCTGTGAATATTTTTATGTTTCTGCATAACCGTGGCTTTCTGAAAGACAATTACCCCGGTGTCCTTGGCTAAAGGATGGTTAAATAGCAAACAAATCTTGGAATTTAAAGATGGAGACCTCCAAGAAGATCTATGGACATATCATCCAGAGATAACTGTTTGCTTTCCATAGCAAAGGTCCCTCTTCCCCGATCTGGGGGGAGGGGCACAGGTGCCAGCTGCCCTATGGCAGGTCTAAGGGTCACCATTTCTCCTGTGGTACAACCCCCAGTGCAGTGCAGAATCCATCTGGTCCTCACTGTGTCACCCTGTGGGAACAGGAGGCACAAGGGAGTGATACACGTTGCCATGTGAACAAAGTGTCTTGCCTCTGAATGAGAGTTCTCAAGATTTTATTAATGTGTGTGTGCACACACACGTGTGTATGTGTGGCTATACATACATGCATGTGTGCGCATGTATGTGTATATGTGTGTACGTGTGTATACATGTATCCATGCAAGTATAGTAACAGGTCAAACCCTTCTTGGTTCTAGATACAACACCTAGATTCCAACGAATGGAAGATTCTGCAATGCCCCTTCAGAGCTGACCGCGCGTGAGAATGGAAATGGAAGGACTTTGCAGAGAGCAGAGCCAAGCACCCATGAAGAACAGGCTGGGGAGCTGCTCCCAGAAACCTAGGCAGGGATCTCCTGCTCGCAGGGAAGGGGATGGTAAAACATTTTGCCAGCAGGAGCCCAGGAGCGCTCCACTCGGGGGCTGCTCTACGCCCTCCCTTCCTCCCTTCCCAATGGAAGCGTGTGTTACGGTTCTCTGGTCCCATTCCTCCACTGCATTTGAGTGTGGGAGAAGGGGCGGCTGGATAACTGCCCTTTTCACTTCCGAGGTGTCAGACAGGTGGATGAGACGTTTGCGTTCATTCCTGCAGGAGGAATCTGAGCAGCGATTGCATTTTATGCACAAAGGGAAGGCACCATCACATGTGTGAGAAAATGGATTATAGTAAATTTTATCATCATTCACAATGATTCCGCTTCTCCCTGCCCCTCCGGGCAGAAGTATGCTGTCTTTTTATATTTGCTTATTGTATAGGCCATGGATTTATAACACAAGTAATGGAAAGCACAAGCAGAAAGATATTATCTACCAAAGGAACGATAATTAGGCAACTGAAGGTTAACACACTCAAAGAAACCAAAGCGCTAAAGCAGAGCACTGAAGACCAAGGTAAAAATAGGGTGACACGGAAGACATGAGCCTGTTCAACACAATGAACGAAAGCGCCATCCGCATGCCAGAGCGGGCCCACTAATCTGGGTGGGATGTGCGTCCATGTGCGATGCGTCTCCGCGCCTCCGTCTGAAAGAAGTGCTTGGACCTCTCTAATTATTTTTGTCTATGGCAGTAAATCACGGGAGTCGGTTGACAATCAGACTCTTTACAATTCAGATTCATTCTTAAGGCTAGCAGAGTCAATACTTTCCATTTAACCAGAACAACACGGGTTCATTTATTTGGCTACAGTATAGTCTATACTCTGAATTTTGCAGTAATAAACTGCTTTGCTAGAGTGTTCTTCTGTTTTGTTTTGTTTTTTTTTGCAGAGAACCAACACAGAGTTGTGTCAGCTATCATGATAAACAGCAGCAAAGGCTGTTTGGCCTGCTGCCAAATGGAGTTGTCTGATAAGACTACTACTGACCATGAACCCCTGACCTTTCCCTGGGAAGGTCAACAGCCTCGTCTCTGAATAACCGCTCTGACATTTTTGATTCAAAAGACTTTGGGAAAAAAATAAGTGTTATATAAACAAATTTAATTCAAAACAATGTCATGAAAAATTAAAATAAAAATTAATCACAGTTGTTAATATCTGCCCAAATATTACCAAAAAGCCATGAGTAGCATAATCTAGGCCCAGGAAACATCTTACATACTCAAATAATAAAGAAAACCGGGAAACTTCATTTACATCATTTGTTTTCTGAAACCATTTTACGTAGTCTTTCTACAACACGAATCTAAGGCCAGCTGTGTGAGTGATGGAGCGCTTACACAATTACCATCAAGGGGCCAGATACTGAAATATGGTTCCTAAGATAATTCAATGTGCTTTCTTTATTAAGCAAATGAGAATCCAATGCCAGACAAGGATATTATGATAAAACGCTGAGAATGAATATGATAATCCCAATACTGATAGAGGCAGCCCTTTTCAAAGATAAGGACTTTTTGCTCAAGATTATTGCTCAAAGACTAATTGATATTTAAATAGATTATTTAAATATTCCTCCAGCTTCATATAACTAGTAACTACTGCACACAGTTATTTGATATTATTGGCAGAATTTTAGCTTATGCTTTATAAGTAACAAGCATGCTAATAATATTTAAAGATATTTGAATATATTATGTTATAGCCATGGCCTAATTTTACTCTAAATTTTTTATTTTCCTAGTATTGACCACCACCGCTCATAGAGACAGGCTTTTTCCTGATATTTCTTATTTTTCTTGGCTTTCTCACAATAACTATGCTCAGTTTACTAAGAACTGCAATGGAGACACAACTTCTTTAAGTTGTGTCTCGATGTGAATGGTCTAATCATCTGAAAATGCGCTTCATGGGAAGTGCTACAAATGTAAGTAAATCACTTGTAGTTGTTTTAAGCCTACCTGAATTCTACACCCAGGAAGTCTGCAAAAACATAGTGGTGGCAAGTAGAAGTCACTAAGATGCAGCAAGGAAAAAGGCCCTACCACCTGAACACCGCCAGCGGGGCTGGAAACGGGCTATGGGCTCAACAATGGAGAGAGAGCGACACGCGTTACAAACGCGTGGGAAAACACTCCAGACGTCAATAACATTGAACCTTCAGACATCCAGACAATAATAAATGCAACAATGCGCGCAGAGTTTGCTTCTCAACTTAATCCTAGTTAGGGCAGAGTTCTGACACTATTCCCAGCTTCGCTGCAAATAAACATGAACATTCTTTAATGCGATGCATTCTGTTTTAAAGGTTTTACTACCCACATAATTGCTCAGATCTCAGTTCCAGCTTAGTAAACAAAATGACTTCAAAGTAGATGGCCCATTAACAATATACACTTTCTAAAATTCAACATTAAGTGGGAAAAGATGAATATGTATTACATGCTCTACCTAAATCACTTTTTAAAATCTGATGTTTTAAAACAGTATAATTTGTAAATTCTTCAGAATAAAAGTATTTAAAAACTTTCCACTAGAACAATGAGCTTAACAGGTGTTACCTATGAGTTACACTCCATTATTCTCTTTAAAATTGAGTCAGACTTAATGTGCTATATATTATTTTGGAGTATTATCTCAAAAAATTACCATAAGTTACAGTCATTGGAAAAATTATTTGCATATGCTTATTAAGCAATTTCATTTACTTATAATATCCTTCTAAGTGCTTACAAAGAGGCTGTGTCTGAAATGAATAAACAAGAAGGGCAGTGATGGAAAATTTCATACTCATACCATGCCATGAGTAGAAAAATTGTTTGTCGGGAGCAGAGTGAAACAAACTCTGTCTGGCCTTATGCTGAGCAATAGCCAGGGCTACTGGCTATTTCTTGGGGCTACTGGCTATTTCTTGGGGCTACTGGAAATATACATTCAGAAATCAATAAAGAAACATCTGAATTAAAGCAGTAATCAAATATACCCCAACAAAGAAAAGCTCAGGACCAGAAGCCTCCACAAGTGACTTCTACCAAAACTTTAAAGAAAAATTAATACTTATCATTCTTAAACTATTTCAAAAAATTAATGAGGAAGGAATGCTTCCAAACTCATTCTTCAAAGCCAGTTTTGCCCTGATAACAAAACCAGACAAATGTTACAAAAAATAAATGAAAGGCCAATATCCTTGGTGAACATAGTTGCAAAAATTCTCAAGCAAACATTGGCAAACCAGATTCAACAACACAAAAGTAACATTACATGCCATGACCAAGCGGGATTTATCTAGGGATGCAAGGATGGTTCAACATCTGTAGATCAATCAACATGATATACTGCAATAAGAAAATAAAGGATAGAATCACATTATCATCTCAAGAGATGCAGAAAAAATCATTAGACAAAATTCAACATCCTTTTATGATAAAAACTCTCAACAAAATTGTCATAGAAGAAACATACCTCAACATAATAAAGGCTACAGATGACAAACCCTCAACTAATGTCATACTCAATGGCGAGAGCTAAAACCGGAGCGCTTTCCCTCTAAAGTCCAGAGGACAAGGGTGCCCACTATCACCACTTCTATTCAACATAGTATTGGAAGACCTAGTGACAGCAATTGTACTAGAAAAAGAAATAAGGATAATGGGGACAAAAGGGAGGGGGCAAGCAAAAGATCGTGAATAGAGGACTCATGGGCATGGACAATGGGAAGGGATTGGCTGTGGGAGTGAGGGGGTGGGGTAAGAGGCGGGACAACTGTAACTGAACAACAATAAAAAAAATGTGTCCAAGTTGAAACGGAAAAAGCAACACTCTCACCACTTTCAGATGACAAGATACAAATAACTGTAGAAAGATATACCCTGCTAATGGATTGGGAGGATTAGTATTGTTAACGTCCTTACTACTTAGAACAATATGCAGAATCAATGCACTACCTTTAAAATACCAATAGCATTCTTCTTGGTACTCAAACAGCTAATTCTAAAATTTATACAGAACCACAAAAGACCATGAATAACCAATGAAACTTTGAGAAAGAACGAAGTGCAAGGTATCACGCTCCTGGATTTCAAACTATACTACATGGGGACAATTATCAAAACAACATGGTACTGGCATAAAAACAGATATATAGACCAATGAAATAGAAGAAAGAGCCCAGAAATAACATATCATTTGTATGTTCAATTAATCTTAACAAAGAATGTAAGCATATACAGAGGGGTAAATAAAGACTCTTCAATAGGTGTTGGAAAACTGGACAGACATGCAAAAAATGTAAACTGGAACACATTTTGACACCATAAAAGATTAACCAAAAATGGTTGAGATCCCTAAAGCTGAGATAATGAGCCATAAAACTCCAAAAGAAAATGTAGGCACTACATTCTTTGACATTAGCCCTGGCAGTATCATTTTGTATGTGTCTCCTGTGGCAAAGGCAACGATAGGAAAAATAAACAAATTAAACTACATCAAACTAAAATGTTTTTACACAGCGAAGAAAACCACCAATGAAACGAAAAGGCAACCTACTGAGCAGCAGAAGATATTCACCAATGATGCATCTGATAAGGGGTTAATACCCAAAATTTATAGAGAGTCCATAAATTCAACACACACACAAATTCCAGTAAAAACTGCCTTGAAGACTTGAATGTTTTTCCAAAGGGGATATGATATACAGATGGCAAACAGACATATAAAACAATACAAATTATCATTAATCATCAGGGAAATGCAAATCAAAACCACCATAACACTTCACACATGTCAACATGGCTAGCATCAAAAAAAAAAAAAATTCAACAAGCCCTAGCCAGGTGGCTCAGCTGGTTAGTGCATCGTACCTACACAGAAAGGCTGTGAGTTTGATCCCTGGTCAGGGCACGCACCTAGGTTGCAGTATGATCCCCAGTCAGGGCTCCTTCAGGAGGCAACTAATCAACATTTCTCTCTCACATGGATGTTTCTCTCTCTCTCTCCACATTCCTCTCTTTCTAAACTCTCTCTCTAAAGATATCCTTAAATAAACATATCCTTAGGTAAGGATTCAAAAAAAATCAACAAATAAGTCCAGTAAGAATGTGGAGAAAAGAGAGCCCTCCACATCAATGGTGGGATGATAAACTGCTATAACCAGTGGAAAACTATATGGAGTTTCCTCAAAAAATTAAAGGTACTGCTCCCAAATGACCCAGCATAATTCCACTTCTGGGCATTTACATGAAGAAAACAAAAACACTGATTTGAAAGGATAATACGCGCCCTTAGGTTCACTGCAGCATTATTTACAATAGCTAAGATATGGGAACAACCTGAATGTCTACTGTAGGATAAATGTATGAAGAAGATGTGAGATGTGTGTATTTGTGTGTGTATATCACATGTGTGTGTATATATATATCATGTGTATGTACATCACATTGTTTTACACATATAGAAAGTACCTTCTTTATATATCTGACACTATATATATCTCACATCTTCTTTATATATATGAAATAAATATATGTCGTATTCATGTGTATATGATATATATCTCAGTCATATGTATACAGATATATACCAAATCTTCATACACATATATGTATGTGTGTATATAATATGCATGCATATATACATGTACATAAATATATGTGGAAATACTGCTTGACCATAAAAAAGAATGGAATCTTACCACTTGTGACAACCCAGATGGACCTAGAGGGCATTGTGCTAAGTGGAATAAGTGAGACAGAGAATGACAGATACCATATGATTTCTTTACATGTGAAAAAACAAAACAAGTGAACGAACAAAACAGAAACAAACTCGCAGATGCAGAACACAAACTGATGGTCACCAGATGAGAGGCAGTGGGGGATGGGCAGAAGAGTGGGAAATAATTAAGAAGTGCCAATTGCCAGTTGTAACAACAGCCATCGGAATATGAAGTACAGCGTAGGGAATACGGTCAGTAAGACTGTAATTATATGGTGTCAGATGAGTACTAGACTTACCAGGGTGATCGTAAGTTATATAAATTGTATGTCAACTATAACTGGAAAATAAATTTTACGTAAATCAACAAACAGAAAAATGGACTAAGGTCATGAACAGTTTGTAGGAGAAAAAAAAGGCCATTAAACAAAGGAAAATATTCTTGACCTTCCCATTACTTAAGAAGCACAATTTAGAACCAGTCTGAAATACCGTTTATCACTTATCAAATGGCAAAACACAAAGTTTAACAGCATACTCTTCAGGCAATTGATGGGAAAATAAAGTGGCAAAACTACTTTCTGGTTAAAGCTGTAAAATTACAAATGTGATTACCATTAAGCCAGCAATACCATTCAGAATTTATATTGTAGTTATACCTGCAATACATAAAATACGGCCTATATGCAAAGTTTCAGAAACTACAAACCAAAAAGCAATTGTTCATTGGTAGGGGCTAAATAAACTACGGTACGATCATATTAGAATCTGCAGTGCAGATACTGAGATTATATTGTTAAATGACAACGGTGATACGCACCAGAAGACACCTTATTTCTTCATTCTAAGATGTGAATTTTTTCTCTTTGGAATATTTCTGACATTAACATGCACTTTATAATCAATGTCACACTACAGTTTAATTGCCAGCACTGTTTCTTTCTTGGTGATACATAAAAATGCCATGCAGTACACTGCATAACATCGCGGGCATAAGAAAACATGGACATCTATTATTTTTGTGTCAGAAAATGAAGCAAAGGATATCGTGCATTAGCATTTGTGGATATTGGCGTTAAAACCCCCAGAGGACGCACAAGGAACAACAGGTCCGCCGGACCAGAGAGCAGGGCGTGGGAGATGGGCAGGGTTACAGCTCATGCAGAAATCCTCACCTTACAGATTTTTACTTCATCCTAATTTTTGAACTACATAAATATATTATTTATGTAAAATTGTATTTAATTAACATAGAAACATGTACTGCAAAATCAGTTTTAAAACATTATTCTAAAGAGTCTACATTTGCTTTTTACTCATCACTTTACATTCTTCCTGGGGTAAAATCTGTGTTTGGTCAAACATCGAGAATCTGCTTTATATTTAGGATCTAAATTCTGGCAAAGACATTGAGGGTTAGACCCAATCCCGGTAGATGTGATCCATGTGTCTTTACGGTCAATATTAATTGAAAATATTGCTGCCAACGTGATGTGGGCATTTTAAATCTTTAATAAAACGAAACGCTAGAGCATGATTTTAGTAACTACACAGCTTATCTTCAATGGATATGCTTTGTTTTGTTTGATGCTTCTGCATTCAGATTATTAAATTCACTTTCAATATTAATTTTTTGGCATAACAAGGAGATGAAGCAATTAGAATGTGTTCGCTGTCTTGTGAACTTCAACATTAAGAAAGGACTTATAATATCCTTTTTCGTCTAGCTGAAATAACGCACATCACCAAGATTTAATAGCCTGCACGAGGGGTGCTGGCCACTTGCTATGTACGACAATAACCTCTGCCAGACGTGATTCTACGCACCCACACTCATAAAAAGTTATTCCACTGTTATCGTTAACTGCCAGCTTTCAGCCTCAAAGTCACCTTCATTGGAAATCCAACAAACATTTATCTTAAGAAACACAAAAAGTAATTCTAAACAAAATAATGAGGCATATTAAGTAGAGTAACAACCAGATAAAGGATGACAGTATGAAAGCTGCCACCAAATATTTCTCTCATCAGGTAGCAGGATGCTGAAGGTTTTATAAAGGTTAAAGCAAAACGAAATCACAGACAGTGTGACTGTTACTTATTATGCATTATTCTCTTTGCAAGCACTTCCTGGAGAATTTATTTGGTTTTCACCATCCTAATTAACTTACTGTTATTAAAATACCTTCTAGTTGTTCACTAATGAGCAGGTAATTTGCTAATTAAAAGATGTAAAAAATGAATGTCTTAACAAAATAAGGAAAAAATGTGTTCCTGCATGAATCCAAAATTATACCTTAATGTTGAATTTAACTTAGTACATGGCTCTAGTTTTGAATTAAAAATAGACTGTCAACAGAGATATCAAAGTGAAATGAATCTTAAAACACTTGATCTTTACCAGATTGTTGCCATGCACGGCATCCCTCAGCAATCCATCTGATACACACTTTCATTTAATATACTTTCTTAAATGGAAAACAAATTTAATTAAGCAAATCCTAATTTTGAAGTAACCTGTGAAACAAAATGAGATGTTTTATTGGAAAAAATTATTCCAATACATCTCAGAGAATTATTGAAACCAAGTAATTCGTTTTACCACGCGTATTTTTTAAAAAGAGGATAGCAGTCTGAAACAGCATTGACTCTAACTTGTAAAGTGTTACGATGACTAAGCCATGAGCCCAGAGTGTACAATTACCTAGCCCTATGAGTTTCCAGCCACCACAAGATCCTACACTCAATCTTTTAAAACCCACCAATTTTCAAAGGTTTAAAATAAAACAAACAAGCAAAATGTAACCAGAGACACTGAAATTAAGAACAACCTGACAGTAACCAGAGGGGAGATGGGAGGGGATAATGGGGGGAGCGTTTTCAGGAACATGTACAAAGGACACATGGACAAAAGCAAAGGGGCAGGATCAAGGGTGGGGAGTGGAGATGGCTGGCGTGGGGGGAGTGGTGGTGGTGTTCAACTGTACTTGAACAACAATAAAAAACTAAAAAAAAAAAAAAAAATACGATCAAATGCAACATAGTTTTCTACCCAATACTGGGTAGGTGTGAAACCGTGGGTGTTAAGCAAACAAGGCATTCCTGACAAGTACATTCTGTGTGGCCTAGCTGACCGACAGGTGTACCATTTACCAAAACAGGATCTCAGCGGCCAGCAAATGAAATACGGGCCACCAACCAGCGTGCCATTAACTGGTTGCAGATGTGACGGCCTCAGTCGTTGGGCAGCCTCCCCCGGGCAGGAGCCCTGCTTTCACAGCCAGCCTGGACCTCCCTCGCTCGACCTGACCTTCACGTGAAAGAGGAGAGGGAGCATAACACGGCAATAATATCATTATTTCTAAACACAGTATATGGAAAAAATGAAGTGTTCTAAGTACTTTAGCAGTTTCCTTTGTTTCAACTGATTGATAAAATAACCTATAGTGGTCCATCGAGATTATAATTTAGCTCTTCCATGCTCCATTCAGATGCTGCAAATATTCATAATAGTCTCAATGGTATCATTTAGCAACACAATTGTCCTAAAATAATAGTGCATTTTAATTAGATTTTGCATTTCAAAGCATTTTCTATACAGAAAACGATTTTATGCAACTTATGTCAATACCTTAAGATAAAAGAATAGCCAAAGGTTATATGTAAATTAGTAATTATCTAAAGGAAGCATAACTGATTTACTGTTTAATTCATGTTAGCTCATCTGTTAGGCAAATAACTATTCTGAAAGTAATAAATTCTCCACATCTATTTGAGATTTTTATAGTCAGTGAGATAATACACAACCAGCTTTTAAGAAAAGTGAATTTTTGTCATTTTGTTTAGGAAACTACGGGCTTTACATAGGATTGTTTAAACAATTATGTATGGTTTTGAAAGCCAAAGTAATGTTCCAACAAGAAACCCAACTAGAGTCCACAACGTCAGTACTTCAGGATGTCTTAAGAGAAATAAGGAGTTAATATTTTTAGTGAGGCACCTTAAAAAACACACTACATAGAATCTTGCTAACCTGTATTTCATTAAAATTAATATTATCCCACAGTAATAACATGGCAATCTTAAGAAAAATATAATTTTATACCAGTAGGAAAATTTCATAGAGAACAATAATTAAAAATAATGGCAGTCAAAAGGAAAATTTTCAATATAAATGATGACTTCTGGACTTGTAATTATAAACTTATGCCCTCATATTTTATTTGCAAATATTAAGTGTAGATTTTTAAATTTGGATGCTACTGTACTTTAAATTATTAGCAGTTGGAGAGCCTGTGTTTCAAAACCATTGTAAGCCCATCTCCCAAGCTGGGTATTAGGGCCCAGGTGGGTGAGTCACACCGCTCCAGGTGCACTGCGCGGGAGACCAGTGCCGGAGGCTGGAGGGCTGTAAGTCTGCAGCGCACTTTCACACAGCGCAATGGTACCGATTTATAATCGCATGATGTAATCACCGTACAACTGCGCAGTCTTTCTACACCAACATCAAAACCAGTTATTTACATACAATGACTTTCTATATTTAAATGAAGGAAAAAGTAGCAGAAGCCAAATTTTATTATGACTTTCCATTTATTCATCAGAGTTCAAAGATTTTACAACATAGTCTGAAGCAGTGTGCCAATACTTTAATTTAGCTCTCCAAGATTATAATTTAGCTTGCTGTGCCTTAAGTTTGTTACTGAGGTCCATCTAATCCTGTTGTTATTTTTAAAACATATGCATAATCGAAAAGAGAGGAGAGGCAAGGCAAGGCAGGCAGAGTGTAGGGGGATGTTTTCACCTGGTGTCTGTTACGAATACTACTGAACCTTGCTGTACAGTATTTGTGTGGAACTATGTTTTCATTTCTCTTCAGTATCTAAGAGTGAACTGCTGGGTCATAAGGAAACTTCAATCTTTGGACAAGTCGAAAGACTGTATTACAAGGTGGCTGCACCATTTTATATACCCGGTAGCAATGTATAAGGAGTTAAATTTCTCCACACCATCACTTCATTTATTATTACCACTTATTACTGGTGATGATTAGTGATACTTATTAGTGAATATTGATGACTAGTGATGGTGAATACTGGTGAATAACAACATGCATTATTATTGACCATAACCACCCTAACAGGTGTAAAGCTGTATTTCACTGTTTTTTTTTTATTTGTATTTCCTTGATTCTTAATGTTACAGGGCATCTTTTCATGTGTTTAATTACCATGTATATATCTTATATTGAGAAATGCCCATTCATAATCCTTTGTCTCTTTGTTACTGCAATTTATCTTTTATTAGTGAATTGTAAGAATTCTTTATGTATTTAGATACAAGTCTCTCATCAGATATATGATTTGCAAAAATCTTTTATTTTTTACATTGTCTTCTCACTATCTTGATGTTCTTTGATTTACAAAGGTTTTCAATTTTGATGAATTATAGTTTATTAACTTTTTTCTATTGTTGTTGATGCTTTTGGTGTCTTAGAAGACTTTGCAAGGTCAGGAAATTTTATTTCTGTGCTTTCTTCTAAGGATTTTATAGTTTATCTCTCACACGTAGGTATATTTATCCTTATTGACTTAATTTTTGTGGACAGGGTTAAGTTATGGGTCTAATTTCATTCCTTTGCATGAGGCTATCCAGTTGCCAAGCATCATTAGTTGAAAGAGTAACTTTCCCCTTGGTTAAATCAATTGACTATAAATGTAAGAGTTTATCTCTAGACTCTCAATTCTGTTTCTATTAATCTATACATCCACTCTTATGCCAGTAGCTCACCAAACTGATTGAGCTTTGTAGCAAGTTGAACATAGGAAGTCAGTCTTCCAACTTTGTTTTTCTTTTTCAAGATTGTTTTGGCTACTCAGAGTCCTTTCCATTTTTCTTTTTTTAAATTTCTTTTTGTTTTAGTGTATTTTATTAATTATGCTATTATAGTTTTCCCATTTTTTTCTCCCCTTTATCCCCCCTCTACCCTGCACACCCCTACTCTCCAGCATTCCCCACCCTCCTTAGTTCATGTCCATGGGTTGTACATGTAAGTTCTTTGGCTTCTCTAGTTTCCTATACCATTCTTAATCTCTCCCCATCTATTTTATGCCTACCAATTATGCTCCTTATTACCTGTACCTTCCCCCCATTCTTCCTCTTCTCCTCCCAATTGAAAACCCTTCAGGTGATCTCCATTTCTCTGGTTCTGTTCCTATTCTATTGTTTGCTTAGTTGTTTTTTTTTTTTTTAGGTTCAACTGTTGATAGTTTTGAGTTTGTTGTCATTTTACTGTTCATAGTTTTTGATCTTCTTCTATTTCTTAGATAAGTCCCTTTAACATTTCTTATAATAAGGGCTTAGTCAAAACTCCAGAAAAAGAGCTAAGCAATGAGGAGATAGACAACCTATCTGATGCAGAGTTCAAAACAATGGTAATCAGGATGCTCACAGAACTGATTGAGCTTGGTTGCAAAATGAGAGAAGAAATGAAGGCTACCCAAAGTGAAATAAAGAAAAATATACAGGGAACCAACAGTGCAAGGAAGGAAACTGGGACTTAAATCAATGATTTGGAACAAAAGGAAGAAATAAACATCCAACCAGAACAAAATAAAGAAACAAGAATTCAAAAAAAATGAGGAGAGGATTAGGAACCTATGGGACAACTTTAATTGCTCTAACATGTGAATCATAGGGGTGCCAGAAGGAGAAGAAATTGAAAACTTACTTGAACAAATAATGAGGGAAAACTTTCCCAATCTAGTGAAGGAAATAGACTTCCATTTTTCTTATGAATTTTATGATCTACTCATCAATTTCTACAGTGAAGCCAGTTGGTGTTTGTATAGGGATCAGGCTGAATCTGCGGGTCCGTCTGGGAAGTGCTGCCACCTTGGTGAAGGAAGAGAGCCTCAGATCTCAGCTGCTTTGACCTGGCGTGCAACCTCGGTGGCACAGAACTGGGCAGGATTGGGGTGAAGAATCACAAATGCTGGATATACTGAGTTCAGAGGAAATAGGAAGAGAGCAGGTCATAGCTCAAACACTATAGCTTGACTTCTTTTTTTGAGATTTAGGAGATTGTCTTGGACAATTAGTTTTATTGGTTATATGTACTTAGAACAGATTCCAGAGGTTTAAAATTAATGTTGGTATGTTTTAAAAATAATTTTCACCAATTACAGCTCTTCATCAGTTAGGTCGTAGCGGGAGGGAGCCCCTCTTGCTGCCATTGTGGCAGTCATCCCCTCCCACTCTCTCTCCATCACACGTCCATCGAGCTCCTGCAGCCATCAGCCTGCTAACATTGCTCTGTCAGAGTCACCGGTTTCATTCCAGTGGTTAAATCCAATGGTCGATCTTCAGTTATAATTTTACTTTGCCTATCAGCAGCCTTTAAGACAGTTGATAACTCTTACCCTCTTTTACACAGTATTTCCCCAACTTCCAGGAGTCTACATTCGCTTAGTTCTTCTCCAGTTTCACAGGATTCTTTACTGATTATTTGCCTTCCCTCTGACTTCTTGAAACAGGCTGGGTGACTTAAACAAGAGGCATTTACTTCTCATAGTTATGGAGGCTGGGAAGTCCAAGATCAAGGTGTTGGCAGGTGTGGTGCTTGGAAAGGGCCATCTTCCTGGCTTTCAGACAGCCACCATCTCTCTCTGTGCTCATGACCTCTTCTTTGTGTACACCAGACAAAAAGCACTGTGTCTCCTCTCCTTAAAGGGGCACTAACCCTATTATATCATAACCCTACCAACTTCATGTAAATCTAAATACCTCCCAAAGGCTGCATCTACAAATAGCATCACACTGAGGTTTAGGGCATAAACCTATGAATTTGGGAGGAGACACAAACACTCAGTCCATAACATTACATTTTAATGCCTCAGGGCTTCATCCTCCTCTCTTGGGGATATCACTCAGTCCCATCATTTCAACTGCCATCTATACAGTGGGACTCCCAAATTTCTCTCTCCTGAAGAGATCTGTTTCCTCATGGCACGGCCACCTTCTGCCTCCTTGACTTGTCTAATTGGATGTCTACCACATGTCTCAAACTTAACACGTAAAAACTGAACTCCTGTCCCCAAACCAGTTTTACTTGCAATCAACTCCACCCCAACTGATGCCCAATTTCTCTTCACAGCTGCTGAGGCAAAACCTGGAAGTCATGCTTGGTTGAATTTGTTCTCACACCTCCCCATCCATCTAATTCTGTTATTATTTTAAAAACATATTAACAACCTAATTAATCACTTCTTGCCACATCCACTGCCACTTCTTCATCTGAGCCATCGTTATCTTTCACCAAGTATGGTAGTAACAAACTCCTTGCCGGTTTCCCTGCGCCCATGGTTACCTACGTATAGCCTATTCCCAACACAGCACATCAGAATTATCAGTTTAAAATCAGGTCCTTACTCGAATTGCTTAATTCCTTGTTTGAAAACCCATCAATGGTTTTCCATCTCTCTAAGAGCAGTAGCCAGAGCAGAGTTTCAATGCCAGTGGTGAATATGAGAATCAGTTGTGGGCATCAAAGATAAACACATCAAGCTGAGGCTCAATTCCGATTTACAGGTCCGGTGGGGGTGCAACAGTGAAGGGGAACTCAGGGACATACAAATACGCTTTTGAAGATCCACAGGCGACTCTAAGGGCTTACTAGATTGAGAACCACTGTGTCAGAGCCAATAGGGAGAAGAAGAGTAATAGATACAGAGAGGCTGCTCCTAATAATATTAATGCATAATAAAAGGTAAAGCATCCTTGATACGACACAGCAACAACACTAACAGGTTATGCCGCTGAGGCCGGGTAAGGAAAGAGCAGTGGGGCGAGCACTTAGCATGCCTGCACTTCTCTAGCACTAAAAACTTTATCAAGCAGGCCCTACCATGCTTTATTGATTATAACACACACTTCGTTCTCACATTTTAATAGCCCTGGAATCTGACGTGTCTCACAATCGATGACACTGCACAGCCACTGCTGGCCAGATGGCCGTGGCACTGCCTGTGCAGACACAAACTCGATTATTCTGGTCAATGATAGTACGTGAGGCAAACAAGGCACTTTTACCTGAGTCAGAAAGTGATTTATGAAAAGCTGGACTATGAATGCAAACAAGTTCCAGTGATGCTTTGACCAATTTATTGTGCTTCAACTTTCCTTTCAATGTACGCATGTGACTGATATAATAAAATCTGTATCTAAGAAATTCTCCAAAAGTCCTTTCAATAAATATAAAATAAATATTCTTAGCGGTAAGAGAGTGCTGTGACATAATTTAATTGGCATTGCCTGTTCTTTCTATAACATCAAATAACGATCGACTATATCACAATATTAGATATGAAACAGCCTATCCCCCCTACAACAAACCGATTCTCACGGTTCCATTACAAGTGCTCAATTATTGAATCGAACCTGTGGAAACTCAGGATATTTTTGATGTTCTTTGCATGACCCAGAGAGCTTGAATTTTGGAATCTGACAGATTTAATTTAAAAATCACAGCTCTTCTTCTACTAATTATAGGTGCTGAGAAACTGCACTCAACTCTCCTCAAATTCCTTATGTAGCGTGAAGGGAAATATGTGTCTTCTAACATAAGGATTAAAAACTATTTTTGTAAAATGCCCAACTCCAAAATGTTAGATCATGTTTCCTCTACTTTCCTAAAATTTAGCTATTTGTTTGTGTTATAATTATGAAAAAATACAATCATCCTTCTTTATCAAATACTGATCCTACAAACCAGAGACAATCTTGGTGATTCTCTTAAAGTTTCCATGTATGTAATATGAGTGTGTGTTTGAGTCTGTGTATGAGTTAGACAAATAGAAACATTCTAAAACTATGCTATCCCCAGGAAAAAACATATCTTTAACATCTGTAACCTCTTGATGGCCATGATGACCATTTGATTTGTTCACTACTGTGTTCATCTAAAAATGTGCTTGGAACAAGAGAAGTTATTCAATAAATATTTGGTGAATGAAGGAATAAATGTTTCATTTTACACATACTACCTCATTCCTAGTTTTCAGATATATAATATCCCTTTATAAGAAAACAGAATTATTTTAAGAATAATTTTGAATGATATAAATTGTTTTGATAGTCAGAAAAGCCCTGTATAAAATATCTTGTATAAATATATTTTGAAAAAGTAGGAAGGCATATATATTTAGGATATATTCCTAGAAATCTAATTGTTGAATCAAAGAGTTTCTCTTTTAATTTTGATAGATAATTAAACATCTTGGAGTAAACACCTTTTATTTTTGCTTGCCCAGTATAACTCTCCCTTGTTCTGAAAGCAAATTAAAATTTTACTTTGGAAAATTAGTCTTTTCTCACTTTCTCATCAATGTGGATTTTTGGGGGGTTAAACCTACCCCTCAGCTCCAGAGTATTAGCATTGAAAATAGGATTGTCAAATTGAGCAAATACATAAGATACCCAGTTAAACTTGAATTATGGATAAAAAAATGAATATTTTCGTATAAAAACACATAATACACCTGTTCCTTAGAGGTTTATATACACTGATACATTTGTGTGTGTTTCATATGTGAGATTTTGTGGTTAACCAAGATTAAAATTCACTGAGAGGAAATTTCTTGACCTAAGTAAATAACTGGGCCTAAATTAAAGATAATGACATATAAATATAATCTTTTTCAAAATGTATATATAGTAAAAACAATTCTACAAAATTTGTTTCTTTTTTTTAGACATCAATTCTATGTAGAATTATGCAACAGTTCACATTTACTTCCATTACTAACACAACTTCCAGGAAACTTTTTAATACACTCTCTCCCTGTAAATGACACCGCAACAAGGTAAACCGAGGTGTTCCTTTGAGAGCTGTGTGTGTGTGTGTGTATCTTACTGAAAATGTTTGAAAGCTATGACTTCCCTAAAGCTGGAGTTTATGGCACTTTCTTTGTGTCCACAGCACTGATCAATCTTTCTGGAATACTGTAAGAGCTTAATACGTCTGCCCCTAACTGAGCAAAATGTAAGCATTATCCATACAATAAGATACGTGGGAACACGCTTACGAGCAATAATCAGTGAACTTTTTCACATGTTATGCTTCTATACATATTTTACTTTTCAATTCAAATTATTTTAAGTAGACTTATGCTAATTTTTAAAACTATGATAATATAAATAGGCATGCTGAATATCTATAAAGTGAAAAAAATTAAAGCAATGGAATCATATTTTGCAATTCTACAAGATAGAAATATCTTGTAAGCAGAAATAAGTTAACAGTGAGGCCATTAACTGCAAAGATAAACACGTATATCAGCACATTATTTAACAATGGTTAAAAAAACCAAAAACTTTTTGCGTTTTGACAAATGTCCATGTTTTGTGGAAAGCTTTATCTAGATATTAAAATGTTTAAACATTATATAAAATGAGATACTTTTTTAAATTATATTTTATTGATTATGCTATTACAGTTGTCCCATTTTCCCCCCATCGTTCCCCTCCACCCTGCACACCCCCTCCCACCCACATTCCCCCCTTTAGTTCATGTCCATGTGTCATAAGTTCTTTAGCTTCTACTTTTCCCACACTATTCTTGCCCTCCCCCTATTTTCTACCTACCATCAATGCTACTTATTCTCTGTACCTTTCCCCCTCTCTCCTCCTCCCACTCCCCTGTTGCAAACCCTCCATGTGATCTACCTAAAACAAAAGCAAACTAAGCAAACAACTAAAATGAGATTCTTAAAGTACTGAGAAACTCTACAAGAAGTTTCATACATTACCTAATTAATTAATTTTAACTTCTCCACCCAAAATAACATTTCTCATTACTCTCTTCACTCTGCCCACTCCCTTCACTCTCCCCAAGCTGGGGGTCAAAGGAGGGGGAGTAACACACTTGTTCAAACATTGCTGCATTACATTAATAATATTTAGATGAAAACCCAATTACCACAAATTAAGCATCTCAGAGAATATTTTATCATTAACCCATGACATGTCCTTAGTAGAGTATAATTTAATATAATTACTTGTTCTCTGTTTTTGTGCCCATAAAACAGATATGGAAAAAAAGAACTGGTGCATTTGTCTCTAGACAATCCTACTATTAGTTTATTATTTTTAGTTTTAGCTTACCAATTTTAACTCAAACTTCAGGGCCATAATGCTAAAGTCAAATCTAGGTTTTACTCTGTGTGATACGGGATATGCAGAAAATTTATAATACCCATTCAAAATTCAAATTTCAGTTTAAAAATAAGGATTATAAAGCATGACAGTATTTTAAGAAACTCCTTTTAATATATACTTGCTTTTAACCAATATTTATGCAGTATAATAACTCTTTACCTAAAATTGAATATGCCATTAAAACTTGATGTTTTCATACCTCTGGAATAAGCAGAAACTATAAAAGTGAACTCAGCCTCTTAATGTTTTACAATATTTCCACTGGTCAATATCCATTTATTGTTTCCATTAATTAATGTAGCCTCTCCCCCCAAATTTCATATTCTCTACAGAGTCATCAGAAAAATAAGTTTGGAATTCCTATATGAAGAGGTAATAGTAAAATTGAAGTCCTTTGTAGTTTCCTTTTTGAGTTTTTAAGAGCCCCTGAACTCTCAGGTGTGTTATTTAAAAGGAACAACATTAATAATAGCCTTCTTATATTAAAATTATACCACAAAAAAGCATTTGTGTGTTTCTGAGGAGGCAAACTTCCAATAGTTTAAAAAAGCAATATGCCTGGTTTAATTAACGCAATATATTTTTTAAATGTCCAGAGATTATTTTCACTTCAAAACAGTTCTTATATTTAGAAAAGCAAGTAGTAATAGTAGTATTACTATTACTATTACAAGGAGTAATTCTTGGGACAGAATTACAGAAGTACTAAGGAGAAAAGTGCTTTAAATAATTTTCATTTACTGTTACAGACAAACTGCCATTCTACTAACAACCAGGGTCCTATGAGGTTTACAATAATTGGTGCATTAAGGTTTTAGAAAAAGTAGCATATCCATAGTTTTTTAAAAACTAGGATCTTTTCCTTTGGGGAATATTAGAGTTAATCTAATAGTTAAAATTGAATAAAGAAAAGATCAGGTGAAAATTCATTTTGACTTCCATTTGCAAAAACTCTACAACTAGGATTATCATATAAACTACAACTAGTATAGTTAAAAGTCTTCGAGCCTCCAAGATCAAAATGACGACCTTTTAATAACAAAGTTATTATCCAGTAAAGTTATTATCTGACCATATTATCAGATCTCTGTTAATCATCTAAATAATGTTGTCTTTACTTTGGGCATCAACACATGAGTGACTTCCAACACATTTAGAATTTTGCACTTAAAGAATTAATATAATTAAATTTCAGGAAATTCCTCACAGTATTTTTTAACATACTCTATTGCAACATGGCATGACTCTCAACAAAACAGATTTTTACAGATTTTGTATTTCAGTAAAGGTAGCAAATTAAATAAAAACATTATTACTATATTCTTTAACAAAAACTCCCTGGATGACTTTTGGAAAGACGGCACCATACTGAAGGAACACCAAGAAAACACAGTGCTATTCAGACACACAGACTAGAACTGGCCCAGGGGCTCCCTGACCTAGGTCCCCCTCTGCCTCCCCCATGTTCATTCCATGGGCAAATGTATTTGGAGAGAGCTGGACTTTTAATCAAAAGATGAAGTCCTATTTTTATTTTTAAATTCAAGTAACATCAGCTCCCCAGAGCTTCTGATAATATGTAATAAACAACATTACTACCCTGAGGTGATATAAAAGCAATCTGTCGTTTTGAGAAGTTTGAGTTTCACGGGTAAATGAGCTTCTCACATTAATTCTCCCACTTATTTAATACTGTTTCTAAACTCTAGTTAGTACACACGAACATTCCTAGAGTTCTAGAGACCTCCAACTGGAAATTACATAGTACAATCCTTTCTCTTTAAAGGAAAAAATTTCAATTCGACCACTTACCCACATTCAGAGGCCAGTTAATGTCGGAGCTGGATATTGATCTCTACACAATGCCACAATGATACAGTTGTATTTTATGAACTTTAGAAATCAGACATTTAAATGTTGCTAATCATAATGAAGTGGGAGCCCAGGATCCCTAATTGATCCTGACTTATTTTCCAATGGTTAGGGACATAAATGTCACTTACCTTTTTCTATTGTATAGAAGGCTGTCATTAACACTGCCTGCCTGCCAATTAAGTTTCCCCTGTAATCTCACTTTAACAGTTTGTCTAACATGTGCATTCCTACTGTTGATCTCCACAGAGAAGTTTAGTGCTTGCCAAATATTTGTGTATTTATATTATATAAGCTCCCTTTCAACTGGATTACTTTTCTATCATAGCACCATAACAAGTCAATTCTCATTGATACTGCACTGGCCATACATCGAAACCGGAGAGGCAGACAGGGTCAGGACAAATGGTTGATTGTGGGAGGAGTGTCAAGTTTGTAAATGTATCACAGGTATGCACTGAGCTGTGATGGATGTTTGAAAACAAACGAATAATTAACCTAGAACACTACAACTTAGGATACTCTGGATTGCTTTTAAACACCTTTAAACACAATCTTTTAGCACGTGGGGGGAAGGTAAGTCATTATAGCCCTGCTTTGTATCATTGCACAGACTTACACATACATAGGAAGCACAACAGCAAAGAGAAAACTAATATTAACAGAATGTAGTAACAATAATGCTAAAATAGAAACCTACTTTTTTGTTACATGAGGTATAGAATAGTAAATCTACTGCACACTTACGTCCCTTAGATTATTATGTTTCTTTGTTTCTTTCAATTAACTAATGTATACAGAGTTAAGAAACTGTATCTAATTTATTTACATCATCAGTTGTTCTGGAAATGTATTTTGTTTTTTACTAATTTTTGGATTACATGAAACATACACAATCAATTCTGATACAGAAATGTATCAAGCTGAGGTGCACTTCAGACATACTTGCCTTATCAGATAATCATGAAATGGAAGATTTGATTATATAAAAAATAACAAAACTCTAGGAAATTAAAAACCAAAAATAAATATTTGTCATTTAGAATTTTCCTTGAAATTGCAACAAAGACATTTATTAAAATAAATTATAGTTTTATAATATAACTAATTACCTAAATAAAAGAGAATGCAGATTATTTTATCAACAGAATATTTGTATTCACTACAAATTCTAACACACTTTAAAAAACATTTTACAGCTAACCAATGCTTCCATACATACTGACTTAAACGACTGTGGGAAAGTTTGTTCTGAAGCTTTAAAAATACTAGACTGACTTGTTCAATCTTAATAAATAACATTAGCCATGACTGGCGTGGCTCACAGGATAGGGCATCGTCCTTCGAACCAAGAGGTTGCCGGTTAGATTCCAGGTCAGGGCAAATGCCTGGGCTGCAGGCCAGGTCCCCAGATGGGGGCGTGCAAGAGGCAGCCGATCGATGTATCTCTGACGCATTCATGTTTCTCTCCCTCTCTTTCCCTCCCTTCCCCTCTAAAAATAAATAAAACCGTAAAACCCATAAATCCATAAAATCATAAATAAATAAATAAATAGATTTGAAAATCTATGTTTGAACGGAGACGTTAATTTAGCAACAGAGACGCACATGGTTGCTTGACCCCGTAAACTAAAGAGTAAACACCGTTACTGATACCTCTCTCCGCCGAGAAGCCCAGCATGTTTGCTTGATCTTCCAGACCACGGCAGCCACCAACAACAAGGATAAAAAACAACTGGAAAATAAAACACAAATAATCTTTGCTTAAAATATTGAATATATGTAATAAAAACCTGTAGAGGATTTAAATACATACACAGTGAAGCAAAAGCAGGTTTACTGTTGTCAGTACATGAAACAGGATTTATTCCTGTAGTATTATTGATGAACTATTGTGTTATTTTCCATGTGAACAACTGTAAACCTACTTTTGCTCCACCCTGTATATATAGAAGTAATCACTTTGCCTTGGTAAATAATTCAAGCAAAAAAGGATCAATTCATGGTGAAATGTTTCCAAGTAAAAATGAAGTATACAGGTAGAAAAATTACTTATATTCCTTGCTACAATTTATAGTCTACCTTTCAGATTTTCTTTGTTAGAAGAAACATAAATTTGTAATTCTACTGGTTTTATAAAGTCACAGAAATCTACTTAGACTCGCTGAGTTATACTAGCAATTTTATCCATTCGAATAGCACATGTTCACTCAATTAATCTTTATGAGCAACTATCTGAGATAGGAGAATACCTCAGTGGTTCTCACCTGCACGCTGATTGTAGCGCCTTGTCTGCCCCTGGGGGACATTTGGTATGTCGGGGGACACTTTTATTACGACAGCTGGGAGGGGTGCAACCTGTCTCCACTGCGGAGAGCCAAGGGTGCTTCCGACCACCCTGCGATGCCCCAGCCTGCCCCCAGTGACAAAGAAGCATCTAGTCAAAATGTCAGCAGTGCTGAAGTTTAGAAGTCCTGGACTATGCGAATGTTTAACATAAGAAATAGTTCGGTTAAACGTTTATACCTGTGGTGTACACATACTAGGTACGACATGCAATAAGCTATGATAACACTGGATACCTTGTGACTGACAAGTCTCTAACAAATTTATGTGAATCTCATGAATCAATCCCAACCTTGTGTCAATATTATTTTCTCTTCCTTTGCTCTGTGGTTAAAGATGAAGCTCTGAAAAAAAAACCCAGAAGTGAGCAGACTTGAGTCCCTGCAAAGTCACTGGTTACTGGTCACTGTAAAAATCCTCGTCTTCATCCTTAATTGATAACCCTTGTGTTCATCAGCTGATTTACTCATGAGCGGTGCAATTTCTGACACTTTCCATGCTTGTCGAGACCCTGCTGTGTTTTTCCTCCTTGCCTCGCTTGAAGAAACCTCAGAATGCCCTTCGATGGTGAGGACAGGGGCAACTCTAACATCTGCTCACTGCGTGCTGAACACAGTCCGGACATGGGCTCGGTTTACACCGATCATTGAATACAATATCATAAGCACCATTTTGATAGCATATACTACTACTTATTTTAGCAAAGACTAATGCGATGTCCAGAGTTGAAAGCAAGCTGCTTACAGTCACACAGAATGCCGGGGGTACTGTCGGAATTCAAACCCAGCTGTGTAAACCTCAAATTCTTTCCTCCCCACCTGCGGGGAGCCTTGAGCTTGCCCACCACCTTATGATAGCTACATTTCCAGGTCCGTTCCCCAATTCTTTCTCCATGGCCAAAGGAAATGGATGAAAAAATAAAAGAAAGAAAAGGAAAAAGCCTGTGACCCTGCCTGGCCTTTCCAACCACTGAGGTACCTTTTTATTTTTATATATTTATCTGTTGCCCTAATGTTCACAAACTTTCTATTTCATCTTCATTTAAATTTCCCAACGTGCTGACGTCCCATGCCTCCGAGAGAATAATAGCAGTAACTCTGCTTTACTGGCCCTGTAGCTTCCTGTGCTTTACTGAGTCGTCAGTGCATCCTCCCCCATGTTCATTTCCTCACAATCCGGTTTTATTTAAATCCTTGGACTCTGGCATCCAGCTTGTACGCTAATAAAGTGTTGATATTAATAATCATTAATGTTTATACAATACTCAACACTTTACAGGATACTGTCCTCGCAATGACTTCCAAGGGATTAAATAACCGCTCTGTTCTCATTCAACGGACTTTCACCTCTCAACCGACAACACGACCATCCCTTCCATGAAACTTCTCCCGAACACTTTATTTCTTCGGTTTTCCTTCATCTTTCCCGACGCATTGCAGGGTCAGTGAAGGCAGGGTGCATTCCAGATATCCCCCTCTAAGTTATAAACCTTTTTTGAAAGTCAGGTCACAACAACCATGCTGTCGTCTTCTCAACTATTACCTCACTTGGAATGATTTTCAAATCTGTACCATTAGACAGACCTGCCAGAATGCGAGCATCTAAATGACTATTTAGTTCAACCCCCCTCCGAGAGAGTAAGTTCTCAGCACAATTCTGGTCATGATCTGGCAACTAGGTAAATACTCGTAGCTGAAAGCTGCCTTGCAAGTCAGTCACTGCACTCTATTTTTAGCTAGTTCCAACTATGAAAATATTCTCCTATTAAATTGTCTTTATCAATCAGCGCGGCTTCTGTTTTCTGGGTTACACTGAGTCAGTCAGTTCCTTCTTCTGCGTGCTAAAACGCCTCTGCATGCTCAAAGGAGTCTACAAGATGCGCTCCACTCCAGCAATTCTCAGTCAGGAGCGTTCTGCCCTCCAGGGGACATTCGGCAGGGTCTGGAGACATTTTTGGCTGTTACCACTTGTGGCATAGGATGAAGGTAAATATCCTACAATAATACACAGACCAGCCCCCCACCCCAAGAATTTTCCAGAGCAACAGGCTAATGGTGCTGAGAAATCCTGGTCTAGTCTGATTGTGGCCACAGTGCTTAATCCAGGTAACACTGTAACTTTTATAATATGGTACTGAGAGCTGATATTTGGATATAGCCGAAGGATCTACTTAGCTGGAACTCAGTTCTACCATTACACCCTTAAGGTTTTAACATTATAAACATCGCCTCAAACCTACCACATCCAAACTGAACTCCTGAATAACATTCATAAAAGTAAAAGCAATTAACCTCTCTTGAGTAATATGTACCAAGCACTATAGTATAGTTCAAAAATTATTTCCTTAACTACCATAACCGCACATGATATACTATGGACACTGTTACATACCCTTTAGGTAAAATGCCTAAGTTAAAAAGTATTTAGTTGCAAGTTCTCCCCTTTCTCTCAACTTCTTTGATTCGCCATTACTTTCCAGCTAAAACATAAAAGCACATTCAACTTTATCATGCCTCATGCTCCCATATCAGACACCAAATTTTGTCAACTGTTCCTTTCAGAATATCTGTAGTAGTAGACAATAGTATGTATAGCAAAATCCACTTATATTAAATAGTTAAATACGAATTAAGTAGCAAAATATACTTTTATTTGATGATCTGTAATTTATATTTCTCAGTCAAGACAGTTACAAGATAGAAATTCAATTTAAGATGGTGAAAACTTGTTGGATTTCTCCATGAGGAACTTAAAGTCTTTCTGATTTAAATTTCATGACTCCAGTGAGGAGCGTCACTCCTATGATGATGCAGAAATCTAGTATGAAAAATAACTTTCAGTTTTCACAATTTCCACTGCTCCAGAAGAGGGGACAGATGCGTCAAGGGTGGGCAGTGACACTCTCTAGGCTAATTCACATTAGAGTGGAGCTGGCAGTGATATACATAAATTCGTTGGTAAAACCAATAAATGGTTTAAGAAAATATCCTAATAATCTCCAAAAAATATTTAAAACCCCATGGCAAGTAGAAGCTGTCATTAAACTTTGTCCAAATGAATGGAATTGGTTCTTTCATTGATTTGAGTAGCTTTACACTTTCTCTGACATTGAAAGTCTTATTTGGCATTAGTAGGATTATATATCAAGGTAGTACTTTATAAATGCTCTTCATGTGCAAAACACTACATTGCAAATAAAAGTTGTAATTCTTTTTAAGTATCTACATTTAAAATGCAAATCAGTTGATTAGGAGCACTTGCTCTATTTAAAAAAAGCAAACAAACAGAATCGCTTGACACATTTATCCTGCACAGTTGAAACGTTATGCTCACCCACTGGCGACGACTAACAGGAAACCCCAGGCTCCACTGCCGGCCCGGAGCCCGAGGCACGACAGAACTTCCGGGAACTTCCGGGAACTTCCGGGAGCTCCCGGGAGCCCGAGGTCCTTGCTGGCGCAGGGGCCTGCACACCGCTCTGCCCTCTGCACCGGCTCCTCTCTGCCCACTGGACTCAACGTGAGTGAGAGAAAACTTCCGTTATGTAAAATGGATAGGTATGGGTTTATCCGTGCCCGTGAGCTCTTTCCTAACATGTTTCTGAAGTCAAGGTCTTAAGGCCAATGCCAAACGTTAGCTATAATCTGGTATCACGGTAAGTTAATCAGAGAAAAATATTTCATCACCTTCTTCCAGATCTCTTTCTGTTACATTACACAGCAGTTTTTATAGCTCCTTGGTAGAGATGTGGGGGCAGGGGGACAAGTGGATGTTCTTTTAAAAAAATGCTGTATTACAGAACCAGAAGATCTGAAAGGTTCATTATCCTTCAGTAAAATCCCCCAATGGAAGTGAAATAGGAAAAAAGAAAAGAAAGGAAACACTAAAAAGCAAGTATCTGAGCTATGCAGATAAAAAAAAAAAGCAAGGGAACTTAAGGAGAGATATTTCAATAACTTGATTTTAACCTTCATAAAATGGTCAGTGTGGAAAGGATGCTTAAAATGAAAAAAACATGGAACTCATTAGATATTTTCATTTAGAGAAAATTAAAGAGAATTCAGTAAAAGTAGCACAGTGCAGTATAGGTTATATTGTAAAGCAGGCTTTGGGTGAGGAAGAAAAACCCTCAGGTGGTAATCTAGTTGGCCAAGTGCAAAAAGAGATAATACTGTCACCATTTTATAGCAATTTGAGGCTAATTGATCATAAAAATCAAGTCTTAAACACATTTTTAAAAGACAATTTGGGCATATTAATCTTTTATTTCAACTAAAAGTGTTACAAATGAGGGAACTGTGTGGAAATACAGAAACATATTATTTTAAAAAGTAATTTATTTCATAGTAACTGCTATTCTGGAAACAATCTTTTAAAGATTTAAAAAATATTTTCCTAATACTTGAAGTATTTATTTAAAAAGTAAAATGTTAAAAGTAAATCACTAACTTAGAGCACAGAAACAAAAGAACAAACAAAGAAACCCCTGTACATTACAAACACAAATTTACTTGTTTCAGTGATCAGATCGATGAAGATGAAAAAATGACAAAGTCTTGTGGGTGAAAGTGGAGACACAGTATGCTCACAGCATATATCGGTGAAGTTTGTTGAGGGTTATTAAGCAAGAATCGAGGCTGGCAGAACCAGCCTGGGGAATACTTGGGCGGGGGACTGCAGGCCCTCCCCATCTGTAACAGGGTGCAGCCAAGAGGGGGGCCCCAAATAGGGATTTGGAATGGGGTCCAGAACTCAAGGGGTCCAGGAAATATTAGAAAGATATACAGGACATCCTCACTCCCCCACAGGTGCGAGTTGGGGGAAGGGACACATGAAGCAGGGCCATTGAAAGCTGTTTTGAACAGCAACAGCTTTGGGGCTAACCTCTGGCATGGTCACTTAACATATCTACAACCTTTAACTGGTTGCACAGATACGTTAAATAGCTGTGGCCATGCTTTGAGCCAGGGGGAGGGAAGTAACTTCCACCCAAGACCTAACTGGGAGGCAACTCCCCCTGGTTACAGCGCCTGCGTGAGAGCTCGGAGATGACTGGCTCCATGCCATGGGGTCATGCCTGCCCGGACTCACTACGGCAGCCCCCACTAAAGCTGGAAGGATATGGGAGTGATGGCAGGTGTAGCCGATTGCAGGAGGAGTCGGAATTTGGGCTGCAGAGGAGGATTGGTGAGAGGATTTAAACCAAGATACAGCAAACATTGAGGGGAGAACCATGTGACTTTGGCAGAGTAGAGACCTCCCTGCAGCTTTGGTGAAGAGATGACCACGGGGCTGTCAGTAGCCTGAATCACAGACATTTGCTGCTTTTTCTGAGATACGGCACCCCAGTTTAGGGCAGAGGGAGAAGGAAGCACTGTGTGTGTCTGTGGGTATCCTAAAGGACTTTGATATTTTAATGAAGACATTAGGTCAGTACTTTAAGTCTTTATAGCTTTAAATAAACATTTCCTTTCTTCTTCACAAATCTCTGGCATTGAGAGATATCTTTCCTCTGGCAGCGGACAAACAAACCTAGTGGGGGGTCCTTTTTGGTAATAGTATATCGTACACCCCTTGGCCCTGTGTTCTTCTGTAACACATCCTCCTTTCCACAGATGTTGCAGGGTGACAGCTGCCCGCCCTAGGGGCATGGGGGTGTGGAGTACTTTTGGCTTGGGAAAAGTGTTTAATTTTTTTTAAAGACTTTATTTATTTATTTCTAGAGAGAGAAAGAGAAACATCAATGTGTGGTTGCCTCTCATATCTGAAACTGGAGACTGGGCCCGCAACCCAGGCATGTGTGCTAGAATGGGAATTGAACTGGTGACCCTTTGGTTAACAGGCCAGCACTCAATCCACTGAGCCACACCAGCCGGGGTGGGAAAAGCATTTTAAAGAAGACACTCCCACCCTGCTCACAAAAAACACAGGAAAATAACAAAAATAAAAAAGTGACTCACAAAAGAAAATCAATTATACCTTAGGATGCACTATCAGTTAAGGTGATTCCAAATACAAGTAACAGAAAATTTAATGCAAAATACAATCAATACTGGGACTAAAGGGACTTTATGTGCCACGCTATGACCAAACTGTACTGGCCCTGTCCCTGTGCTGAAACCCCATCACCAGCGTGACTGTACCTGGAGGCAGGGAGTTTAGGAGGTACTGAAGCAGTTTTGGAATGGGAAAAGGCTGGAGGAATTTTGAGGGAGATGCCAGAAAACACTAGAGTGACGAGAAGAGAGTGGGAGAGAAACATGGACTTAAGAGCTGATGCTGGTGAGAGAGAGGTCAGGAAGAAACAAGGAGAACTGTTTTCTTAGAGAATATAGAAATAATTATGAACAGACTGGTGATACTCATATAAAGTCAAAGGTCATTCTGGTGAGGTCACAGGTGGAAATGAGGAACAGGTTATTGGGAACTGGAGGAAAGGCCATCCTTCTTATAAAATGGCAAAGAACTTGGCTAAACTGCATTCTAGTGTTTGCTGGAAAGTAGAGCTTGCAAGCCATGGAGTTGGATACCTAGCAAAAGAGATTTACAAGGGGAGTATTGAAGATGTGGCTTCGGCCCTCTTACCTGCTTACAGTATAATGCAAGCGGAGAGAGGTGAACAGAAGATGGAACTGTTAGGCAAAAAGGAACCAGAACTTGGAATTTTGGAGCATTCTCAGTCCACTCATATTGAACACACCAAGAAAGCTTGTTCTAAAGAGAACATCAGGTTGTGGCTAAACAACCATTTGGTAAAGAAAGCATGGGTGTGGCTCATGGATTTGATCAACCATTTTAGCAGAAGCAAGACATGGAGCTGAGATTCCACCAGCGCAGACACCGGCTGGTCTGAACTGAATGAACAATAAAAGCAGGACGGGGTGAAGGAATGCCGTTGGGCTTTCTGGACTCTGCAGGATGGGGCCACGGGGGTGTGCTGCTGGGAACAGGCTCTGTGCTTCCGGAAAAGGGGAGAATGACCTACACATCATTAAGAGATCACCAAGGCTCCCACTCCCAGGCCCTGGGGGCAAGTCTTTGTCCAAGGTTTCAAGGGGCGGAGCCTCTTTAGTTTGGGGGGACCAGAATGTCACCACCCAGTGTTTGGGAGCCAGGCTGCAGCCCAGGGCTTTAGGGTCAGGGCCATCTCACCAAACTGAAGGAGCGGGGCTGCTCCACAGAGCTGTGGGGTGATGCTGACACCCCCGTGGGCCTGGAGGCAGAGCATTACACCAAAGAGGACTCTTCTCCAGTCTTATGAGCTGATGGGGTTTGCCTTGGGTTTGGGACATGCTTACGGCCCATCACCCCTTTCTTCCTTTGGATTTCTCCCTTTTGAAATGGGAATATCTACACTACGTGTGTCCAGCCATTGTATTTTGGAAGGGCATAACTTGCCTGGTTTCACAGGTTCACGGCTGGAAAGGAATTTTGCCTCATGATGAATCATACCTTGAGTTTCACCTAATTCTGATGCAGATGAGATTGAGATGAGACTTTGGACTCTAAGAGTTGATGCTGGAATGAGTTAAACCTTTTGGTGCTGTTGGGACAGAATGAATGTAGTTTGCATGCAAATAAGGACAAGATTCTGGAGGGCCAGAAGCAGAATATTATAAGGTATGTTCCTCCTAAATTCATGTTTTGAAGCCAAAGTTCAGGTATAACTGTAGTGTGAGATAGGGGCTTTAGGATGTAATTAAAGTTAAATGAGCTCGTAAGGGTGAAGCCCTGAGCCAATAAAATTAATGTCCTTATAAAAAGCAACACCAAAGAGCCTGTGAGCCATCTCCAAGCACATACCTCAAGGGAAAAGCCATGTGAACACGCAGCAAGAAGGCAGCCTTCTGCAAGCCAAAAGGAGGACTCTCTCTGGAAACCAACCGCACCGGCACTCAGAGCTCGGAGTGCCCTGCCTCCAGAACTGTGAGATTTAACAAATTCTGTTGCTAAAGCCGCGCAGTCTGTGGTATTGTGTTGGGCAGCCTGAGCCGACTCAGATGCTCCCAACATACAAAGGAAGAAGGAAAAATAATGTCCCTGTTGGGTCCGATCAGGGCCCTGGCTACATCTGTCTCTGATGCTACAGTCTGCTGGGCATCAGTTTTACTCTCAGGCTTGTTTGAACAAAAATGGAGGCAGCATGTCAGGACTTACATCAATACAACATTACACAAGCCCACTCTTGCCCCATCGTTTGGCTACTTGAAAGCTACGCACTAACAGGCTTCAGCCTAGGAAGCTGGTGAGGGACCAGGTTACCAAAAGTGGCAGGAGTTAAATGAAGGCTGGGAAGAATCCATAATTCCACTTTAGGAATTGTTTATGCAAATTTCACAGAAAAATACCCAAATGAACCTCCCCAAAACTGACTTGTCCCTGGCCAGTGTGTCTCAGGTGACTGGAGCATTGTCTTTATACCAAAAGGTAGTGGGTTCGATCCCCGGTTGGGTTGTTGACGGGAGGCAACCGATAGATGTTTCTCTCTCACATCAATGTTTCCCTCTCTCCTTTCTTCTCTCTCTAATATCAACTTTAAAAAAATACCCTCAGATGAGGATTAAAATCATTTATTTAAACATAGAAGCAACTCCAATGTCTGCTGACAAATGAGTAAGAAAACATGGTATGTGCATGCAATGTACTACATGTTATTGGCCTTAAAAAGGAAGGAAATTGTGATACATTTAAAAAATAAGATAACACTATCAAGAAAAAAGGAAAACCTGAAAAGACATACTGAAATTTAATGGAATTTGAAAAGTCTACTCACAAAAACAAATCAAATCATACAAAAAGAAATTTAAAAACCATACCAAATTCATATGGTTTTACAGGTCAGGTCTACCAAGTCTCTAAGCAACAGACAAATCAGACAGCCATTAAAATGTGTCCCTGACCTCTGACAACAGAGAGCGTAAGTTAATCCGTGGCTCCCACTCCTGCACCCTGAAAACCATCGCCATGCTCATGCTGAGGCCACACTCCCCAAGAGCTATTCTCAGTCAATGACCGTGCATGGCAGCGATCCCGAGGCAGGTCTGACCCTGGGAGATTCAGAACTCTCACGGGCGATTCGGCTCAAGGACTTACCACTGGGCTTGTCAAACCTTCTTAGACCTGCCCGGCAATTGCAAGCTCTTTCCCTCAACTTCCCTTTCTTCCTACTCTATTTTACAAAAGTCAGATCAATGTCATGATCTACGAGGTCCCTCACCTTCTCCCCTGCTCTTCCCCTCACAGGAGTTTCCCTTCACATTTATTGTACATCTAATCCCATTTCGGTGTCTGGTTCTCTGAGGACTTGCAGTCTGGGAAATCAGAAGGTAAAATGGGGATTGGGAGCTGGCTCACTCATTACTTGGCAGGCTAACAGGAAACCATCCCTGTTGGTAGGTAGGGCACAGACGCAGAGGGAACTGGAGGAAGGCCTCAGAGATTTCGCAGTGGTAACCTGGGGAAAACACCTTCAGAGGAGAGTTGTCTGATTACTGCTATGCTGTGTTACTACCTGAAGAGGGATAATGAGGGACTGGAGGACGTCAACCTTACTGGCTGCATACAAGGCTAGAGGGCACCCTTTGGAGCTCTAAACGAGGCTATTATCTCTGATGGTGGCAGAGCCAATAAGGAGGAGCAACAGGGTAATGATCTAATGCTAGATCTGCTCTTCCACTCAACTTCCAAAGATGACAGACGCTCAGGCAAAGCAGTTCTCTGAAGCCTGAGCCCCGGAAATATGGGACAGGAATACCCGGGACAGGAATATCTAGATGGATGCTTCTGAGGAGGTGTGTTCTACGACTCCCTTCTCTAGTAATAGAGCCAACAGAAGCTCCCATAACAAAAGCTGCCACTACCTCCTCTGTTGGTTGCCGGACTGATAACAACAATAATTAAACCAGCATAATCTATATTGGCCTGATAAGGATGGGAAGAAATTACCTATTGAATGAGCTGCGAGAATTAGCTAGCACGGGCTGGCAGGAGCCAGAGGAATATGACCACAATTGCACGTTGGTGGAATTTGCTCAAGGTGGAAGGAATGTAAGACTGGGTAAGCAAAGATTCATGACTGTTGGTGTATATTCTCAGAACCACAGGAGATGCGCTGCCCTAATGAGGCCTCCAGGGGATGGGTACGCCTGCTGCTGGAGTGACTCTTAGGAGCCTGGGAAAAAAGCAGCGGGCAACACAAAGTGAAATGGAAATGCCCGAATTGCCCCGCACATGGAAGGGGACAGAAAAAAGGCTGACAGAGGGACTACACTGGAACAGAGCTGTGGAGATTATTAAAAATGCAAGGTATCCCGAGGGGCACGATAGGTAGGCACATTTAGTTTTATTTTAACTAAGAATGAAGAAACAAGGGGCTGAGGGTGCTTTCCCCAGTAGAAAATCACGATCCTCTATCCATGAGTTTGTTTCTATTTTGTTTATTTATTTTGTTCATTAGATACCACGTATGAGTGGAATCACATGGTACTTGTCTTTCTCTGACTGGTGTATTTCACGTAGCACAATGTACCCCAATAAATTCAATTAAAAATCATGATCTTCTGCTCAGTCCCAGGATGAGCTAATTTACAAGTCCAGAAGCCCTGACTGAACAGATGGCTGGCTGGGTCCGTAGAAGAAAGGGCATCTTGAAACATCTTTAAGAGTGTATAAAATGATCCCCAAAGGGACCTGTGTATGATTTCTATACAAAGGGGCCTATGCATATTTGGGCATATACACAGCTACAGACATGGGTGTATATACACAGTGTAAGAGGAATAAGTAGATGGCTTGGTTACTATTAGACACAGGGTTACAGATGTCACAGACACCCAAGGACTAAAGTGTCGTCATGGCACTTTGAAAGAGCTGGGGTGTCTTCCAGGACCAGGTAACAAATTCTGGCAAATTCTGGCTCACAGCATGCCAATGGGGGCTATGGATGTACCTAGTGATAACTTACCTGGTTCCCAAGTGTATAATTTGAATGTATGTTCAAGTGAGTTACAATAACCTGTATACTGCATCCCTGGCCTGCCTGGTAAGACCTATCAGAATGGGAAAGACCAGGCGGCAACCTCTGAACTACCCTCCCTCTGGTCAAGCTGGCAAATCAGAAACATTGCGTCACCCCAGTGGGCCACTGAAATTTATTAACACCATCACAAATCTAAAAGGTGCGGGGGCAATGGTCCCTACTACCTCTCCACTTAATTTACCAGCCTTAACCTCTTTTAAAATAAATAAGTCAGACTTTTCAGATTCACGCAGATTTACTTTTCTGCATACCAGAAAAAGGAACTTATTTTTAAAATAACTTCTTTCCGTTTTCTAAGCATTTACTGTATTATATCACAGACTCTAACAAATAACAACCAAATAAAATTCACAACAATAAAATTCCGTAATTCTCTATACGCGAGGACTGACACCTAGAGGTGTTAGGCGACGTGCTGATGGTGGTTTAGGAAGCTAAGATCAGAGCCGGGCTGTGTCTGTAAATCATCTCACTGGCCCTGCCTAATTACGCCTACCACCGGAACGAGGCCCACCAGGTAGAGTTAAAAAGCGGAAAGAGTTCGTGAAGAGCTTCCACTGAACCGTGGTGGGACCAAAAAGTGGACACATTCACCTCTGCCACTTGAATAACTTGGTTAGAAAAGGCAATAGCAGTAATGGTGGCTGGAGTGAAACTCTCTTTTAAAATTTATCAGGCCCTGGCCAGGCAGCTCAGTTGGTTAGAGCATTGCCCTCCCGATACGCCAAGGTTGCAGGTTCGATCCACAGTCAGGGCACATGTAAGAATCAACCAATGAATGCATGAATAAGTGGAACAACAAATCAATGTCTCCCTCTCTTGCTCTCTCTCCCCTCCCTTTCTTCCTCTCTAAAATCATTAAATTAAAATAAATAAGATTTATCAGTGGATTTATTTAAGAAAAACAAACTTTAAAATATTCTGTCCATGTTTTTCTTCACAATAAGGCAATTTTAATACTAATTTACATTTCAATACTGGAAGAGATTCAAAAGACAAAAGCACTACCAAATACACTTTACCTCACACGACGACTAAAAGTTTTCCACTTTGTTCACGGTGACAACATAATAAACGAGACCATCTCTAAGATGTATGCATCAGTGCTAGCTTCCTTTATATTTAATGAAAGAACTATCAAACTTAAATATGTGCACACATTCAAAAGCTTCAACTATAACCTTAAATATTTAAATAGTTTACATATATATTCAGCATTGTGAATTTTCACACAGCTGAACTTTTTAGTATATATCCATCCACACTGTTCCGCATTAAACAGTTTTATTTTGATGCATTAAATAAGGCTCATTTGATTTTATCTTCTAATACTTTCCCAAAACATATAATAATGTAATTAATGGCCTTAAAATCCATTTATATTCAGAAGTACAAAGTCATAAAACATTAATTGTATTTAAGATGTTTCCTCAAATTTCACTTTTAAGGGACAAATTTAAAGCATGAATAAAACTTGCACACATGTTGGAGATAAATGTTTACAACATTAAATTCCAGAAATTACAACTTTTCTAGGGACACAGACGAACACAATTGTTCTCAGAGGAAAGCAACCACTGTAGGAAAGGGGTTGACGATGGAAATGGATTGATGAGCAAGGAATGTGTGAACTTGAGAAATGAGTGTAGAAAACTCAAGGGCTGTTCGTGGAGACAAGAGACTAGACTCTCTCTGCATGGGCCCATATGCATCATCTCATTACAAAGAAAAGTTAGCTATCCGAAGATAGAAAATGCTACCTCAGGAGATGGTGCATCTCCTGTCATTAAAGGCATTCAGGCACTTGCTAGATCAGGAGCTGGGCGAACCCCGTCGTGGGCAGTATCCTGCCCACCAGCTGTTTTTATAATAAAGTTTTATTGGAACACGGCCACTCCCGTTGGTTTCCATACTGGCTGGGGTGGCTTCAGCACTGCAGCTTCAGAGTTGCGTATGTGCAACAGAGACCACAGAGTCCATGAGTCCTGAAATAGGTACTATCTGGCCTATTTCTGTGACTCCTGGTCACAGAAAATGTGTGCTGACCTGTGTCGGGAAAGCATTAGAAATTCAAGTATTGTACGGGTGTCTGGACAAGATCACCAGTAGCGGCTACTTCGGTGTTTAGGAAAGTGCTTGTCATATTATGTGTCGGGTGGTGAAGGTTCATTACTGTACAAGGCAATACAGCCAACTAATGAAGCCAGCGAATGAAGGTCAAAGTTCACACTGCTTGGTAAGTTGTGTACTGTGATGTAAAGTTGTGACTGTCTGCCAGGAGAAGGAGATGTGTTTGTTTAATTGGCACAAAGGCACCCAAGGGACCCACGTAAGTTGTACACATCATAACCGTGTCAACAAAACTGACATTCCTTCCAATCCTGATGATCTAAGATTCTGTAACACTGAACCTGAGCTGTTTCTCCTAGGCTAGCGCTTCTTTATTCACAGCCCGTGGAAAGGAAATGAAATGTCCCTAGACAAGAGTTTTCACGTTTTGAGAAATGCTTCCAGTTCCACCCTCTCTTTCAGAAAGATACATTGCAAATTAATGTATTAAAAATTCGGACAAGTGATGTCAGTTAAAAACAAATTAAAGTGCCCTAGTTAACTTTAGTATACACACTTTCCAAAGCTGTTTAATTATGAAACCATTTTTATAAACCTATTAATATCTCAAATAACAAATGTCCTAGGGAATGATGCTCCATTCGGTCATATTTTGTCCTTCCAGATTATAAACTCTTTGAGAACATAAATACATGTTTGTTCTTATCCTCTACAGATTTTAACATATTGCTAAGCACGTATAATTTCCTAAGAAATCACTGAACTGATTTAACTCTAGAAGATGCACCTAATCAGTATGGTGAATGTACTGTTAATTTCATTAATTAAAAAAGTGTTTAATTACTTATGTGACAGGGGAACATGAAGTTATTGTCATTCAACTAAATCCATTAACAAACAGTACAACAGCAAAATAACTTTGCAAAAGTATATTTCAAATATGTGTCCTCTGCTCTGCGGTACATATTTAAGCCTGTAAAATTATTCATGATTTGTATGAATATATAATATATATATTCATGATATATATGATATAAAAGTATCATATATAACACTGTATGGTATTTGAAGGTTAAAAGTTTGATAAATTACCTAACAGGTTGACAGAACAAATATCAAAATATAGGTTCAACAAATTCAAAGTCAATAAAAGCAAATTACCTGAAGAAGGTGACAAAAAACTGCACAAGATCCATGATTGTATTGTGCTGTGAAAATGCAATCTGAAAGATCAAAACAAAAGAAAGTTTGAAACTTACTGCATCGATGTGGTGATATCTTAGGGCATTTCTAAGTACAATATTTTTAAATGATCAAGGTAATTGGATCACCATATTATAAGTCATTTATGCTGCAATCAAAATTTTATCTAGAACACCTAATATATTAACTACTAACGATAACATTTGCCTAGGTTCTAAAATTAAACGGTTTAAGAAAACGAATACGAAATTACTTCAAGAATGAGTGCTATGAGCTTCCCGTGAAACCCTATGACATTAAAGTGCGCCTAACTAAATGAGTTTCTTCATCCAATAATAATCACATTTTCTATTAACATAAGGGATCATTGCAAAGCCGAGAGACCAATTAATGGTAAAATTTAGTAATATCCTCATTTGTCCCACGTTTTTAAAGAGCTCTCCAATAACTGATGAAATGAATGTTAGAATCCTGAGTTAGCTGAAACCAGAGCAGCAGCGATGGCCATCTACTCTGTCCATTTGAGCTTCAGCACAAATTCACATTGAATACACGTCCAAACTCTAAAACCTAAAATGAAGATATGCTGCATTTTATAAAATAATAACAATCAACATTTTGAATTTATGATTCAACAAAAATGTTTACATCATGTGAGTTTGGCTGGAGAAGTAGATCAATAGCATCAGATTTACCACAAATTATCAGAATTCTTATTTGGATATTTCTTATTTGTTCTTATTCTGAAGGACAAATTAGTATGTTGGTGCAAATGTCAGACTGCCATTAATAAATTCTGATATATTTGAGATAAATAAAAATGAAAATGTAACAGGATGTGCTAAAATTATCAAGTTCGTCTGACAATGTAAAAGAGGTTTCTCAAACCACTATTTAGGTTATAATTCTGCCAAATGCTAACAAAAAGCATACTGAAATAATGCAAGTTATAACGGAAGTCAGTCAGCTCAGAAACAATGGACTGTGTTTCAGGTAAGCAATTCCAGATTGCTTCAGGTTTTTATTTATTAATTTTTAAAAATAAATTAGAGCAAACGGGAGATGAAGTTACCTATTACTAGATGAAATCAACTATGATAATTTATCCCAATAAAAGTAAACTTCCTGTAGAGAGTAACACATTACTAATTGATGTAATAATATGCATCATGCCTGATAAAGTAATATTTTTAAAAATGGGGCTAAATGGAAAATGGATAATTTTTAAAGATAAAATCTATTTCTGGATAAAAACCTGAATAATAAACATACCAGCCAATCCTTTATAAATATAACACAAATTACAATGGTAATAAATCCTTGAATATTGCCTATGAAAATTTAATGGGTTTAATTATTTTTAGAGCAAATAAATGCTTTAGTGAATGCACTCATAACTTTCCTCTTGGTTTAATGCAAAAACTTAGCTGGTGTCCAGGCCCTCAATCTCACAGCCCCCTGGTCACCCTTCACCCGGCTGACAAAATGCTCTCTTTGAAACTGAAGGAGGTTTCTGTAATTCCTGTTCACGGTCTTTCACCCCCCTGCTGAAATTTCCCCAGTGTTTCTTCATCACTTTCAGCTTGGACTCCAACTTCCTGGCCATAGCAAAGAGTGACCTTCAAATGTGGCCCCTGCGTCCTTTTCTACACGTAGCGTTGCCGCTGCCGTCTGATCAGATAACAGTGTTAGCAGTTTCTGCTGCTTGCCATTCATTACCACCCCCTGTTCTGGGTTAGCAGGAACTGTCCCCTCCTGCCCTAACACCTTCTCTTGGGGAATTCCAGCCCAGGTGATTCATTGCCTGGCAGTTCAACTCTAGATCTTGTCTATTTGGTGGCCTCAATTGTTACCATATACTTCTTCAACATTACTACTATCTAAAATAAATAAATAAATAAATAAATAAATCCTCTAACATTCAGAAACAATTTACTATTGCCCTGGCACTGGGTTGTTTTCCACACACTAATTTACTTAATCAACAAAATAACCGCATAGAATAAGTAATGTTGTTAAGTCCATTTTATATGTGAGGAAATAATGGTTCGTAGGTCACCCCCTCAATAAGCAGCGTAACTAAAATGGAAATCGGCGGGTCACGTCCCTAGTTCTTACGCGGTGCTCTTTCCTAAGACCTGTGTGCTGCTTATCAGGGTACCGTGATAACCAGCCTATTTTTCTTTTCTCTCCGTTTGACTTCAAGATATGTGAAGTCAGGCATTACCATGGTCAGCGATACATTCCTAGCAACTACCAAAGAACCTGGCATCTTGACTTATAAGTGTTTTAGTAAATAAATTGCAGTAATTTCTAGAGATATATATCTCAATGTTCTAAATAAAAAGGCTTTAAAAAAGTTTCATTTTAACTAAAGGTCAAGCTGTACAAGAAAATGAGAATTACTTTTTATATCAAGATTATGTCAGTAAAATAGATAAAACTTTATATCTACTTGTCCAGAGAATATATTACTTGAAGTTAAAGAATATTATTTTTTCAAAAATATTTTTGCTTGAAGCTAAAGAATGTTATTTTTCCAAACATTTTTCAAAAAACATTTATAAATGCTAAAAAATAAAGTAGACCCTTCCAAATGACAAAAAAATTTGCATTTGCAATGCTACCTGTTCTTAATTATAGTATTAGCATATTTATGAGGTTTTGTGAAGAGCCTCAAGTTTTAATTCATCAATCAAGAACGTATAAAAGCAAGAGTAATGGCTAAGATAAAAACTATATGCCATTTATGCTTGTAAAACCATTTTTTATAAATTGTGATGTGCAATACATATTGTAAGTATTAAAAATTAAAGTTTTAGTTTAAGAGGATGTTTGGAAAAATGAGAAAAAACAAAAAGAAATAGTCAATTAAGTCCAAGTGACGATTTTTAATGGATATAATCTAAGTATGCCAATAGTAACATGAAAATTAGACAACAAAAGATGAGCTTAAGGGCACATGTACTGATTTATGTCTAATGTATTTTCTACATATATATTCACATATACATAATAGATAATTTATACATACTTTACACACATACTTATACATACATACTTTTGGTTTCAATGGGTTTTACTTTAAGAATTTTAATATCTTGAAGGAAACAAACTCCGGGTCAAGATGGAGGCACAGGCAGATACACTTTATCTCCTTGCACAACCACAGGAAGGACTGCAACTAATCTCAAAACAAATAACACCCACGAGTGCCAGAAAATACAACTGTGTGGAAGTCCGACAACCAAGGATTTAAGGACGACATATTCACCCAGCCGAGTAGGAGGAATGCAGATGGGGAGCCAGGGTGCAGAGGATATTGTGTGGCAGCAGTGAGCAGGTGGCAGGGGCAACGGCCAGAAGAATGGGCAGTCCCACATTAGGGACACCTAGGGAGCGAGCTCCAGGCCAGACCTCACAGCCCAGGGTTCCAGCACTGGGAATGTAAATTCTCATAACTCCTGGCTGTAAAAACCAGTGGGGGTTGGGGTGGCAACTGCCAGACTCTCAGGAGAGTCCGATTAAAGGGCCTGCAGGGTCCCAGAATGTACGCAAACTCACCCACTCTAGGAATCACCACCAGGACAACAGCTAGAGGGGTACCAGTCATATAAATGACCAGAAGCGGGGCAAATGCCAAACAAGCTTCCAGCAGTCAGGCAGCCGCATTGCTCCTTCTTTGACCCCTCCCCTTGTACAAAGCCACAAAGCAGTGAAATGGGCTGTCCTTGCCCTGGCAGTTACCTGAAGCTCCACCATGTGGTATAACAGGTGCTCCAAGACAGGGAGTCAAAGCAGCTCTGCCTAACACACAGAAACAAACCAGGGAGGTTGCCAAATTTGTCTCCAGGGAGGAGACAAAGAAATGTGGCTCAAATGAAAGAACAGAACAAAATCCCAGTAAAAGAACTAGTAAGTAAGTTGGAGATAGTCAACCTATCAGATTCAGAGTTTAAAACACTGGTGATCAGGATGCTTAGAGATCTCACTGAGTATGGCAAAAGCATACGGGAAGAAATGAAGCTTAAACTAAGTGGTATAAAGTAAAATCCACAGGGAACCAACAGTGAAGGGAAGGAAGCTGGGGTTCAGATCAATAAACAGTCAACCAGAACAGAATGAAGAAACAAGAATTCAAAAAAAACAAGGAGAGAATAAGAAGACTCTGGGACATCTCCAAACATGCCAATATTGGAATCATAGGGATGCCAGAAGAAGAAGACATAGAGCAAGAAATTGAAAGATTATTTGAAGAAAATAATGAAAGAAAACTTGCCTAATTTGGTGAAGGAAATAGACATACCGGTCCAGAAAGCACAGAGTCCCAAAAAAGTTGAACTCAAAGAGAACCACACCAAGATGCATCATAATTAAATGGCCAAAGATTAAAGATAAAGAAAGAATCTTAAAAGCAGTAAAAGAAAAGGAGATGGTTACCTACAAAGGAGTTCCCATAAGACTGTCAGCTGACTTCTCAAAAGAAAACTTATAGGCAAGAAAAGGCTGGAAAGAAGTATTCAAAGTCATGAAAGGCAAGGACCTACATGCAAGATGACTCTGTCCAGCAAAGTTATCACTTAGAATAGAAGGGCAGATAAAGTGCTTCCCAGACAAGATAAAGCTAAAGGAGTTCATTATCACCAACCCCTTATGTGAAATGTTGAGGGGACTTATTTAAAAAAGAGAAAATCAAAACTATGAACATTAACTTGACAACGAACTCACAACTATCAACAACTGAAATTAAAAATAAAAACAAAAACAAACTAAGCAAATGAACAGAACAGGGACAGAATCATAGGTATGGAGATCACATGGAGGGTCATCAGCAGGGAGGGAGAAGGAGGAGAATGGGGGGAAGGGACAGGGGAAGAGAAACATAAATGGTAGGCACAAAGTAGACAGGGGTATGTTAAGAACAGTATAGGGAATGGAGAAGCCAAAGAGCTTATATGCATGACCCTTGGACATGAACTAAAGGGAGGATTACTTAAGGGAAGTAGGGTACCAGGCAGAGGTGGGTAAAGGGGGAAAACTGGGACAACTGCAATAGCATAATCAATAAAACAAACTTAAAAAAATGCAAGGCAACAGAAGCTCAATGCACAGTGACTAAACAGGAATGCCATGGAAACTTTCACTAAACCATGGAGAATCTATCTGAAACTATTGAAAACTATTTAAAAAATCCATTCAAAAATATAAAAAGTACCATTATACTAAAAAAAAGAATTTTAATGTCTCTATTGATTTATATTGTTTACTACATTCTTAATGTTAACCCTAGGAAATGGCTCAATTAAAATAAATAATGTATCCATATCTGAAATTGGTTCTTCAGATATTATGATATTATGTGAATGCACAGCTTTGTACTATTAATTCTTTAAATGAGTATTAAATATTTTTAAGGTCATTCAGTTGAAAGGGTTACTTAATTTGTAGTATAATTTTTATGTATACCATTATAATTTTGAATTTCAAGCAAATACATCACATAGAAAATCTGAGATGACTGCAATTTAAATAGAGATTTTTCTCTCTTAAAATGTTACCATTTCTTATATATTGTGGCAACACAATACTCAATACTCAAATATTTCATATTTGTAAAGATCATAACATTTGAAATACACTCACAATTATAGGATGATAATACTTTTATTGAAGTATAATGTAAACAATTAAATTCTTTTTAATGTATATTTCGTTGGATTTTGGCAATTTTTACAAAGCTATACAACTGTAACCACAATGAAGATACAGCAGTTTCATCAGCTTAAAAGGTCCTCCTTTGTGTCTCTGCAGTTGAACGCTCCACAGACCCTGACCTTCTACATTCTTCCCATCACCATGGTTCTTTATTTTTCTACAATTTCATACAGATGGAATCACAGGGCGCACAATGTTTCATGTTTGAGTTCTTTCATTTAGCATAGTATTTTCAAGCTTTGTCTATGTCAGTGCTTGTGTAAATATTTTTATTATGATTGAGTGTTACGACATAATATGGACATATCATAATTTGCTTCTCCATTCTTCAGTTCATATACACTACTAAGTGTGATCACGCAATATTCGTTGCTACATTACATTTTTAAAATTCTAAATTTCCAACAATATTCATGGAGGTATAAGACCTGGTTGTTTTCATATTAAAAAAAGATAATAAAGATTACATAGAAATAAAATTGTTCTATGTTATGTAAAAATCAAAGAAGTTTATACAATCAAATGATTTTATGATGGCAAGTATCTAAAAATGTCTGTTTGGTGATATGAATATTGAACAAGAATTCATTAAATTTTTAAAGAATTTAATTAGATTTAGGATAGAAATTAATCATTTAAAAAAAACTGCTACTATAAAGAATTGGGAGAACTTCTTTGGTGCTTAAATTCATTTTACAAATGAAAGGTTAAATGGGTTCTTTCTAAGTCATTTTCTTGGAAAACTATTTTTCTAAGAAAATATAAGCCACCCTATCTAATTTGAACAACTTCATGGCTTATAAAAATAACATTTGTATTAATATTAAAATAAGGACCCAACAGACTTTTTCTGTTAAAGGCCTGTAAATAATCTGTAAAGATTTTCAGCTTTTCGAACAACATGGTCTCTGTTTCTTACTACTGAACTCTGACATCATACTACAAACTTGATACGAAACACTTTTCTTCACTTCATCTCTAGAACATCTGTACCTATCATAACCGTCTTATATTTTAGTTGTCATAAAATCTTTTCATTTAGCTCTACAATAATATGCTTAAGTATCATTTAATATTTACCTCACATTTATATTCCAATTAGTATAATCAATATATTAGTTTAGTAACTGACAAAATTGATTAGCAATATCAAATGCCCTTTCTTAAATTTATGCAAACCTAGGTTTCATGACAAAAAGGAATTGTAGCTTAAAGGGAAAAGAAAAAGTATGTTTTAACATATATGTGATAAATTCCTCAAGATTATATAACAATTTGGAAAACAACAACAGCCATGTGTCCTGTGTGGTAATTTGGGAAAAATATTTCACAAGCATGTCTTTATCAGCACCTTTGTATTATAACCTTCCTTTTCAAACAATATGCATGAGAAAAAACTTCCTCTTTATTTCAACACCTACTCCAGCAGCTAACCACCTTATTTTGTGCTCAAGTGGCTCATCCTAAATGTTCGAGTTGCTAACACACTTGTAACGCAACTGGTTATCAGTACGGGGATATCACCTAGCCTACTGCGGAAATTAAAATTGCAAATTGAAGAATGCGTCCTAGCATTATTCTCATTATGACATCGGTTTGCAGACTGACAACAGTGAATTACCAAATCCTATTTACTCAGGAACAGGTAACTTAGATTCCAACTAGTGTAATTGAAACAGTAACCTGTAAGGGTTGACAAGCAGCGCTGCTGTAGAATACACCGTGCTCAGGCTCAGTGCAATCCTTCTGTTTTTCAGGTTATTTGTATTGCAGTTTTAGTACTATTTTTCTTTTTTTTTATCACCAAGATTCAACTGCATGGCATTATAAGTCATAAAGAATGTGTTTATTAAAGAATTAACAAAGAACTGGTGCAAATCAACCTCTAGCAAGATTTCCTCAATTTAAAATACAATCTCACTTTAAAAACTGAGACAAATCAACCTACTAGCATGATTCCTAATGTTCAAAAAGGAAAAAAAAATTCTGCTTAATTACTAGATTATTGATGTACTTATCACACGACAAACACTGTTATATGCCTCACAGCCACAACTGGAATTTTCAAGGGTATTTGAATGCTGAAGTAGTGGGCAATCTAAAACATAAAATAGTGTATCAAGGACAATGAAGAAAACTGCTTTAAAACTAGAATGATTTACATTAAATGGAAACTACTTCCTTAAATATATAAATTGATTGAATAATACATCGAAACAGCAGATGCTTTCCTGGCCAAATTAAAGTCTGTTTCATGGTGTATAATCTTCCTGCTCTGGTAGGTATGCTTTGTGTCTGATAGGAAAAATAATTTTCTTGATTTCGAGAATTCCATTAGTAAGTGTAAGATTTATCATGCTATAAGAAATAAGTTTTTACGATACATGTAACTCAGTAATAGGCAGTAAAAGGAAAAAATTAGCATAATACTTACAAAAAAGTAAAGTAAAAATCCTCAACAAAGATGTTTATTTCTCAAGCATCCTCATAAACATTAAAAAAAAAACCATGGAGCCAGTGAGTTTGGGCAACAGTGTGTTTGGAATAAGAAGCCGTAACTTGCCCTTTAACTCAGCAATCACTAGTCTTCACCCACTTACAGTTTCTATAGCACAAGGACTGCTTGTCTGTCATGCAGTTCGCACTAAAATGTTTTCTAGAATAAGATAATAATTAATTAAAAATAAATTTAAAACTTTATTGGATTATTGTAGAAAGGGATAAGAGGCAAAAAATATAACCATATTTGATAATACAACTTGTAATAAAATATACATTATTAAAGAGAAGCTAGAACTATTTAATGAAAATGTAATATAAATACTAATATTGTTGCTCAACGTATTTTCTATAAAATAAGCCAATTTAATCAATATTCTGCTTATTTTCATTTTTAGCTAAAGTCTAAAGATATAGATGTACACACTTAGAACATATACTTTATATGATATGTGTAATATTCCATAATTATTGGTATATACATTTATAACATACAGTTCATTAGTAGCAAAAAAACTTGAAATAGTTTTATAATGAGTGGAAAAAACAACTATTAGGACAGTTACACAATAGAATACCACTTGGCCATAAAAAAGATGAAACTTTTGCCCTTTGCGACGGTATAGATGGACCTAGAGAACATCATGCTAGGTGAAATAAGTCAGAGAAAGACAAATACCACACAATTCCACGCATATGTGGAATCTACTGAAAAACTGAACTGACAAGGAAAATAGGGCAGACTCGAGATACAGAGCAGGGTGACAGCGTGGGCGGGGGCGGGGGCGGGGGGTGGTGGAGGGACTGAGCAAACAGGGAAAAGGGCTCACGGACATGGGCAATAGGGCGGTGATTGCTGGGGGCAGGGAGTGTCAGGGGACTAAATGTCAATGGAACAAAATACAATACAGATTAAATTTTTAAGAATGAAACAGTTCACTTTTACATACTCAAATGACAGTTCAACCACTTTTATTTCATCAGCTCTGACTCTTCCAGAACATCCACTGCCCATGTCAATCAAAGCATGCAAGTGAGAGCAGCTCCAAGTCTCTACGGAAAACAGTGCTCAGGGCGGGCAAAGAGCCAGGTGGTCCCGCAGTCACACCCGGAGTCACAGACAGTGACATGTGAGGGTGGTCTAAATTAGCTCGGCAGTGGGTGGTTGAAAAAAAAATATTGATGGATTCACCAGATACTTAAAAGAAAAAAAATGGAATGTAGTCAGTGCAGTCAATGAAATGTGTGTGCTCTGTGCCTGTCCACTAAGGCAGCGGTCCCCAACATTTTTGGCACCAGGGATCGGTTTTTCCACCGATGGGGACACTTGCAGGGGTGGAGACAGGAGGTGGAGCTCAGGCAAGCTCCGGTCCATGGAGGGGGGTGGGGCGGCAGGGGTGGTTGGGGACCCCTACACTAACGAATGGATTGTCAACGATCAAAACCCAAGTCTGAGGTTCAAGCAACATGCTGTAGGTGGTGCCATGTCCTGCAAAGAGCAGCTTTGGGTCAGCAGCACAGGAACCAACAAGCAATGTCTGGGCTGGTAACACTGGCTTATAAATGTACAAAAAGTGACCGTGGGAGCCAGGGTCGTAAAGGAGACCAAAACAGAACGTGTGTTGTCCAAGAGCAGAATACCCAGAGTGCAGCCCTGAGGAACACAGGAAACTAAGGGATGAGAGAAGGAAATAACATAAAATGTAAAGAGAAGAGGGAGGAAGAGTAGGAGAATGAGGCGGCACGGGGACCAGCAACGCTGTTCACAGGTCAACTCAGACTGAAGCAAGAAACCAAAAGTGGTATCTGTAAGGTATCTACACCCTGGGCCTTAGGAGGTTCAGAGGAGCTGCTTGGGTAGAACTCAGGCTGCAGTAGCATGAGGACTACGTTATACACTCTTTGAGAATGTAGACAATAATTATGTATTGCCTCCTAATATGCAGTACAGTGCCTCAACATACTAGGCAAGCAATTAACATTTACTGACTTGAAGAAAATGAAAGTAAAAGAAACAAAAAAAATCCCAGTTTAATTCAGAAATACTCCTAGGGGAAAAAAAAATCTTTGTGTGGGCATTTTGACATTCTGTGATCATTTGGACAGGTCTATTAACCTACGTGTGAGACAACAGAAAATGTTCCTTAACTAGTAAAATCCTCTCTTACGTCAATATTGACCTGGTGGATGACAGGCTTCTTATTTTGCCTGTCAATTTGGAATATACAAAATTCCCTTTTTCTGTCAAATTTTAAAAAGAATTAGCACAAGTTAGATGAAATTTCATAAAACCCTTCCCAAGACAACTCTTCAGCTAGATAATTGTCAATTTTTTTTTCTAAAATGCACATGGGATGATCAACTCTGAGCATACTTATCACTTGGTTCCAAGGAAGCTCCTCAGCCCCACCCTGTCCCTGCCTCCCACCACCCCTATCCTTCCACAACACCCCCCACCCTTCCCCTCCAGCTGCCGGTCACGCAACCCATTTTCCAGATATTAAAAAAACCCACATTGCTCCCTAATGAAAATCCTTTGTGACTTTGAAAACCCTCTCATGCATCATGTCCCTCTGCTGAACTCCAAGAAGCTTTCCTCCTTCAAAATCATCTCTGTAATAGTCACAGGGGTGGGAATATAATCTAGAGTCGCTGATTCATACATACCATTGGCACCCATGTCAGCCAAAGTGAATGGCCCAGACAACATTTTATGAAGTAAACAAAACCACAATATGTCCCTGAAACTCTGTCTCAAGACTGAGGGTCTTTCCCCTTTTCTCTCCGGACTGACTAAATTAGGATCCAATAAACCCACCCAAAGCAGAATAGGGTCAGCATGTGAAACTGGAACTGCAGACAGAGAAGGACAATCACACTAACAAATCAGTAATTATTTGTACAACACAGTATAAACCAATGGAAAGGGATGAAGTCTTAGGAACTATGCCCAGGGGAGGGGATGTTGAAAACTCGAAGTCCCAAAAGATATTTCCTCTCCATGCCCTGTTTTCTAAGCCTACGATGTCCCTCTTTTACTTTAAAGCTCATTTAAAGTTGGATTTCTTTACCTACAACTGAAATAATGCTGACCATAGGTTTCATGAGGGCAAAGACTACTTTGTATACCATTTCTTCCTCTAGAAAAGTGTCCTGTATATGAAAGTGTAGCCAAAAATTTATATACAAGGTATATCTTCGTAAAGTCCAGCGTTGTGAATATGAAAAGAATGGCTTGCACAGCATCAACAGAAACTGTCAGCCAAGGAGAGTGGGCTGGGATGAGCCTGCGTGCACAATGATGACTTTACTATACGAGTCAGTGGGGGTGGCAGATGCCATTGAGTGAGCACGTGTACTGTGTGGCCACCACATTCACAATAACTGAGCGAGCAGAGCAACTGATCTGCTTGTGTTAAGCTTGTATATTCCTCTGTGGAAACTATTTGGCCGGAGGTATGGGCAACTGGTGATTTGGCAGCTTCATCACGACAATGCGCCCACTCATGCATCACATCTCATGCAGAGCTTTTTGGTACAACATCAAATCACCCAGGTGACTCAGCCCCCCTACAGACCAGATTTGGCACCCTGTGAATTCTGTTTTTTTCCAAAACTAAAATCACCTTTGAAAAGGAAGAGATTTCAGAGTGCCAATGAGATTCAGGAAAATAGGACTGGGAAGCTGGTGGCAATTAGAATTGTGTGAGGTCCCAAGGTGCCTACTTTGAAGGGGACTGAGGTGTTACTGTCTTATGTACAATGTTTCTTGTATCTTCTACGATACATGTCCCTAATTTTCATATTATCTGACTGGATTCCTTCTGGAGAGACCTCATAAATGTTAAATTGCTGCAGAAAGAAAGCACTACTTTGTATGAACATTCGACTGGTGAAATACAGAAGATACCTTTACTGTAATTTTTTTATTTTGGTCAGTAGTTGTAGAAATTGACAAAGGTCTATTATCATGCTAGAATGTTAGTAACATTACAAGAGTAACATTACACAGAAATTGGATCAAGACAAATGAAAACTTCTATTTTCTCATATATCAGGGAAAACTTGTCCTTATTCAAGCAATACTTTTTAAATCGATCTCGTCAATCTCCTCAAGTATATCATGGAAATGCCACAACCAGCAGTGCTCAAAAGAACTGCAATGGAGAAAATTATGGATGAAAATACTATTGACATTATTTGAAGTGAAATTTATGTGAAATGTCCTGCTTACAAAAAGGATATGATACAAAGATTTTTTATGTAAACAACAAATAATGAAATATTTAAATCTTCATCCATATTTTATACTGGAGCATATTGAAAAAATTAAATTACAATTTGAGAGGCTGAAATAACCTGAAGCAGTCTCCTGCAGCTCCATACACAAAGCTCTCTCCCGTGTAGCAACGCTATTGAAGCGAATACAAAAATAAACTAAGTAAACATGGTCATGAAATTTAAATGTTAATTTTTATCGTGAACACTATTTTTGCTTGTTAGACATTCATTGATAAAATCTTGGGAAAAGAAAACAGTGATATTTACTTTTGAAAAGAGTATTTTTGGTATTTCATGGTGTGATAGATATTTTTCAGTAGGAATTAGGGGGTTTTTATACTTTTTTATTTCAGCCACTTTTTAAGATAACTGCTTCCGTAGAATGTAGTTTTGTAATTATTTATGAACAATTTCATTTATGGATTATAAATTTTCTCATAACTTGCAGCTTGTTGGAATCTGCAGTACAATGTCTTTATGAAACCAAAAATGTATAGAAATATATCTGCAACCTAATTACCATTTATCTGAAAAGTACTTGGAAGCATAAGTCTAAGGTACTAAATAAAACAATTTACAAGTAAACACGAAACAATATATACAGTAGCAGTCCCCTCAGTTGTTGAACAAATTTATGGCTACCACAATTGTTCTATTTACTATCTAGACTCAATATTATGTGGAAAATCTCTATCTCCTCCCAAAATGGAGTAACAGGGAATGGATTGAGCCTCATGCTTAAGCAACCAGTAAAATAGAGAAAATAATCTGAAACACCTGTTTTCAGACACTGGCCATCAAGCAATGCCGGATAATCATTCCTGAGTGGGAGAAAAAAAAAAAGGCGTGCCTTTCAATCCCTCGGATTATGGTGGTTTTGAGGTGGCACCAAAAGGACAGTAAAGACAGGTGCATTTCAGAAACGTTGCTGACTTGAAGAGGGGCAGCTGGGAACGTGGTGGGGCTGAGGTGGCTCGCGGTTACAGGACCGTGTACTGGAGAAGATGGGACTTCCCAGCATGTTCCAGAGCTCTGCTAAGGGTCCCCTTGTCCTTCAGGTGAGTATTACTTACTGGTCAAGACACTACCTGAGGCTGGGGAAAGAATGATCTCAAAGGAGCAGAGAGAAAAATTCTCAAAACTCACATGGAGCTGGAAATAGTTTATACTCTCACCAGTTGGAGTGCAAAACCTCGCGATTCAATGGCTTAGAGCACCAAGAAGGCTGTACCCGGGAGTGAAATGATCGCCCCTCAAATGTAAGCCTTGAAAAGGTCCAAATGTTTCCAAGTAAACTAACTCCATCCCAGACCAAAGCTAAAAATTATTTATCAATGTTAGTGAATATCTGGCACCCCAAAAGGGGAAATGCTGAATGTTGGGCATCCGATCAAAATATAGTCCATAAAGAGGAACAACATAAAACATTAGAAGGAAACTCAGAAATCACACAAATGACAGAATTTTATAGACAAGGACGCTGAGTTACGATAACTGTAATATATATGTTCAAGAAGGCAGATAAAAGATGGAGCATATTAAGTAGATAGAGATATAGAAGATATTTTTAAAAACTAATCAACACTCCAAAGATAAAAAATATAATGTATGAGTTGAAAAATACACTGGATGAGATTACTATCAGATTAAACACTAGTAAAAAAAGGTTAATGAAACTGAAAATATAGAAGAAAAATATGCAAAATGAGGACACAGAGAAAACATAAATTAAAAATGAGAACAGAGCATTAGTAAGCTAAGGAACAATTTCAAGCAGTCTAATACACATAAAATTGGAATTCCTAAAGGAGCAGAGAGGAGATAAAATCTTGAGACATAATGGCTAAAAGTTTTCCAAATTTGGTTAAAATTATAATTTTATGAATTTATGAAGTTAATGGAACTCATGCACAAAAAAGTAAAGAAAACCACACCTATGCCCATCATAATCAAATTGGCCAAAACAAATAATAAAGAGAAAAAATTTTAAAGCAAAAACAGAAAAAAGACCTATTATATACAAAGGAAAAACAAAGTTAAGAGATTTCTCATTAGAGACAATGCAAACTAAAAGACAGTGGAGAAACATCTTTAAAATAATTTTAAAAAGCTACAATTTAGAATTCTTTAATCCCCCCAAAAGAGTGAAATGAAGACCTTTTCAGAAATATGGGGCTGATATCATTGAGAGTCTGCTGCTCTGCTTTAAAGTGTTAAAAGGGGCCCACTAGGCCGTAGGAAAATGATACTCGGCAGAAATCTAGATCTACAAGGAGAGTAACTATTTGTAATATCTTTCAATACAATCGACCATGTCAAAACAGCAAGTGTAGAATGAATTTTATAATATTTAAAGCAGTAAAATACATGCAACTATGGCGCAAAGGCTAGAAGGAAGGAAACAAAAGTCTCCTTACTGTCTTAAGGCTAATGTTCAAAAAATGAGCAATGTAATCCTACTTGGAGGCAGACTATGAGCTTAAAATGTCTATGAGAAACCATAAAGTCACCACTAAAATAATTTCAGAAAGCTCACAGAAAAATAATATAGATTCTACACGAATTCTTTCAGACAATTACAGAGAAAGGACCACTGCCCAACTCACTTTGTAAGGCCAGCAGCTCCGTAACACCAAATCAAACAGGGTTACAACAGAAAACTACCAACTAAAATTCCTCAGTTATGCAGGTATAAAATTTCTTAACAAAAATATTAAGAAATCAAAACCAATAATACATATGACCAAGCAGAGCTTACTCTTGAATAGCATGGTTGGTTAAACATTCAAAAATCAGTGACTGTAATTAAATTCTATTAGAAAATGAATCTCAATTGAAATAATTCTACTACTGTAATTTTAATAATTGAAAGTTTATCATAGTTCTATAAAGAAACACCCATGGTCATCTATGAGTAGTTTGGTGAAAATATTTCTCATGACTAATATAATGATTTTAATTGAAGAGTAGAAATTGAGCGCTACCCATCTTGACCATCCAAGTTGTTTTCCACATTTTATTACTCTGGGAGAGAGGAATATTTCAACTTTATTACACAAATTCTGGTTTGGCATCCAGAACATATTACTAGTATGCTCTCAAAAGAAAATCCAATTTAGAAAGTTAATTTCTAACCATTAAATATTCATAAGCATTCTAAAGTAACTATGTAATTTTCTTAAAAATAAAATACAATTAGATAACCAAGAAAGAAAGGGCATGAAACAATTAAATATATAACAACTATATCAGTTTTACTTCCTATTTAATAAGCTCTACGGATTTTTCCCAGTAAATCATAATTTTTAAAAATCACCCACCCTCCCACAAATCACAGGGGCATTAACATAAATAAAACATGCAAACATTTGCAGTCACAGATCTCAGGTTGTCATTTGTTAATACAAAAGAAAGAGGAATGACCTGTAAATTTTTAAAAGATTTTGAAACAGACTGACCCGGCACAGGACTTGGCACATGCCATTCAACAAACTAATTGGAATCAATTCAAATTAAACAGTCATAAAAGAATGAATAAATGAACAAATCCCAAAATTACAAAATGTAGACTTCCCTCTCTCATAAAAAGCATAAATTAAGAACTCAAACCTTGAACATTTCAAGGTAGAAAGAACATCTTAAATATTTCCTGGCAACAAATCAGAAGTCTTAGCAGCCTATCACTAAACACAGTAAAAAAAGAAACACATGACACCGATAAAGATGTCAGCGGTAACAGGCAGTGGGTCTGAAAGAACTAACTATTAAGTACTGCTAATGCTTAATTTTTCATGAAAATTTAAATGGCCTTCACTATATAATAAAACAAAAATGAGATTACTAAACATAAAAAATACTTTCAAGTGGTATTGTAGTAAAAGAATATCTATTTAACCCCCATTTAAAGTACACAATTAATCAGAAAACTCCAAAATCTAGTTATTTCAAGTTGGATGTATTTTTAGAATATAATTTCATTAAAAATCATATTCTTTGGTTGATTCAACATTATTTTATGAATTTCTATGGTGATATTAATCATCACAAACATTTGTGTATCCTTTTATCATATTATTAAAACCATAGAAATCCAACTATATCATCACTTTGAAGGAAACCACATCCTTTTTCTAATGAAAATACTCAATAGTCACTAGATTTAATACTATTTTAACACTTACCTGTATTTTAACAGGCCAGGAAAAGTTACTGACGTACACATAGAATGTAATGTTAGGATTGCTTCTGAAGTTAAATTTTTCATAGGAGAAACTGTCTCTGTACTCCCTTATATTCGTCTTGGAAACTACAGGTGTCTCCTCCCCAGATATCGTTCCAGCTGAAAGGTAAATAACAATCACAGGATTAAATAATTCGTATGAGGAAAACAGATCTTTATGAACTTAAGAATATATATTATACTTCCTTTTATCACTATGTCTAGGAACATAATTATTAAAATAAACTCATGAGTACCATTCAGAGTGATGAAGGAGAATAATAAGGTTTGTCCTAAATATAATGAAACAGATTTAGGGTAAAAATTATTTTTTCAAAGTCATAGTACTGATGAAGTACCGTGTTCTAGGCACTACCTTAGAGACTTTTATTCTTTTCTAATAACAATTTCATTCCAGAGGTGTTCCAAGTTCCATTTCTAGTTTTCAAATTGGAACCCGAGTCTTGGAAAGATGGAAGCACTTGCCTCCAGTACATAGCTACGGAACAGTAAACTCCTCTTTAGAACTCAGGTGTATGTGGCCCCAGAAACTGAGTTCTTTCTAGTTACTTCTCCACAGAGCATTTCAAAATAAATCAGGCCATATTTTGCATGTCTCAATTAAATTAAAAAATGGGGAAAAATCAATTTATTTGTCTTACCACAAACTGAAATACCACTAATTTGAGTAAATTGGAAGGAGGCTATAATTTAAAACATGAGCTAAATGCTCAATCAGTTAAACAAATATTAGGTACTCAATAAATATTTAATGAAATTAATCAAATGAAACAAAGCATTTCTGACAATCTTACCAAGCCCTCCACTTAACAAGAAATAAAATTATTAAAATTATACACTGAACACCTGAATTAATTTCTAACTGATCATTATTCCAAAATTGTCATGGATGCTTTTTAACAAATGCAGATTTTTTCCTGACCTGCATCTCACAACCTGATAAATAAAAATTTCTGACATTTGGTTCTGGTGTCTAGGTTACAAGTAATCTCTTGCATACTAAAATCACTGTTCTAACATGATTACAGAGTTTTATATATTTTTACTGACAAATCTTAAAACTTGTAGAGTTGGTTTATTGCACAGAAGAAAACTTCAAATTAACAGTGCAAGTGATCATGAATCAATTAATGTAACTCCCAGTGCCAAGACTTTACCAATGTTTGAACTACATAACGAAATATCCACATGTTTTCCTGAACTTCTCATTTTTTATTCATGTTTTATAAGTGATGGAATGTCAAAGACCTAATCACTCTTGAACTGTTTCCATGATCCTACATATTTAAATAACATGTCTTAATTTTCAGAAATCAAATAAAGAATACTTCTTTAAAAAAAAGTTTCCAGTACTTTTATGCAATGTATCTTTGACATAGCATATCTTTGATATAGAAAATAGAAAGCAATATAATTTCCTAATATGTAAATATATAAAAAATAGTGAATATAATTTTTCATAATCCAACATATAGATTTGTACTTTTTCTTAGTTATATTTTTTAAAAGCCAGCAATTTAATTTATGAAGCTTATTATAGAAAGCACACTAGGTATAGATTTTGTTCTTAACCCTCTTGCAGCACCAAAGCCCACACTGATAGAAGGGCAACAGATTTCTAAATTTGAAAGTAATAGATAAATTGTTAATTCATCAGCATTCACAGAAGAATTTCATTGTTTTATATCAATATGAGGTTAATAATTAAATTTACAGTTTCAATAGCGAATCAAATAACTGACATTTTTAGTTATTTAAAAAGTAATCTATCTTAATTAAAATCACAGCAATTCATGGCACTGCCATTTAAAAAAAAATTGTCATGTACAATATTTGCTCCCCCTCTATTTTTAATAAAAGACAAAGCTAACAAAGTAATAAAGCTTTATTAATAATGCAACTTATTATTTTTACCTGAAACAATACAATGTCAGGCATATAATATTTTTAATTTCAATTATTTAAATTAATAGCAAAAGGTCATCTTAGAACACCTCCCACATAGAAACTGATGTGAAAGACACACAACAACAAAATTCTCTTACCTGTTGAACCAACTGACCATGTAATGTTGAGATTAAAGTTGTTTGATGCATTAATCGAAATATCCAAATTTTTGTTTGACTACCAAGAAAAAAATATGAAGGTTAAAAAAAACAAATTATACTACATAGATATGATTAATTTTTAAATTATGTCCATGCTACATTTGTCAAATTCTATTCATTTATAATGACAACATTCAACTACATGTAGATGACAATTAATTCTTTTAAATAATATAAAGATAGGTGATTGATTCCAAAGTAGATTTAAGATCCCCATTTATCTTCTCTGCTAAAATCTGACCTTCTGCATATAAGCTGGAGGCTGCTATAATTCAATATTTGTATTTTAATTTTCTTTGCTTATCTGTAGTTAATATTTAAATGATACAAGTTTGGATGAGTTCAAAACTTTTACAGCAGGATAATATTTTTTTTTAAAGGCTTCTTGTTTGGTGCATATTCTATAATTATACACACTTCTTCTAGTTAAAAAATGGTTAAACTATGTACATGAAAACTTTCAGGTAACAATGATGAAACTGCTTGGAGAAGAGAAAGGAGACCACATCATTTAAATGTCTGGACAGAGGAACACCGAAAAGTCTGTCAGTCAACCTGTTTCCTTCCTGTGGTTCACTGGAAACAAATGTCTGAAAGATATCTTTAAATGTTTTTGTTATTATCTCACTCCAAGAGATGAGGAACAGAACGTTCATATGACAATAACTATTTAGTTCTGCAAAAACACACAGAAGGATGGTCACATCGGACAAGCTCAGCTTCGTGGACTGAGTGTGCTGTGCTGCATTTGAAATATACAATGACTCGTACTAAAAGCTGTACTGATAGGCGAGAGCAGGCTACTAGAAAATGTGTAAGTAACTTCCTTAATATTACCACTTTTTTCTAAATTAGATAAAACAGGTAAGCCAATAGAAAATACATCTCCAATTTTCCGATTGACTCAGAGAAAACATCTGTAAGCAATTAAGCTCCCCATTTCTGATGTGGCAGTCGTAAGAGGACATTACTGAAATTCAGTACCCTTTCTTGATGAAGAAGAGCAGAAGCAAGGAGCCTCATAAAGGGTAAAGGCTGCTGGATGTGTGATAGTCGTTCCACTTTAAAGATACATTAAGATCCATTTTTTTTACCTCAACATAATATCTACTCTTAATGATCGCCATAGACAGAAGGATAGCTGGGCCGGTATGAAGAACTACTAACAACATTGCACAACTACCACAGAGCATTCTCTTCATAGTTTCCAGGAAGAAAATACATATTCAAGAAGAGTGGTCATCTCCCCAGAACATGCAAGATTCAATGCATGATAATTAGGTTGAATGCCATACAGATTTTTCAGGATACTGCTCATTAATGCTGCAGAGATAGTATCTGAGTATTCAAATTAATCAAAGAAAATAGAGCCTGGGAGTTTAAATATATATAGTATTTCAGAAGGATTCTGCATTGTCCACCAGAGTCATAAGTGGCCATGACTGTAAGAAGGAAGTTAACACATTCAGTTCTATTGATAAGCTGTTCAGATACCTTCCACAATATGTACCTTAAACTGTCCAACTTCATGAAACCTTGCTACTTCTTTGATAATATGAGTGAAAACAGTTGACACTGATTCAGGATAATGACACTAATACGACCCTAGCAATAAATGCAAAATGCTTTTATGTCAGCATGCAAACAGGCCTGTTCAAAACATGATGGGGTTCAGGGCTGAGTGTGGTAAAAAAACATCTATTTCACCATCATGTTACATTCAGGAAAACCCAGAAATGAAAAGGAGAAAAATCTCTGGTAACAAAATATTGACTTACATCATCATAATGAACTAACCAGACCTGAAAGCCAATTACTGCTCCATATCCATTAAGTCATGTTCACGAGACAATGAAATGAATTAATGCAGAGTACGCACGGTTAAGTCAGACAGGCTTGGTTTCAAATTAGTTCTTTCACATACTTGTTGACTGGTTTAGGGAAAGCTACTTGTCCTTCCTGAGAAGTCAGTTTCCCTATCTCTAAAATGAGGATATGAGGATCTCTCTAAAGGGTTCCTTGAGGATATCAAATAAGGTACATTCTCAAAACACAGCATCATTTCTGGTGACAGCGCTGACAATGGCAGCACTGCTGATATTCTTAGGTTGGGTGACAAAGGGTGCCTCCTTCTCTCTCTTCACCTTCCTCTTTACCAGGGGACTCAGAAAGAGGAGATGTTTGCCAGTGTCTGAGAAGGAGTTGGTTGTTTGTTATTAATGAAGTATTTCATAAAATGGTTTATTTTTAAGAAAAACAGAATATGGTAGAAACAGTGAACCCCTAAGAAAGCTTAAATCATCATTTTTTATCTTGAACGCCCATCCTCAAAATTGTTTGGGGTGGGAAAATTATGAAAATAACTGCTACTGCTGCTAAGAAGGTCAAAAAATGTCCAATTAATATAGAAAATTATAAAACTCTTCTTAAGCCTTGGCTGGTGTGGCTCAGCGAATTGAGCACCAGCCTGTGAACAAAAGAGTCACTGGTTCGATTCCCAGTCAGGGCACATGCCTGGGTTGCAGGCCAGGTCCCCAGGAGGGGGCATGTGAGAGGCAACCACACACTGACGTTTCTCTCCTGCTCTTTCTCCCTCCCTTCCCCTCTGTCTAAAAATAAATAAATAAAATATTTTTTAAAAACTCTTCTCAAATGATGAGTTTATCCTCCATATCAATTCCAAGTGTAGGCATTATGAAATACATGTACCATAACTGAAGCCCCATAAAATGCATTTAAGGTCAAGAAAAAAATGCTGGACTAAAAGAAGTGATACTGCGATTACCACAGTAAGTGCCAAAATTACTCACTTAGGACACTGTTGGTTACATGTAGATTAGTAAGACAAAATCATGTTAGTAGGAAACTGTACCAGAAATTGTTGGCATGAAAGCACTGACTAGAAGTGATATATTACTGATTCAAATTAAGTCTTTTGTCAAAATGTAAAAAATGAATAAATAATTAAGTCACCTATTTTTATTATCTATTTTTGTAGGATAAGTAGGAAGCCCTGATCCATAATCCACATTTATTTCAGAATTGTTTCCAAGTTGAATAAGTCTTTAGCTATAAGTGATAATTATATAGTTATAAATTATATATAAAAATGTTGTAAGCATCCTTCATGGCATAGTCTCATGGTAGTTTAGCATCCTTTCAAATAACATAGTCCAGGTTATTGGCTTCAACCGGACAAAAGCGTAGAAAGTACACCTGAAAGCTAGGAGAGGACATGTGGAAGCCCCCAAGGACTGCTGAAAATCGAAGGAGGAGAGGACAGTCAAGAGAGAAGCAAACCAGAATTATCGCCAATCTGGACCTATGTGTAGGATGCTATGGATAATCCTGAGAAGGATTATTCATTTCATACCTACATTTTAAGTTAGATTAACTCTTCTATCCTCAGAGAACTCTACAAGTTTGAAATTGCTACTAAACATTCAAGAAGCCGATGGCAAAGAATAAAACTCTCACACATACTACAACATGGGTCAACTTTGGAAACAGGAGGCTAAGTGAAATTAGCCAGACACAAAAAGACAAATACTGTATGATTACATGTATACCTAGAATACACAAATTCATGGAGACAGAATGTCAATGAAGGTTACCAGGGGCTGGAGGGAGGGTAGCAATTGTGAGCCATTGCTTAATGGATACAGAGATTCTATTTGAAATGATGAAAAATTTTGGTAATGGATAGCGGTAATGGCTGCATAACAACATAAATGTACTTAATTCCATGAAATTCTACTTAAAAGTGGTTAGGATGATAAATTTTATTTTATGTGCATATTTCCACAGTAGAAAAGAAGTCTATGGCAATTATAACACACTGATAAAAACTTTCTTATCATACTAATAAAGGTTTCTGACATATCATTAGTATATCTAAAAAACACATTCATGAAGATAGGATCATACTTTGAAGAAATATCTTCAAAAATCCTTACTGAAAAGTCAAAACTTTAAATATATTCCCAAGAATAAAAGCATTCCTTAAAATCTAAAGAACAAGGACTCACATAAGTAACTGTTCTATTTTTTTTGGAAGGAGGGATCCTATTTTACTAGAAAAGGAAAAATCTAAGAAATTATATAACGTGTTAAGAAGTCTAATAAAATATTTTAGAGAAAAGAAGCTAGCAAATGTCAGGAAATATTTTGAGGTTTCCTATTTCAAAAACTATTAAAATACATGATATAGATTTAATAAGATAGGTTAGTATGTAATAAGACCACACAAGAAACAGAGAGATCCACATGGGCAAGACGACAGGATAAGAAGTCCAAGCCCTCACCCCGCTACAAAAACACCAATGATATATGGGCCAAAATACCTTCACGAGAGGACCATAATCCGGTTAAGTAGTGGCAGCACCAAAGATGAATGCAAAATCGAAAACTGCCATGTTACAATGGTAAGCAGAGCTATTAGCCCCAGGTAAGCCTCTCTCCCAGGCCAGCACAATGTAGCATCAGCACAATCACCTGGGCCTGGAATTTCCCCCTCAGGGGAAAGAAAAGAATGTACGATATATCCAACATCCTTGACCTTTCATGGCACGACCCCAGGGACTAGTGTCTGTCTCACCTGGCCCAGAGCTCTGGGAGAACAAGCATGGCGTGGACATCTAAGGGCAGTAATGAAGCAAGGAAATGAGTGTGATAATTCTAACAGGTAAAACTGCGATCAAACAAGACGAAAATAATTTGTACCCCTTGCTATCCATAGAATTGGTTGAGAAAAGTGAAATGGTCGCCCCACCTGTTCTGGGTTTGCTATGAAGTTTATGGCAGTGTGGTGACGGTCGTCTTCCTGCAGCAAGCTGAAGGTGAACTGATAGTCGATCAAGAGGCTGTCTGCGGGGGAAAAATGCAATCCTGACATGTCACTTAAAAACTGCTTGATAAACCAAGTTACGTGAAAACGTACTGTATACCAGTACCGAAGATGATTAGCGTTAATTATTAGTGGCTTAAGTTAGACTAGTGAATTACAAATCATTGGCATTAAGCTATAAAAAGCAAAATATACATATGGAAGAAGTCCTAATTCTTTAAAAGTCATATTTATTATTACTGTTCTCATAAAAATTCTACAAACACAGTAGGCATTCTGGAAACTCCATAAAAGTAAGAATATAAAAAAAGGTCATCCATAATCTTATAACTACAGAAAAATACAAAACATTTTGGTGCATTTTATTCCAGTTAAAATTTTGTAAATAGAATGACAGACAGGTAGACATTTTGATGTCTTAATAAAATCTAAATTCTTTCAACACATGAATTTTAATAGCTAACTTACATTTCATCGCATGCTACAATAAATTTACTTGTTCTTTTATTATGGTGATATTTTTTACTTTTAGCAATTTTAAAATGACTCTGTGGTAAAAAGAAGATAAAAAATATGAACAGTAAAATGACAGCCAACTCACAATTATGAACAACCACACCCAAAGCAAAAACAAAAGCAAATAAGCAAACAAGTAGAATAGGAACAGAACCACAGAAATGGAGATCACATGGAGGGTTATCAACAGGGGAGTGGGAGGGGGAGAGAGGGGGAAAAGGTACAGAGAATAAGTAGCATAGATGACAGGTAGAAAATATACAGGGGGAGGGTAAGAATAGTATGGGAAGTGTAGAAGCCAAAGAACTTATATGTACGACCCATGGACATGAACTAAAAGCAGAGAATGTGGGTGGGAGGGGGTGTGCAGGGTGGAGGGGAGTGAAGGGGGAAAATAGCACAGCTGTAATAGCATAATCAATAAAATATATTTAAAAAATGACTGTGGTAAACATCACTGTACAGAATTGACTATCATTTACAAGTGATTAAAAAAGAATACAGGGGCAAACAATTTATGTTTAATTTTGTCCACGCTGAAACCCGGGTGAGACAGTTGAATGTTAAACCTCAAGTGTGGCCTCTCATGTTACCCAAGGGTGAAGTATTCCTTGTGAGGTACGCTGCCACCTTCGGTGATTGCCGGGGGTGGGGGTAGGGGATATAAGGGGACTAAACGGTAATGGAAAAAATCATATAATAAAAAACTAATTTAAGCTAAAAAAACAAAAAATAAAAAGACTGAATCGTGGTGGTGGGCGCTCAATGCAATATACAGATGATGTATCACAGAAACACACACTTGAAACCCATATAAGCTTATTAATTAATGTCACCCTAATACATTGAATTTAAAAAAGAAAAAAAATACACTGATACCTTTACAGAAAAATATTTCAAATTATTTTAAACAGAGACGACTTCTATTTTTTGGATACATACCTTTCATGTTATACCTTCAGCAATTAAACACTATTACAATAAGAAGTAAAGACAGGAATAATATCACTGGATTTATTGTTAAAATTACTAAGGCATCATTCTTTATGCTGTTTCCTGTGTACTTTACAAGATCCATCCTATGTATTTCTTACATAATTAAAGGCAACACTTTGCCTTTCTAAGAATTTATAGGCATCCTTATAAATGACAAGGAGAACGATGCAATAACTCATATTTCCTATTTTCACCTGACTGCTGGAAGATGCAGAGGTGAGCTCAACGGGCCAGTGTTCTTCTAGGCACTGGAGATACAACAATAAAAGGGAAAACTTTCTGTCCTCATGCAAAGTATATTCTATTGGGTGGACATCAAAACTTAATAAATGATTTAAGTATATAATGGATGATAAGTATTTTGGATCATAACAAATTAGTGAAAAGGAAACCACTATTGGGATAGAAGTATGCTTGCAATTTTGAGAAGGAACATTTAAAAATCAAAGATAATAATAAGAGAATAAACTGTGAAGTTTAGTAGAAAAAAAAGTAATTCAGGCAGAGAGAACATGTACAAAAATCTCAAAGAAAGAACCAGCCTTAACTACGACTCTGTTAGGAAGAGGTGATGGAGGTGAGGAAACCAGCAGTAGCTGGTGGTCATGAGAAGGCATCAGACACACAGAATGTATTTGGAAGGTATAGCAAACGGGATTAACTGAATAAATGGATGGAGCATCTGGAAGAAAGGTAAAATTTTTTTGACCCGAGACCAAACGTAACAGCAGCATTTGCTGAGATGGGTGAGAGCAGGTTTTACTTGTTGGGAATCGGGGAATAATTAGGAGCTTAGTTTTAAGGACGTTAAATTTAAGTTACTAGTTGAATACACAAGTGTATGTTGAACAGAGTTCAAGAGCATGCCTAATTGACAACAGTTTGGAAGTTATCAGCATATCGGATGGAATTTAAATCCCTGGAGCTGAGAGAGCACCTGCTGTAGGTAGAGAAGAGGTCCCAGGCATGAGCCCTGAGGGGCAGCACTGTGAGCTAATCAGATCCTCAGGAGGGGCCCACAGCAGAGACACAGAGCGAAAACTATGAGACAGGAGTAAGACCAGTATTTAGTGTCAGGGGGCCTAGTAAACAATGTTGCAAAGAGAGGAGTGATGGCCAGTCAGTGGCAGCAGGCGGGGACTCAGAAGTAGGGCTGCAACATTGAGGAAAAAGGATATCTACTCAGAATGAAGGAAAAATACCACTGGGGGGGGGGGAACACTTTGAAACTATTTTCAAGAACTTGTCTGCATAATTATCTTTACTTTCCTAGCTTGAAACATGACATTAAGAAGTCGGGAGTAGACAGCCTCTAGGAGGTAGGGTCTGGGTGACTTGGGACACGTGAGCGGCTCTGGCCACCGCTGCAGTGGCCCAGGCCCATGGACGCTCTCCTGCCTTTCTGGACTCTACCCCTCTGCCACCGAAGCACGTCCCACCGAATTCTTGGGGAGCCTTCGTACTTGATTTCTCCACTGTTAATTGACAGAGTGGGAGGTACCAGAACAGCACAATGGGCAGTACGGATGGTGACGACCGATCCTGGCGTCGGCCGGGCTGCGCAAACAAGCCTGGCCGAGAACAAAATGAGGAGTATCACTAAGTTCAGGCGACTAACAGGCACACCACTTAGTGAATGGGAATTATTATTAATTGAAACAAGTTTAGACTTCCATACAGAATGTTTCCTTTGAAAGTTGCCTGGAATTTCCTTTTAAACTCTTCTAGAAGCGAACTGTACAAGTTTCCACTTAACCAGGAGATGATGCATTTCTCCCCTCAATTTAAATAAAATGCTCATATATTTTTAGGAGTGTTACGAATGAATAATTAATTACCTGGGACTTAAAACATGTACCATATTGCTCAGATTTACTCTGAACTCCTCAACTAAATAGGGTACAGGACATAAAACATTAAAATTTAAAATATGTCAGGTTTGTGCAAGTATACATATTTTGAAAATAAGTTTTTATATTGCTTTAATGAACCACTTTATTATTAAGATATAAAGAGGAAGACTGAGTATAAATCACCTAAATAACTTATGGTATTATCGATAAACAGAGGAAAAAGGAGCAGGAGGACTAAGTGTGATAAAGTGAGGTGAGGAGCTTATTTTTAAATTGGGAAAAACAGCATGTTTTTATCCTGATCCTATGTAATAAGAATTTAGTAGAAGGAAAAGCTGATGAGATGGAAAAAAACTTAGAACAACATCCTAAAAGGTAGGAAGTAGGTAAAAGGCCACAACCTTGGAACTGGAGGGATGACCCAATGGCGAGTTCCCTGGGTTTGAGGGGGTTTTTAATTTGTTTTCACTTCCTGAATATCCCCATCTGGGAGTTAGAGCAGCTACAATCTGGAAACACCAACAAATTCATACCCCCCAAAGGCCCTAAGAAAATTCTGGCGCTGAGACTGTAGCGTGGAGCCCTGTCAACCATGCCCACCCTGCGCTAAGGTCGGCAGAGGTGGAGCCTGGGGTGCTGCAGGGAACACAGGGAAGCGTTAATTAAGGCTCATTACAGCTCAGTGGTAGGCAGACACTCCTCAAGCTGTATTACATACACTACAAAAGTATATATACTGTAAATATTAAAATATACATATTACACTTCATATGAAAGTATACAAGGCTGGAAAAGTCCAGCCATTGTTAATAAAATGAGAATAGTTTGTGTGACATCAATGTAACCTGGCAGCCAAGGGGAGTGGACTGGAATGCACACGTGTGAGCGATGATGACTTTACTGTACTAGTATTGAGTGAGCATGTGTACTGTGTGGCCGTCCCGTTCAAAATGACTCAGCAAGTAGAGCAATGAATCTGCATCAGATTTTGCATTAAGCTTGAACATTTCTGCATTAAGCAGACATTATTCCGATGACTCAGAAGGCCGCAGCTATGAGCACCTGGTGATAGGCAGCTTCCTCACAACTGCCCACTCATGCATCACGTCTCATGCAGAGTTTTTTGGCAAAACATCAAATCACCCAGGTGACTCAGCCTGCCTACAGACCACATTTGGTGCCCTGTGACTTCTGGCCTTTCCCAAAACTAAAATCACCTTTGAAAGGGAAGAGTTTTCAGACTGTCGATGAGATTCAGAAAAATACAATGGGGCAGCTGATGGTGATTGGGAGACCTGTGTGAAGTCTCAAGGTGTGTATTTTGAAGGGGACTGAGATGTCACTGTCCTACGTACTATGTTTCTTGTATATTGTATCTCCTTCAATAAATGTCTCTACTTTTCTTATTACATGGCTGGATACCTTCTGAACAGACCTTGTAAATGATACGTTACAGCATAATTTAAATTTTCATAATTAATGAAAGATAAATTGTACTTTTGTATGTTTAAATATATTATAGACTAGAAACAATTATTTAAGAACTTTGGGGAATAGAAAGAAATGCCAAAGAGATATATGTCAAAGCTTAGAAACCATAAACACTATACAGATCAGTCTTTTGACTTCACAGATCAGGCCCTAAAAGTCAGAACAACGGTAGATGCCACAGGTGGCTCTGAAATATTTTGGCTAAGAATGAGCAAACTATCTGTGATAATTCCAGGAAAACTAGAGGTTGGCAATTAATTTCTCAACAAAACCTACGAACATGGGTAAAATGAGTATTAAAAAGAGCCACTTTTCTTTACGTTTCTCTCACGTTTTGATGGTAGACCTCAAGGTGAGTATGAGGCTATGAATGCAGCTGGGTCCGAATCATACGGATGAGACCGAGCCACCCTCTATGGGAAAGGGGACCCCTGTGTTAAGGTCGATTTCGACTTGCACAGTGAGGGGAGACGGGAGAGAAATACTCTGTCAACGTACATTAAGTGTACATATTTAGTATGAGCAAAGTGTTTAGTCAGTTAAAATATATGTGTACTATGCATTAATGGAAAAAGGAAATGTAAAAAACCCCACAGAACTGAAGTTGAAAGATGAGATAACACTGAAGACAATAAAAGAGAGCAAAATAAGTAAAAATTGTAAAAAAAAATGCTACAAAAACCAAAAAGTAATAATATAATGACAAAATTAAATACAATAACAGATTCCAAAAATGTAATAATTAAAACAAAGGACCGAACTAGTGCTATGTAAGTCAAATCTGAAGAAGCAGCTCATATTGGTCAGACAAAAAACAGACCTAGAATTTTCAATGTATGCATGATTAATGTTGTAGCCAACATCATAACAAAATGCAAAGGAACACATAAAACAGATGTTAAACATATGATAGAAAGAAATCTGTTGAAGATTGAAACCTAAATATTAAAAGGAAATACCTTGTATAAAAGACAAAAGGAGTCCAGGGTTATCAACAACAGTCTAAAGCTAAGCCCAAAAGTCTGTCCATTGGTGGAAGGTATGCAAATAATGCCCATACAATGAAATATTATTGCGATGACTTCACTGTTACTTCACTGTCAGGAGGGATGAAGAACTGATACCGCTATAACGCGATGAACCTTGAGAAAGCAGCAGACACACCCACGGAGAAAGAAGGTTGCCAGGGGCTTGGGAAAGAGGAAAGAAGAGTGACCCCTGCTGCTGCGGACTGCGTTTCTCTTGGGAGTGACAAAAATGCCCTAAAATCAGACAGGGATGATGGCTGCACAGCTTTGTGAGTACACTAAAATTCACTGAATTGTGCACTTGGCAAGTGCGAGATGTTTAGTCTGTCAATTGTATCATGAGGAAGTGGTTATTTTAAAAATACCGTAGACATTCGGGCACTTCCATGTGGGCATGCGCACACACACATTCACACAGAAAATTAGTTATTTATAAAGAAAAATTAGGCAAGATGGCAAGTGCCCCTAAGTAACAACATACAACCAAAGGCACTACCAAAAGACAGGAGCAATGTTTATGTAATACGTGCACTCAGCCATGCTGACTACCTAGAAAAACAACATAATCATAGTTTCCGGTAAAAAAAGTCCCAAAGTATATGATCAACATACTCATCCTGAAAACTAATCAGTCATACACATACTACAACTAGGACACAAATTCAAATATGAAAATAGCATAACAAGAACATCTGGTAGTAAATAAATGACATATTTCAAGTTGGAATAAAAGAAAACAAATCTATATTTTTATGTCTAAAATCAGAATGTTTACCAAGCAATAAAGGACAACAAAAAAGATACTAAAATAAATTATTTCAGTGTGTAAACACATATAGTATAAAATATTGATACCTACAGCTCTTATTTAGGGTCTGTTTTATTATATCGGTGATAATGTTGATCTCGCTACACACACAAACACACACACACACACACACACACTACCTTAATTACTACAACTACACAGTTAGCCCTAACATTTTAGATCTCCAAAGCCCTTTCTGTATACATCCTTTCCTCATAATAAAGCTGAACTGACAGTAGTTTGAGTCCTACAGTCTTTTCAGAAATCGAACACAAGATAAATAATGCATAATTAAAGTGCATGTGATAGTCTGAGTCAAGAATGATGTCAAGGAAGATATTAAGGGAAAGACAATGAGGGAGGTGAAAAAGTATTAAATAGATAAATTGCTACATGGAGCGCAAAGCATTTCAATGAAAGGCAGCAAAAAGAAGAGGTAAAAGAGATGGAATTTTTGAACAGGTGAAGCAGAGCAATTATTTGCAATGCAAAGGGAGCAAAGCAGCTACTATCCCCATGCGCAGGTTGTAAATTATCGATACTAGGGAAGAAAACACGGTCAACACTTCCCTTAGGGGACAGCCAAGTTTAAGAATAAAGCAGGTTTCAGTTAAAATATAAGAAAGTTACCAAAAGAGAACAAGATACTTGATAATTTAATTTTTAAAAAAGTATTTTTAAGGAAAGGAAGAATACCAACCCAAAACTATTGAGCATACTTGGCTCTCAAATTCTGGCTTCTATATACCACTCTTTAATATAAGAAACCATAGCCTCTTGGAAAAAAAAAAAGGTTGAGTCCATGACTAGGGCTGAAAAAGTACAAAGAGAGTCTGAAATATCTTTTAGACCCAGAAAATAAGGAAGTATTCAGAGAACTATGGAGTCATGGTCAGAAGGATACAGGAGCCAATTTGAGAAGGGACCCAATGGCTAAATCTAGAGCAACTTCAGCTATAAAATAAATAATGTTAATAACTTCTTGTAAGCCATAAACTATATATCCATGAGTTCATATTAATACAACAAATAATTGCATAAATGAATAAATGATGTAGAAGGAGCAAACATGCCAGGATCCCAAATGAAATTAACCCTGATATGTGTATGAGCACACTGGATCAATGGCACCGTTCACACAAATGTCAGGTCATTTGGGAATCAGAATAATTATTACATAAATTTTTAATTGTTTCAGAAATTTTTACACTGACTATTTTGAGAAAGAAACTGAGGTCTAATGATTTGCTTGTTCACCAGTTAATATTGTATTTTACTTTTAATTTACCATTGTCCACAATATTTAAGAAGATCTCAGTTGTAAGTGCAATTTCCCATTTACCAATGGGGTTATGTTATTCAGGTTAATTAAAACCTCAGTGAACATCAGTGGTACAAATGGGATAAAACTGCCTATCTCGTAGGATTGCCCTGTAGACTAAACATAATTGTATTAGTGTGTATTTGGCTTAGAGAATACTGTCCCATAAAATAAATGCAGTCCATACATGTTATTTCACTTTCTTTATTTGCTGTATAGGCTTTGAACAAAATCTAAAGATTTCAAAAGTCAAAAAGGTTCTCATATGTGTGTTTATCTATAGCTAGGTATTTGTTCATAAATACATGAGTTCATGGTCATATTTTTAGAAAAGGATGTACATACACTTTGACTACATTAAGAATCCACATATGTTTTAAACAATGGCACACATGTAAGTACATGTATTTGCCAACTTAGACAGTTGTTTAGTAAATGATAAAACTTAATGTGAATATAAGTTCAAGTACATTCAGAGTCTCAATATGTCATACAGTAAGTCCTCACTTAACATCGTCCAAAGGTTCCTAGAAACTGACTTTAAGTGAAATGAGGTATAACAAAACTAATTTTGCCATAGGCTAATTGATATAAAGAAGAGATAGGCTCCTACAGCACATTTTTGGTCACAAAACATCACGTAACTTTTAAATAAAAAGCCAAAACTCTTCTAGGATTAAACGCTGAAATAAAGGTGAGCTATATATGCACGTAGGAAAGATCAATACAAAGCAGGACCATGGTTTTCCAACAGGCTTATTCCAGTTCTGGCTCCTGGGTGGCTGGAGCTCCCCTGGCCACTCAGGATGCAAGGTGGGACCCACGCTGGACAGGACGCCCTTCCATCGCCGGGCCACTCACGCCCGCACCCACAGCCACACTAGCTCAGACTGGGGTGATGTAGGCTGGCGGTCACCTAACGTACCATCTGCGGGATGTGGGAGGAAACAGGAAGCCCTCAAGAAAACCCATGCAGGCATGGGGGAATGCATCAACTCCAAACGGGCAGTGGACTCCACCAGAACTGGCTTTTTGTTGGTGTTGTTTTCTGATTAACATTACAAGAAAAATGTTGAACAAAATGACAATATTCAAGGACCTACCGTATTTTAACATGTAGCTCCAGGAATATGCCTCAAAAAGTGAACAAAAATGGTCTCTTTCACACTCTATTGCCCTCACCAAGCTGTCTGGCACACTGCAAGCAGAGTGATTATTTTAAAATTAAAATTGAACATTTACCCTCCTCCTGACGCTTTCCAGTGGCTTCCCATTTTTCTTCCTACAAAGACCAAAACGCTTACATGTCTATGAAAAGCAACACGTGCCTGGATCCTGCAGGTCCCACGCCCTGCATCTCTTGCCCCCCTTCACCTAGTTCTGTGTCTTGAAGTGCTGGTGTCTCTCAGGCCAGGATGCTCTTTCTGACTACAGGCCTTTACGCATGCCACCCTGCTGATTCTACTCTTTTCCATCCTCAACCAACCCCTTCCTCTATCAAGTCACCTTTCACATCAACGCTCCTTCATTCTCTCGCTTTACCCACTCTACCGCCTTATCCCGCAATTAGGTCATGCTCTCTTGTAATATACTCCCAAAGCATCTGTAATTCTCATTCATAGGTCTTATTATGACAATCATATCTAGGTGATTGTATAAGCTTAATATCTGTTTTCACCAGTAGTTTATAAGCGTCAATGTGGCAGAACCCATTTTGCTCACTGTAATATCCCCAGAGTCCAACCAAATAGTCAATATATGTTGAATAAGTAAACAAAAGTGGGTCAATTACAACAACCAACACTCTTTCCAAGCTCTAATAGTATAACCTCTAAATTAACAAGTATGTCACCCTTGTAGTATTAAATGAAATAATTAAATTGTTCTCACATAATAAATATCAACAAATACAAGTTTCCCTTGCTTACTGAACACTACTACCCACACTTAAAATTACTAACGAAGAATTTCTACTGCCCTGAACTGTGTGGCTCAGAGGGCTGGGCATCGTCCTGCAACCCGAAACGTCACAAGTTCAATTCTGGTCGGGGCACATGCCTGGGCTATGTACGGGCCAGATACCCAGTTGGGGGTGTGTGAGAGGCGACCTACTGAAGTTTCTCTCACACATGGATGTTTTTCTCTCTTGCCCTCTTTTTAAAAATAAATAAATAAACAATCTTAAAAAATAATTTTTACTGAGCTTGGAACACTTAGAAAAATTCCAAAGGTAAAATCTGTTGCAGGAATTTTGCAAGTTAAACATTTGTTAGATGTATCACAGAAAAAAATGCAAAATCTTTACTATTTGCACCGAAAATTACTGATTTTATGGCCCAGAATACACACTTAAAACTCAGTGGATCTTACTTTTTTATCTGTGAATGAAAGAGGATGGATGATGACCACCAATGCCCATCCACCCACGATTCCAATTAGGAGTTTTCAGATAATATGCCGTGACCATTTCAGAAGACACCATCCTATGCTTCATAGTCTCTCCAAGCAGCTAAAATGCTCCATTATTTTGCAACAATATATGTGAAACTGCTTAGATAGTATTTGAAGCAAATGTTACATACACTAAGATTAAAAACAAAGCTTGAAACTCATTTTTATTTAAATGAGTGGATGATGCTTAACATTTTTCAACGATGGCTTATACTACATGTAAATAAATTGAAAAATAAAACACTTGCGCAGACAGCCACAATGCATGTATATACATTTATTGATAGATAATGTGAATGGGTACTTCCATATGTTTACTGAGTGCCTGCCCAAAGACCACACAGCTTTCTAACTGTGGGTCCCAACAATGTAAGGTCCTGGATTCAGAGATTTTCATTCTAGGGAGTAAAAGAAAAAAGAAAAAAAAAGCTACATTCAAGTAAACAAATAAACAAGTGAGGTGACTTTCTACTGTAAATTAGGATAAAAAAAAATACCGGTTACTGTGATACCCCAGGGGGTCCATTTTACACTGGAGTGGGACATTAGCTGGAGATGAAGTGCTTGAGACAGAAAAATAATAAATGCAAAAGCTACAACCTAAGATAAAGTTTAGCACTTTGAAGAATTAAGAACTGACAGTAGCCAGAAGGGAGAGGGGAGGGGATAATGGGGGCACAGGGTGAAAGGTTTACGAGAACAACCGTAAAGGACAAGTGGACAGAAACAAGGGGGCGATGGACACAGAGGAGGGAGGTGGGGAAGGCTGGGGGCTGGGGGGCTGGGGAAAGGCAGAAAACTGTACTTGAACAACAAGCAAAATTGAAAGTATTTAATAAAAAAATGAATGAACATGTTAAGTCATTAAGGACTTTTTGAAAACAAAGTGAGTGCCATATAAATTCCCACATGTTTAGGAATCTAACCCTGGACTTTATTTGTTCATCGGTTCCTTCATCAGTTACGGAAACTGGTACAGTTAGAGTTACAGCGTATCTGCAAACATACGTCGGAGTGGCATTTCTCACTATGCCTTCTTACACAATTGTACTGACTATTCTGAAAGTCTGTGACTTAAAATACAGTTTAAGATAACTTATTCTAATGCATACCCTTCAAAAAACTGAACTGAATGGAATTCTAATTGGAACTGCATAAAATTTTTACATAAATTTTAGTAAGTATATTTTTATGTGAAGACTCATTTGAGAAAATTGTATGAATTTTTAATTGCTTGGATTCTCTCTTCCACTTTCTTTAACATTATGTTTTTATTTTATTCATCTACAAACAACTCTTGAATTAAATATACTGCTAATTTTTGTTGCTCTGGTTTTATCACCTGTGGTCAAGAAGGCGAGCTACAGGCCCAGGCGGCCTGAATGAAAACTGACTGCTATTTCCTAGCTGCATGATCTTACACAAATTAAACCTTCCCGGCCTCCGTTCCCTCAAATAAAAAAATGGGGATAAAAGTGTATCCTTATTTGAGGATTAAATAAGCGAATACAAACAAAAAGCATGCAACAGCCTAGCACAATGAGCACTCAGTAAAGGTGAAGCAGTATTTTCATTTCTTAAAAAGTCAGATGCTTGTTTTCTTTTTTTAAAAATTGTTTTTCAAGTACAGTTGTCTCTACTTTCCCCCACGACCTTCCCCAGCCCAATCCACCCCCACCTCCCACCCTCAATCCTACTACCCTGTGGCTTTGTCCATGGGTCCTTTATACATGTTTCTTGACCACGCTGCCCCTATTTTCCCCCATTATCCTTCTTTTCTCTCCCCTCTGGTTACTGTCAGTTTGTTCTTTATTTCACCGTCTCTGGTTATATTTTTCTTGCTTGTTTGTTTTGTTGATTAGGTTCCACTTCTGGGTGACATCATATGGTATTTGTCCCTTACCACCTGGCTTATTTCACTTAGCATAAAGCTCTCCAGTTCCATCCATGCTGTTGCAAAGGGTAGGAGTTTCTTCTTTCTTTCTGCTGCGTAGTATTCCATTGTGTAAATGTACCAGTTTTTTGATCCACTCATTTACTGATAGGCACTTGGGTTGCTTCCAACACTTGGCTATTGTAAATTGTGCTGCTATGAACATTGGGGTTCATAGGTTCTTTTGAATTAGTGTATCAGTATCGGAATTCTTAGGGTATAATCCCAGCAGTGGAATTGCTGGGTTAAAAAAGTTACATTTTTAGTTTTTTGAGGAAATATATATTGTTTTCCACAGTGGATGCACCAGTCTGCATTCCCACCAACAGTAGACTAGGGTTCCTTTTTCTCCACATCCTCTCTAGCACTTGTTCTTTGTTGATTTGTTCATGATGGCCATTCTGACTGGTGTGAAGTGGTATCTCATTGTGGTTTTACTGTGCATCTCTCTGATGGCTAGTGATGCCGAACATCCTTTCATATGTCTCTGGGTCCTCTGTATGTCCTCCTTGGAGAAGGGTCTGTTCAGGTCCTTTGCCCATTTTTTAATTGGATTGCTTGTCTTCCTGGTGTGGAGTCATATGAGTTCTTTATATATTTTTGAGATCAACCCCTTGTCTGAGGTATCATTGAAAACATATTTTCCCAAAAAGTTGGTCCCCTTTCATTTTGCTAATGTTTGCTTTAGGCATGCAAAAGCTTTTTATTTTGATGCAGTCCCATTTGTTTATTCTTTCCTTTATGCCCCTCGCTCTTGGGGAAGTATCAGTGAAAATACTGCTGTATGGAATATCTGAGATTTTCCTCCCCATGTCCTCCTCTAGGACTTTTTTGGTGTTGTGACTTATATTTAAGCCATTCATCCATCTTGAGTTTATTTTTGTGTATGGTGCAAGTTGGTAGCAGAGTTTCATTTTTTTGCATGCAGCTGTCCAGATCTCCCAAAACTATTTATTGAAGAAGCTATTTTTACTCCATTTTATGCTTCTGCCCCCTTTGTTGAATATTAATTGACCTCTTCAATAGTTCATTCCTAGGCTCTCTAATCTGTTCCACTGATCTATGTGTCTGTTCTTATGCTCATACCAGACTGTTTTGATTACAGTGCTCTGTAATATAGTTTAATATTAGGTATTGTGATCTCTCCTACTTTGTTCTTCTTTCTCAAAATTGCCAAATAAAATTTATATTTGGTTCCATATAAATTTTTGAAATGTTTGTTCCATAACTATGAAATATGTCATTGGTATTTTAATAAGGATTGTTTTCTAGTTTGGACAAAAACTCTGCTTTATTCAATATATGATGATAAATAATGAGTTACATATCTGTTAGGAGAAAAAGCGTTTCACAGTAAGAATATCAGGTATGTTAGAGATATGATTTATTTAGAAAGGCACACAGTGCCTTCATTAGCCTATTCAGCATCTTTACAGGAACAAGGAACCGTGAGCCCTTACTGAATGTACCTAAGCCCTACACCTGGTCATGTGGCTCAGGAGAGAAGTAAGTGCAGGGCATGAGCCCTCTCTCTTCCTGGCAGCTGGGAGCCTCACACCTGGGAGACCACACAAGGCCACTTGGGAGCCCTGGTGGGAGGTTTCCAGACATATTTTACTTCTTTGTTTTTTTAAATTATTTTTACGGCAAGTCTGTATTTTTTATGTAACTAGAGAAATATAACAGATTCATCATAAAATATATGGTCAAATAAATTTTTTGTCTCTCTTCTAGATTAACTCAATATCCGTTTTTTTCTTTCAACTATTTTTAAGTGTCTCATAATTGTGCAGCACTAGCCTTCATTTTTGAATCAGCAAAAATATTAAATAATTCTGAAATAGACATCTAACATACCAGCATAAAGACTTGAGGAAATTTAACAAAAATAGAGATGAGTCAAAGAAGAAGGTCAAAATGCCAACCACGTGGAGACCATTCATGCTTTGTCAGATAACCTTCAATCCCACAGGCCTTCAGTCTGTGAGTCACAAGAACCCAGGTTCTCTGAGCCCATCGAGCTCACTCGGCTTTCTGCCGATGGACCAGCCATTCCTGTTTAGGTAGCTATTTATATTCAATGGATAAAATGTCATAGAAAACATTAACTACCAAAATACAATATATTTAATTTAAAACAGAAAAACACTTTTATTCTGTTTTAGCACAAAACATAGAACAATTACACTAAATATAAGGTTAATTCAACTTTTAACTGCTTTATAGTTTTGCATAAAATGGCATTTTGAGTAATTAAATTGCAATTAATACAGGGGTTGGCAAAAGCAGGTGTACATGTGAAACACAGTTTATTCTTGTATTACTCTTTATTTACTAATTATTGTATTATTTATTCATATCACTTTTCTTATTATTATTATGTCATATCCTTACTTACTTATGCTTTATTGTTTAGGTAATGATGGCTGGTAATTTAACCTAATTTTGTGCACCTCTGTATTTGTTTTAATTCACAGCTACAATAATGTTTATTAGAAATATTATCACTCACTTATCAAAAATAGAAAGTTCAAATCCAATAAATGTTTATAAATATCTTTCAGTTCAAGATATAAACATTAATTAAATAAATCAATAATAATGAGAGGGTATACAGTGAGATAAATGGATAAATATTTCCTTAAATATAAACTAAGATATAATAAGTAGTGGAGGTCATCACTGAATTTAGAGTAATTAATTCTTTATTCTTCAAAAGTCAGTGTATTATTATCACCACAAAATTGCACTGTGAACTCTAAATAGTAATAGACAAAATTTTTTAAGAATACGGTAATCTTTCAAAGCGGAAGGTGAAATAAGCCAAATTATGTTTGATTACTTGGAAATGTACTAAAGCACAATAATCAGCAGTTTGGTTTGCATGGAGTTAAAGAATTAAGATAGTAGTAATACAAAGCCAATGATGAGAGAAAGCGACTTTCTACACTCAGTTCTACACATTGAAAATGTATCAACTACCTAACATTTTCATAGTCCAATCTTTCATTTTGTGTTTAAGGTTTTCTTGTTACTACTGTTATTATAATTAAAAATAAAGTATTTTTAAAAAAGAAACTACTTTGAGACTACTATTTTTTATCTTTGGTGAGATAAATTGCATAATTCCTTGTTGAAAAGCATCAATCTAACGAGGTATCATTGCTACTAATTTTCTTTTCTTTCCATGTGAGCAATGACAGATTTCTAACACACTCAGTTTCTGGTTTTAAACCGACATTTGAAAAACGGTTAAGACTGTGCAGGATACAATTGCTGGCCTGTATTACTGTCCATTAAGTTAACACCATATTGAACTCAATGGCTTTACGTTGCAGTGCAGGCCTGCATGTTAAATTTCACTCTAATCTTTAGAATCAGAAGAGTTTCCATTAACACTATTACAAGAACTACTGACCTTTTCTTTTTTTCAACACAATTTTTTTCAAATGTCATTAAGCTCTAAAAGTCTCATAGCAAACGGCAAGACTGCCATCTAGCGCTTTACCACTATTCCTTTAACATTGTTAAAAGAGAGGGACAGTCCTCCATAACCTAGAGATGAACTCTACAATATGGTAGCCGCTATCGCATGTGACTGTTGAGTAACTGATGTGACAAATTTAATGTAAGATTGCTCTACGTGTTGAATATACAAACTATATTTCAAACGCTTAACTTGGAAAAAAACTAAAAGATAGCTCACAGATGAGTATTATACTGTTACATGTTAAAATGACATATTTTAGATATGCTGACATAAATAAAACATTATTATAACTAATCTCACCTGTTTCATTTTACTTTTTTAACAGAGCTAGGAGAAAATTTAAAGTTACATAGGTGGTTCACATTATATTTACATTAGACGGCCCTGATCTAGAAGAAAAATAACCTTATTCTGTAACACAAAAGGCTTAAATATTGGTATATTTCCCATTTCTAAAAAATGGACAATACCATATTTTGCCATGTATAATACATACTTTATGCCCAAAATTTTGAGGGAAAATAAGGATGTGCATTAGACATGGGTAGTACTAATTCCATATCTATATAAATGTTTTTAATTCTTTTATTTATGCTTATGCATTAAAAGTGTAATTCAGGAAGCAATAATGATACCCGTACGCAAAGTACTAGTTATTTGTTACATAAAATTTCTGTACCATAATATATTCCAAAATAAATGCTAAAATTCCTTTATAACACAAAAAAACAAGTATCTAAATATAAATGAATAAATAACTGAGTTAAAAAATTGAAATGAAAGATTTCTTTCCTGAATGCTTGGGCCAAAAATGTGAGTGCACATCATACACGGCAAAATGCGGTGATTTACATGTGTGTGCCTAACTGTAACTAGTTACTTCTTTGGGACTCAATAAAAGCTAAAGATTCAAGAAGAAGAATTAAAAAAAAGAAGAAGAATCAAAGATAAATTTCTAATTTAAAAATTTCAGACAAAAATATGTTCCTATAACATCCAGGATGCTTGAAAGAAAAAAAACAGCAAAATAAATGCAGAAAAGATAGAGAACAAAGATCTTTAAAAAGACATAAAATATAGACAATTTAAGTATCAGCAATGATAATAATTGAGAATGGACTGAAACATGTTAAATATGTATGAGTTCACATGTTTAAGATACAAAAACAAAAAACCTACTTGTCGCCTTTGAGAGATACTGAACAAACTCTTCTTTGCTTTGAAAACTGGTAAATTAAAAGAAAATTCATAGCATTTATCATGCCTTTTTCTATATGAACTGTAGCAATGGGTAACCAAATATCTGAAGAGAAGAAATTTGTTTTATAGAACATTTGCATCAAAGAAATAAAGAAGAAATTGGAATATCACAATTTTGCAAACCCCTAATCAGTGAGAATTTAAACATTGATCATATACCTGCTAAGAACGTACAAAGAAAGACTAGCAGTGATCACGCATTGCTGCTACATGAAGAACACAAAACCACCTGTGAAACAGCATTTCCTCTTAAAGCAAATCTGAACCTGATCAAAGCTCTCTCTGAGTGTCTCAACCTCAGCACCGCTGCAGTGTTGAGACGGATAACTCTCAGTCAGAGGAGGCTGTCGTGTGCACTTCAGGGTGTGCAGCAGCATTTCTGGCCTCCGCCCACGAGAGACCTATAGGGTCCCTGCCCCAAGCCCAGTCATAACAAGCAAAAATGTCTCCCAACACTGTCAAATGTCCCATGAGGAAAAAAACAAACCAACCATAATATGAGTTAGGATTTTGTCACATTCTCAACAAAATTAGAAAAATAAATATAAAATAATTTTTAAAATACTTATAAATTAAGAAAATTCTTACATATACATATAAAAAGAAGATAATAATTAACCATAGACTACATAGAAATAATTTAATATGAAAATATATACCAAATGTAGGCAAAAAACAATTTTTTAATTACCAAAGATAAATCCTAAAATTGATAAAGTAGAAATCAGAATCAGTAGAAAGGATGAATAAACCCATGAAGTAACATGGCAATAAATAAATAAATATGATGAACAAAAAAATACAAATAAAAAAGCACAAGACCAGAGATTTTTAGTGGAATTCAGCTAATCTTTGAAGTTCCCTGAATAATATTTTAACTACTCCTATTTTTTAAAAAGATGTCAATCTTCTCAAATTCAATTTCAAAAATTACCACCATAGTTACATAATATGAAGATAGAAAAGAAAAACTAAAACTTTACAGGCAAAGGTTATTTCATTAGAAAAATTCATGTAAAAATATAGTTTGCATTCATTTATACTGCAAATAATCCTAAATTAAATATAAACAAGTAATATTTCATGGTAATTCAAATAGTATTCCATGACTATGTTTGGTTTGCCACGAAATGAAAGCACGTTTAACATTAGAAAATCTATTAATGCAACTTTACATTTAACAAGGTAAAGGAAAAAGGCATTCAAGATGAAATTTTGAAGCACACTAATATAAAAAAGAATATTCTTAACCTGACACAGGGAATATTTCATAAACTATATCAAAGTCTCCCCCTGATTATAATATCTACTACCACCATTTTGACTGGACACTAAAATAGAAATCCCTACCATTCCAATAAGAGAATAAAAAAATTGAAAAGGAGGGAACAAATATCCTTATTTTCATGCAATATAATAAACTACATTGAAAAATCAAATCTATAATGTTAGAATTAATAAAAAGTTGAGAATATCAGATCAATGTACTAAAATAAATCTTATTTTTATATATGAAACATAGAATGTAGAATTAATATAAAGTTGAGAATATCAGATCAATGTACTAAAATAAATCTTATTTTTATATATGAAACATAGAATGTAGAACTATAAAAGGAATCCACACAAACAAAATGAAAATATATATCCATACAAAGACCATCTAAATGTTTATATCAGATCTTTTCACAATAGCCAAAGCCTAGAAATAATCCCAATGTCCTCTGTCTGGTGATTAACAAATGAAAGGCAGTGGTATATCTATACAATGTTATATACCATTTGTTATGTTAACCTAGTAAAATAGAAACATCTTATGATTATCTCAATTGATATAGAAGAATTGAATGATATAAATGAACACCAATTCCGGATAAAAATGTTCAGCAAAGAAAACAGAAAAAAAGAATTACTCAACCTGATAAAAGTATCTAGCAAAAACCTAAATCATACTTAATGGTGAAAGACTGGATAATTTCTCTCTAAGATCAGGAACAAGACAAGAATATTAATATGCTCACCACATGTTTTCACAGAGGTAGTAGCCAATGCAATAAGGCAAGAAAAACAAAAGGTATCCATGGGAAAATTCAAATTTCATTCTTTGCAGAACATATTATAGTCTATGAACTAAATATGACAGAACCTACAAAAATGGTTCCAGAACTACTGAGTTTAGCAAAACTGAAGGATACAAAATCAATATTAAAATCAAGAGTTGTTAAACATACTAGATACTGAAATAACATATTAAAAATATTTCCACAGCATCAAAAAATATAAAATATTTAGATATAATTATAAAAAACTGTGAGATACTCACACAGTGAAAACCACCAAATACTGTTGAGAATAAATTTTTAAATAATTAAGAAAAAAGAGATATACTATGTTCATAGGTCAGGAGACTTATTATAGTTAAGATATTAATTCTCCCCAAAGTGATCTATAAACTAAACACAATCCTAATCCAAATCCTAGTATGTATTTTTGTGAATAATGACAAGCAGATTCTAAAGTTCATATGTAAACAAAGAAAATGGAATAGCCAATATAAATATGAAGAACAAGAACAAAATTGGTGAATAAATATTACATGATTTCAATACTTATTGTAGAGTTAGAATAATCATAACAATGTCATACTGGCATACAAATAAACAAATAAATTAATGGATCAGAATAGAAAGTCCAGAAATAGTCTTATGTAGTCTTACACATGTATATGGACAGCTGACTTTCAGCAAAGGTGCAAAAACAATTCACTGTTTAAAAGATAGTGCATGAATAAATAGTATTAGAACATTTGGATGTCCAAATGGAGAAAAAAATTTGATTCATCCCTTAAAATGTATGCAAATATTAACTGAAAATGTAATATATACTTAAATGGAAAACCTAAAAATATAAAATTTCTAGAAGAAAATCTAGAGGAAAATCCTTGTGACTTTAATTAGGCTAAGATTCCTAAAACAACAAATTGATAGACTGAATTTCATCTAAATTTAAAAATTCCATTTTAAAAAAACTCTTAATAGAGTGAAAAGGCAAGACACAAACTAGGGAAAATATCTGCAAATCATATTCCAGACAAAGGACTTGCATTTGAAATACATAAAGTACTCTGACAATTCAAAATGAAAACAACCAATGCAATTTTTAAAAGTGGGAAATGGACTTAAACACACTTCATCAAATAAACTAAATGCATGGAAAAATTCACATAAAAATGCTTAGATCATTAGTCATTAGGGAATGCAAATAACATGAGAATCAGATACCATTAAAACTCATACACTGCTAGTGGAAATGTAAAATGGTAAAACCATTTGGGAAATAGTTTGGTTGTTTCTTAAAAAGTTAAATACACATCTGCCATATGATCATTACCCAATGGAAGTATCTTTCAACATAAAATTATTGCAGCTTTTTAATGATGATCAAAATTTCCCCCTTTAAAAAAATCTATCACAAGATTTTAGTTGTTCTAAATTTAATCATAATGAAAAGATTACACTAAAATCCAGCTTAGTTTACTCAAGTTCTATATTTTGTTCCATGTTCAGAATATTTATTGCTATGTTGTATTCAGAATAGAAAAAAATGCACCAAATGAAATTAAGAAAATACAGTGAGAAGGCACTGCTTTTCTTAGCAATATAGGTTACAAGATTCGAGAAAAATAAAAATGGTAACATAATAATGATATCAAGTATTTAAGATAAATTTTATCTGCAAAATCACCTAAAACTAACAATACAAACCAATTAATTAAAATGAAAAAATACAAATACTTACAATAACATGTCCCTCTAAGTGGATTACCAACATAGCGATTTTCAGAGTCACATCTGCAGAAATCATAAACAAGAATTAAAATATATATAAATAAAAAAGACAACTAAAATGAATAGATTTTTAACTTGTTTTTAATGAGGAAAAGCACTGGAGGGCAAAAATTACCAAGCTAGGATGCAGAGGATGGAATCCCAGGTTATTGGGAGATTTCATGATTATGGATGGAAAGAGTATTTCACAGGAAAAAAGGGACTGGCATTTAGGCCCACCAAAGGTTGATGAGCTAGGTAACAAAGACTAATCTTAGGAGAGAGGACACAAGGAGTCCTTCAAGAGACTGAAGATCTACTCTGAACCATGCTCATTCCTGAAAATCAGTAAGGCACTACTGCCCTCAGGCACATGACTGAATTGAATTCTCTTTAGAAAAGCATTCCATGCAAAGTGGCAAACTAGCTATAAATAAATTTTGAAAACATGGTACCCAGTACAAAATAAAAAATAAGGAGGCTTAGAAACTGATAAAAATAAACAAGAACAGGAACCAGCAGAAACAAATAATCATGTAAATAAAGCCATGGGAATTCAGATATTCTCCAGGGAAAGACATAAGCTTTAACATAACTATTTTTTATACAGTAGGAGATAACGGACAAGATTTAAAGCTATGATAAAGTTAAAACTTTAGTCTAAAAACTGGACACTATAAAATCAGTAAAATGAGGTTGCAATAACCAAAATTATAAACTGAGTGAATGAGATTAATAGCCAGTTAGACACAGTGGAAAAGAGAAAAGTGAACTGAAAAACAGGTGAAGACAAAGGTGGAAAACAGGAAAAAGATGTTATGTGCAGTAAGTGAAACAACAAAAGGCTTTTGGCTACGTCAAGGAAAACACTAACTGATTCAGCTAGTGATTCTCAATAGACATTAAATCTGTGGATAACAATTATTTGCTCCATAATCATGGCGTTTAATGGAACTTTCCAAGATGGAAGGGAGGATAATAGACATTCCGAATGCACAAGGCAACCCCATGAAACAAAAATGATCCAAAACCCCGCACCACTTTTGATAACATGGCAAATGAATAACTTTTTGTTTATAATTACTTGGGAGTAGAAACAACTTCCATTTTACATAAAACTTACAGAGTAAGTTTTGCATGCTTATAAAACATACAGAATTTTCTAACAATGCAACTAACTTGAAAACAGACCATATACAATTATGTTTAGAATGTAACAAAACATGTTCATCACTTCAGAAAACCTTATCAACAATATCTTTGCTGTTTCTGATACACATAACACATTTGTCTGGGTGTATCATGTGTCTAGAGAATATGTAAGGCTCCTTGTAAGAGACTAAGAACCAAATATTACCAGTAGTATCAACTTATGAAGAGCACTGGATTTCACTAAAAAGTAATTAAAATTTGTATATTACTCATACCCGGTGCATTTTTTAAAGTTTTGTGGCAGTATAATGTAAAATCTATGCGGTAGACATTATACATTAAAGTTCAGTTTGGGGTTACCAACTGTTTTCCAACAGGAGAGTCTGAGAACACAACTCTGCTGACTCGTACCCACTACTTCCTTCTGTCTAAGAAATAACACACTTCCCAGTCTTCCGAAACACCAGAACTGCACACACGCCTTGATACGTGGTGGGGTTTCGAGAGAGAGAAAATAGTTTGTAACATTTAATCAGATGTCAGTCTATATTTTAATCTAGGGAACTATTTAAACACAATTTATAAACAAATTTAAAAAATTTACAAAAATAATACATTGTGTTTTTGTTAAAGTCCACACATTGCTCCTCAAAAGTAAGCAATTTTCACAGAAAATACTACTTCACTTATTACATATTTATGTAAGAGTTTATATTTTCATTAAATTCATTTTTCAGTTATTATCTTTGAGGTCCCACTGTGTTGCAGGCCAGGGCCGGAATGAGAACCTCCCTGGCGAGATGAAGAATTTGGTTTCCCGATACATGAATATTTGGATCCCAATACCGAAGCTCCACCCACGGTGTCTGCCATTCCCACCCTCAGCTTCTACCACAGGAAACACATTCTTAAACACTTCCTCCATTTTTTCATGAGCAACTGCTTGGTTTAATGGGGGAAAATTTTTAAAAATACCACAACTCCAGAAAGGGTGTGAACCCCTATTCCCGCAGTGGCCAGGAGCTTCACCCTGGACTGACAGCTCACACTTGCACCAGCTCATTACCCTCCTCAGCTGACCCCTTCCGTTTCCAGCTGGTTTCACCCAGGTAAGCTCCGGCTCATGTCTCATCTCTCCCTGAAAGCTCTTGTTTGTCTTTAGATTTTTTAGCCACTTGGTTACCTTGGTTTTTTTGTTTTTAAGAACTGATATTTATTCAGCACTGACTATGGGCTTGGCACCTTACTATGCACTTTATATTGGCAAATCTAATCTTCATAATAACGCTACAAAGTGATGGGTATTTAACATTTTTTTTTTTTTTACTAAGAAATACCCTGATTCCCAGAGAATTCAAGTAATTTACTCAATGTATACAATTAGAAAAGTGATCAGGACTATTTCTTTTTATGTGTTCACACTACATGCAATTAACAATATGGTGCTTGGTGTTAGCATTGCTGGGCTTTAAGAATTCAGATTGTTCTCCTGACTCTATGACATCTGTTAAAATCTCATTACTAGATCCGGGAAACAGTTTTCACTGTGTTACCCCAAGTAAGGATGAGCATAAATTCTTAAGGGAGCACGGCTGACAACACCCACGGTGACGTTAGCAGAATGCTCTAAGCCAGGACTGTGCTGCTGGCTCCATGTTAACTGACCCCAGTTAGTGCAGTGAAGGGTTTAAGTCATCCCAGCTGCTGCCAGGGACCCACTCACATCTACTTCTCCTTCCCCCACAGGCAAAACAGTTCTGCCAATGGTCCAAAGCTTTCAGACATACGCATGAATCTGTAATTTGCCCAGCATGCCTTTCTGTCATCGTGAAGGTAGAAGTGAAGCTCTTTCCAGCTCTCTACAGCCTTGAGCAAAGAATGGAAATGCTAAAACCGTGTTTGTTTTTACTTTCTGGCTTCACTCTTTACTATATTCTCCACCCAGAACAGTTTAGCTCCTCCTTCAAGTCCCAGCTTAAATGCCCTCTGCTCCAACTTCCGTCATCCCTCCAAGATAAATCGTTCACTCCCGTTTCAGGACTCCTTCAATACTTTGCGCACCCCATTTCATTAAATAATACATTTACTGAACATTGACACTGTGCTATTAGTGCAATGGTCCCCAAAGAATTTCACTTTTATAAAGGATACAAGCAAGTACACAGCTAGTATGAGGAAAAAATTAACAAATAAGAAAAGAAACAATTTCAGTTTGGGGAGGTTTTGAAAAAATATACAAGAATACATGATGTCTGACTACATACTTAAAGCTGACCAGAAATTATCCTGAGAGGAGGAAAGGGTTGATAAGTATTTCAAATCACTAAGGTAAGAAATTAGTGTATTTTGGCTACTGTCTACACTGCTATGTTGAAAGATACTTTAAGCAAAAACCATGTGTTATTTATCTTCATTAATAGTACCACTCATTTAGTCATTGTTTACTGATTTGAATGACTAGCTTTGCTTCCTAGCAAGAGCATTTTCTCCCGTGTGAGCACACTATAGGAAATGATTGCTTTAGGAACGCTGGCCCTATCTTTCACTGCCTCACACTCAAAAGCTAAACAAACAGGAAAAAAAGCAATGAATATAATTCTAGCTACAAAATACTCTTTACACATTAGTAGTCCAGTTTTTCTTCTGCTTGCAAAAAAAAAAAAACATAAATAAGAACTACGGTAAATGTACTTTCATCATTTAGAACTATACAATTTACTTTTCAGTATTTCATAGATAAGTTAAACCCTGTAACTTTGTACATCTAAGTTCAATGAATTAAGATTCTGCTCTCTTATCTGGAGAAAAAAATGTGTTACTGAAGTACCGTATCACATAAGAGGTAATCATGTGGATGGCCATCTCATTTATGCAGAAGTACGTACAAATTAAAAATGTCACTGCTCATCTTCACGATGGAATCTCAGAACAAAAATAAAACATCTGTTGCTTATGACCAGGACCTGCTGTTACTTCATAGTGCGGGTGGGGTGGAGGGCCACAGGAAAGCCAGGAGCAGTGCAAAAGGAAAACGCAGCGCTCTTGTCAAAATTTATTAAGCATTTCAAGATGGCGATGGCAGAGTGTTAGAGCAGGCGGGATGCCCTGTAAGCACCAAGCTCTCTGCAGACGCAGACAACGCCCGCCCGCGAAGTTGGCCCTGCTTACGACAGCAAGCACCGAGTGTCGCAAAGTACTGCAGGCATCCCTCGGTCTTAGAGCAAAGTACTGTGATTTAATTCCATTGGTAATGAGACCAAAACAGCTCCCCTTAATAAGAATTTCCTGATAATATTATGCTCTGGCCCCATTTTTAAGTTCAGAAACTATGGAGAAGAAATAAAAATCAGTTCTGCTTATCTTCTCTGAACTTGAAAACCTATGATACCTCAGTAACTAGTCAAAGACATTATCATCTAAATTGAAATGTTTGGGATAATTCTAGAGCAAAAAACCCATATTTCTTCTCAATAAACACAAAATGATCATTTTCCCTGTTTAAGAGACTTCTTTAGATATAATTTTCATATATTTATAGTTTGGGAAAATATTTTAACAATTTTTATAACTATAATTGTTATAGTTGACATTTATGGTTAGAGTATATTTATATCTAATATAAACATAAGTGTATATATACAATTCAAAACTATAAAAATACTTTTAATATATGATGTGTATGGATAAAAATGAAAAGAAAAACATTCAAATGACATGAAACAACTGCTTCCTAAAGTTATTTTTGGGAGAGAAATAAATCTTGAGAATAACAGTTAAATTACAAAAAAGACAACAACGACTCAGAAAACTACAAGAGCAGAGGAACACCAAAAGCAGGTTTCTGTCTGCAGACATAACAGAGAAAAAGAAGACAACCATAAGAAAACACTTAAAAGGCTTAAAGAACCACAAATACCAAAATTAATAACAAAAGATTCAAAAGAAAGAAAGGCACAAGAACATTGGATTTGAATTATTTAATGAGATAAGAAGGGAAATTATACAGATGACAATAAAAATTTGATATGTAACATGAGTTTTCCAGAAAAAATAAGAATGTTTCTTCTTTTTAGAGACTTACAAAATACAAACATAATCTATGACCCATGTGTTAAAGCCTCCAGAAAACTGTCGTTTTAAAAGGCTTAACTTTTTATGAGAATTGACAGAACCAGGGTAAACACAGCCCACAATGATACTGGTCACTTAACTAGCACAACACTACACTTAAAAAGGAAAACCTACAGAAATTAGTTCTGAGGTACAAATTCCATCCAGAAAAGGTCTATAAAACCATTTTTTACTTACAATTGGCACTGATCACCTTTTATCCCCTTCGTTGTGCAGAAACATTTTCCTGTGTGCATGTGACAGATATTGGCGTGGCCGCTGCATGTACAAGCTGTGAAGTCAAAACCAAAACCACACTGAGTATTCTCCATCACCAAAGTGCGCGTCCCCTCTCAGGGAAGGTTTCTTTATCGTATTTTTATTCCGTGTTTTCCTCTTGCCATCTAAAAACTAGGGTTACCATCTAAGTTATTTTTAGTTAAAGGGAGGTACATTCACTTATTTAAAAAGTATGTGAAATTCTTTCAAGTCTTGGCATATTTATGGACCTGAGTATTTATCTCTTTCTTCTTTGGGCCTCTTTCCACTCCTAACTTGGATTATCTGCTCAATGAAATGGGTCACGAATAGCACAAGAGCTTTGGAGTCAAGAAGCTCAATGTCAACATGGGTGTCTATAACTGCTAGGTAAGTGACACTGGGCGACTCAGCCTCTCTAGGCTTAGTTCCCTCATCTGTAAAAGGAAAGTAATAACACTTAGCCCTGGGGTAATGTATTCTAAAATACCTAACACATTCCAAGCACTTAATAAATACATTTATTACTCCTATTACTCCCACCGCTGATGATAATAAAAATAGGAACATGCTGCGTTAAAAAAGTATGTGTGTTTGCCCCAACATTGTCCTTTCTAACTTCTGAGATCATTCTCCATTTTAGTTTTCCAGAAGTGATTGAAACATGGTATAATAGTTGAACACAGTTGATTTGGTTCATATGAACCCATTGTATTTCCTTATTTTGAATTCCTCCTTAAAGAGCAGTGTCCTGATCATTTAGGATGCCAGCCTCACATGTCATTGTGCCCAGCACCCAAAGAACTGGTAGGTTCCGGTTCTGCACATCCCCTCCTCTTCCTCGTGACAGCACGATTCGAACGCTGCCACCTGCGTCCCGTTCCTGACACTAGTGCAATCACACGTCCGATCTCTTCACCTGCAGTATCTCTAGGCTCCCACTCCTTCCCCAGCCCTGAGACATATTCTACAGAGACAAGGCTGACCATACGACCAGCCCTTTTAAAACCTGTAATGAGAACTACTGCGTCCCTGCACCCCACCAGCTAGTCAATCCATTCTATGGATAAAAATAAAACAGTGTGGTCTTTTCCTGACACACATATGCATACAAAAATAAGCTGCCACTGGTTTTCATCAAAGTATACAGTATTCTAGAGCACTAAGTTTGTTGCTATTTGCTTATGATTATTTGCTTTAAAAATAGATAATTATTGTAAAGTAAATACACACACCCCAACACACACATAAAAATAAATTGGTATTAAGTAGATTTTTAAGAACATGTTTTTTTTCCTGGAAGATAGCACTACATAAAAGTGAATTTTTTCTTCATAAAGAATATTTAAATAAATCAGCATAAATTTCCCTTAGGTTTGTAGAATTAAATATGAAAACACAACATGTGAGAATTACAGAAACAAATGACAAGGGCTTAAATTCAAAGAACAAAAGAAACAATCATCAAATAACAAAGGGAGACTAAGATATATTGATACCATGCATGTAACTTCATAAACCGTGAATGAATATGTGCTATGATACATTTAATATTGACTTGCAGAGTATCATATTAATTCTGTCTTATATTCACTAAAAATCATGTACATCACTATTTTAAAACTCAGATAAACCTTTATTTGTCCTTCACAGCAGTACCATAAATAGTTAACATGGTATAGTAGCTTAAATAATTTCTGATATAAAAACAACTATGTTAAAATACCTTTTAATGTAAGCTCAGTTTAAGAGAATTCCCTTGTGCTGCTATACTTCAGGCTAAAATGGCACAAAAGTATCTTAAATTCAATTGTTTAAAACTTATACTTCATGACAGTATTGAAATTATTCTGTTGTTGTCAGCGTTTGAGGTTCTCTTTTCATGCTGAATAAGCAGCTAGGAAATCATCAAGCAGTGGCCTTTGCCTGGCAAATTTTATATGACGATTTTATAGCTGAGACATACACTAGAGGGACATTATGTGCTCACATGATATTTTTCCTCTATAATATAAAGTTGCAACATCAACTTATAGCCAGAATTAAACAGTAAAGAGAAAAAAATGATAATGTGTTATCTAACGCTAACCAAGTGTCAAAAGTTGACGTCAAAGTTTAGTGTAAGTTAGGACAGAAAGCAGAGCTCTGTGTCAATCAGAATCAGGGAGGGAGGTCTTGAGGAGGGGCGAGTGGGTGTCAGGAAGGTGCGGCCACAGCTGTGGCCACATTCCCCAGACCTCAAAGGTTCGAGGACTGTGTTTCTGGCAGTTTCGTGCCCATACACTGTGGGAGTGGTGGGTGGGATGGGCAGAGGAGGGCAAAAGGGGAAAAACTGGGACAACTATAAAAGAATAACAATAAAATGACTTAATAAAAGGCATCAAACAGAAAAAGTAGTAATCTGCATCTTCCAATACAGATAATCAAAGATCATCCTGAAAGACCCGGCAGGGTCAGTGACAAAGTTGGTACAGTCTCAGTTCCCCCTGCCCTTGCGATTCCTTCTGGGAAAACCAAAAGGATGCAAAGGGCTTGAACAGGGGGAGTGAAGAACGCATAGGGCGACTGGGCATCTGAGAGGACCACTTCACCAAGGAAAAGAAAGGATTTCAAAAAATTAGTACAGAGAGAGGACAAACTAGCTAAAAATATTATAGTAGTTAGGCAATAAAGTTTCTTTTTAATTATGCAGTTCTACATGACTTAAAAGGCTTTCTTGGTTTACTTAATGTAGTTAAATTTATAGAAAATGCTATTCTGAACAGAATCTTTGATGAAGCGTAACTTCATGGTTATACCATACAGTAAATATCTAACACATAATTATTTAGTTATTCATTTAATGGGCTCTCTTGAAAATTTTTTAAATCTTGGGTTGGCTTTTCTTTGGCACACAGGATGATAATGTGCACTCAGAAAAATGCAAACTTTTCATTTTATTCTGTCAAAACCACTAACAAAACCAAGATTTTCATGTCAAGTGATTTTAATTTATCTGCATCTTTAGGTTATTCAGGTCAATGCTCCCAGTTTGAGAGAACTAAACTTCTTACTTTTACATTTAAAAATGTTCAAATTCATTTGCTTATAAATTTTCTGCTTCTTTGAACAATCTGCAGTATGTGAGAAGAGTTTAAAATGAAAAAAATTCTACCATCCTAGTACAGAACAAAGTTAATTTGTTTTTGTTTTTTTACTACCCTCTAGTGTCAGAGAATATTTGTGTCAAAACTTAGCATGTTTTTTCTCTTTTTTTTAACTTGATTATAGAAGAAGGGAGGAAGAAAAGGACAGGTTAGGAGAGGAAGGTGGGGAGGGATGGAGGGGAGGAGATGAGAAAAAGGAAGGGAGGAAGGGAGAGGGGGAAGAGGGGAGAAAGGGGGAGAGAGAGAGATCGAGAGATCAATTTGTTGTCCCACTTATTTATGCATTCATTGGTTGATTCCTCTAACGTTCCCTGACCAGGGATCAAACCAGCAACCCTGGCATATCAGGATGACACTCTAACATACTGAGCTACCTGGGCCAAGTCCCCAGTGTGTTTTTTACTATTAATTACTGCTGTAAAAGTCTGCTATGGAGAGATATTCTTAATCTGCCAAAAAGAATAAAATGTAAGTTTTGCTGAGAAGAAACAAAGGTAAAAATACAGATCTATCACTATGTTAAAAGAACACCTTTTTCCCAAAAACTGAAAAATAGTTACTTTATCACTGTTAAAAGAAAAAAAAATGAAGTAAAAAACATAAACAAATATAAAAGTAAAATCAATTATAAATACAATATGAAAATATTAAGAATTTATTCATGATACCAACTAAACCCATTAAATACCTTGTAATACACTAATCAAAAGAGTAAGACCAAGATGAAGAAAACTCAGTCCTATAGAGTGCAAAGTTTCAAATGTCTGTATGTCTCATGATTTAGAGAGGTGTTTTCCTATATTACATGTTCTTTTATAAATGACTGATTAAAACACATGCATGTAAAGAAATAAAATTATTTTTAAGATTAATAATATTATAGCTTAGTTGTCTAACTTTTGGAACAAATTATAATGAAAAATAAACAATTCATGGTAATCACATAAAATTCAAGATTGTAAATTGCTCTCAACTCTCAAGGATCTACCCAGATCCTTCCGCCAGAATTAATCTCTTTGTCAGTGATTGTATCATTCAATTTCTTTACCCCATTATTATAACACCTGTACAGTGTATAGAGGTTTAAGTTCTAACACAGTACCTGTGTACAGTAAGTACTCAACAATTGTGGAATTCAAGGTAACCCTTCATTGCAAAATACTGTAGAGCACTGAGGCCTTGCAGTATACTGATGATCTTTTCACTTAAAAAAACATAAAATAACAAAATACTAAGACTCCAATAGGTGAAGTCTAAATTTTGTGGATTCCACTGTGCCCGTACCTACAGTATCTTCAATTTGTACTGGACACAGAACCAAGCTGTGGCTTTTGGCTACGGGCTACTGAATCTTCCCTGTCCGGACTAATGTGCAATAACTTCTGCATGAAGAGTTAAGAGCAAGGCCTCAGGATCGCACATGTTCTTCCTCTTCCTAGCAGTCTGATCATTGGTGTTTTACTTAACTTCTTTGTATATTTGGGTCTGCATGTAAAATGAGGACAAGAGTGATGCCTCCCACATAGTTACTGCAAAGCACAGAGGAGATAATGGACATAAAGCTATGAATACAGTGCCTAGAAAACAGAAAACGCAAAACATCAGACAAAACTTTGTTTCAGCTGCCTTCAGTCAACACCAAGCCTGCTGCTGTCTGAACAATTTTGTTGACTGGAGGGCTGAGCCCATCCTTCCCCTTGTCTCAACCCTGAATGTATACCAGTGTCATGTGGGAAGCCTCTGAAAAGAACCAATGCTCAAGAATCAGCCTACGACCCCAACCCAGATACTGATTTCATCATTCTAGGGGATGGCCCAGACATCCGTATTTGTTAAAAGACCGCCAGGTACTTTCAATATGAAGATAATGTTAAAAATTTTATCTAGACCATGCTCAGGTCCAACTCTCTGTTTAAAGAGTCCTCATCATTTCATAGCCAACATCTGAAACCTCTCTGTGGGTGTTATCTAGGCAATCTCCATTTAGAAAAAGTAGAGAAATAATCTAAGAGACAAAGACCAATCTAAACATAAAAAAATATTACTATAAAATTACAACATAACAGGAAATTTTTTAAGGAAAGACCAAATTTTTAAAAAAAAAAATTTATTTATTTACTTTTAGAGAGAGGGGAAGGGAGGGAGAAAGAGGAGAGAAAAATCAATGTGTGGTTGCCTCTCGCACGCCCCCTACTGGGGACCTTGCCCACAGCACAGGCATGTGCCTTGAATTGGGAATCGAACCAGCCACCCTTTGGTTTACAGGCTGGCACTCCATCCACTGAGCCACACGAGCCAGGGCCCAAATTTTAAAGTAGGAAAAAAGAAGTAGCAGAATAGAAAAATGGAGAAAAGTAGGGTTTAGTGAATGAAAATGTGAAGATAATCGCAGCACTTAAATGTTCTTTTAATGTATTTCAACTCCTATTACATGTGCTTAAATTACACATGATCTCAATTGATCTTTACAACACTCCAACGAAGTAATATCATATCCCTTCATGTATGAGGACCAGGGGGCACTGAGGGATCAGGGTAACGAGCCAAGGTCATTTATTGAAACAGTGGTAGAGCTGGGATTTCAGCCCAGGACTGATTCCAAACTCACTCCCTTAAACCTCATGTGGCACTATCACTCTGTCAAAAAAAAAATCTTACCTGATGGAAGGCATACAAAAATCCTTAATTATTTCATTTCTAAACTCAAAGTGATAAGTTACTATTAAAAAACAAACTAGCAGCAGTGGTTACTTTTGAATAGGGAGATTATAGGTTGTTTTTAACTTTAATTTGTCTGTATTTGATAATTTTTTTATAATAAACATGAATTCATCTTTGAAAAAAAGTACAATTTTTAAAGCAAGTATACCACAGAATTTTTATCGTTTACATAGGTTCTAATGTATTACCTTCCAAAAATACTGACACAATGGGAAACTTTCTTTTCTTAAAATATATTTTCCGCACAGGTGTAACTTTCTCAATTTTCTTCTCTGTAGTGTAACACACACGCGCATGCACTCACACACACACACACACACACACACACACACACACACACTGAAGAGAAAGGGAGCATCATCACCTGTACACTGCCCCCCATTGGTGGGGTCCCCGTAGTACCCGGGCAGGCAGTCCTGACATTGCTTCCCGGTGGTGAGGTTTTTACACTGCTCACACACATCGTTGTGGATGCAAGTGCTGTGTCCGTTACACTGGCAAGCTAAAGAAAACAGCAGAAAAACACGTTACAAATATCTGTGTAATAGAACCAAGTGTAACTACTATCAAGACAAAGAGTTTATTTTAATAATCCACACGGTAGCAAAGTCCTAAGGACATTTTCCAAGTTGTTTTAATGTGTAATATATGTGGTTGAAAATATCAGTGTAGGAGAATAAGTACAATGAATTCTATTTAGAAATTCTGCTTTATACTCCATAAAATGCACAGGTTAGAGATAAATTGGAACATAAAAGTTATAGCTAAGCAGGGGATATGTTTTAACATATTCCTAAAAGATTCATGTGAATATTATATCTATTAAGTTATATAAACAAAAGACTAAATAATCCATGTTTGATTTAAAGAAGGTTAAAATTATATTTATACATAATAACAAAGGATTGGTAAATAGAGAAAATTGTGTGGCAATAGATCCTTACTTCAAGAAAATACATATGTAAAATTCACAAAAATACTACATTTAAATTAATTTGCATAAATGTTTATCTGCTCTGGGCAAGAGAAGCTTCAAGGCTTAATTGAAACTCTATGTGAATATGAACTAGTAGAATCAGATATTTAAGCATGATATTTCTGTGTTTTCATAATATGAGATGTATTATGTTTTCATACTAATATTATAATAGCAACCAACAATTTTCAGATTATGAGAGATAAAGTTCATATATGAAATCTCACACCTTTAGTGTTTATTTGGGGCGTAATATTGACTTAGTTTGGTAACTGTCTGTCCAAATATCATCCTCACTGTCACCTTCATAATCTTTTTCATCATCATTACAACGGAGATAGCATTTAACCGAGCTCTCTCTCACTCTAGCCAGAAAAGCCAACGTTCAGGAGATTCTGATGGTTTGTGGCAAGCATGTATTCAGATTGGTCAGTTTACACACAGCATTAGTTTTAAAATATTGTAAATACCATCCCATTGCCAGACAATATACTAGATGACATTTACATGAATTATATCATTTAATCATCTCAGCAATTCTCTGTGCAAAGTACTATTTTAGGACCATTTCTAAGATGAGGAAGCCTGGGGGGCTAAGCAACTACCCAAAGCCACACAGCTAATCAATGGCAGAAACAACTGAATAATCAGGATGTATGAGTCAAAAGACACTAAATACCATACCACAGACATGTGGAAAATTTGGATATGAAAGGAAAATCCCAAGAGACTACCGTAAGGTCATCTGCATCAGTTAACATCAAAGGGCAAAGAAATACACCCACATAAAGAGTAAAAACCAAACACCTTTATCTGACAAAAATTTTCAGAGGCATACCTCTATTGTAACATAGCATATAAATGACATGGAATCATCATGGAAAAATGTTAAATAATCTTCACCATCCTTTTAATAAAACTGAGAAAAGTTACAATTTTCAACTTTTATTATCATTTATTACATTATGAAACAGGGGTAAATTTAATAACAAAGGAAAATGTTCATGACAAATTAAGTGAAATAAAGATAAAACCTTATGTTTAGATAATCAAGTTTTGCTTTTAAATATTTAAATATGCCTATGGAAAAATCAGTGATGGTTATCTTAGTTTAGTAAGTTTTTCTGTACCATCAATTTTCTACAATAAATCCATATTACTTTTAAAATAAGAAACAATAATGTTAAGTTTAATTTTTTAACATGCTTACACATTTAAGGCATCCTTTCATAAAAAAATTTATGTGAAACCTAATGCACAGTGAATTAAATAATGTTAAACAGAATTTAATGTGTAAAAACAGAATTTATCGAGTGCTCACTCTATCTAAAGCATTATCTGAAATAAATCAGAATAAAGAGATGGGTTGCTTCAGGTGTTTTATGAATTTCCTGGCTACATGTGTATATGCTTTAACTACTGAATAAGAGGGCTACATTTAGCAATTGCATCTAATCCTCAAAGATTTCCATTGAAACAATAAGAAAACTTGCCAGCAACAAGAATTTAGTTATGGTCACAACCACACAAACAAAACTAGAAAGTACTAACCTGCAATATCTCTGGAAAAGAAAAGAGGGCCCCTAATATAACGCCACTCAAAGCCCCCTTTTCAAAAGTGAGTTCTAAAGCCAGGTCTGGGCCACATGACTACATGGAGAAGCAAAGCATGTTAGCTGCATGCTTCCATACACCTGCTGGAAACTGTGATACAAAGATGTCTGAAGTTTCATGTAGTGAATACACCACAGAGAAAGCACGTCTATTTTAGACTTAGCTGCATGCTAATTTTCCAGGAAAAAAAAAAAAAGAACAGTCATTGTCATAGCTTTAATTAACACAGCGGCAATGGCAGAGAAGAGGACAGGTTATAGAACAGAGGACCCAGGAGACATACTCTCTGGCCTACTCACATAAGGGAGCTACACTGAACCATATTTATAACGTTTGAAGCCTTCAGATATAGCCCTTATCTGTGAAAAAAGTACTAAACACATCACAAGCCCAGAGAAGCAGAAAAGAATCTTGAGTACACTGAGGTATGTGTATAAAAGAATAAAATCACTTGCAGGAACTTAAAGCCTGCTCCAGCATGTATGTCGGGTGGAAACTGACATCGTCCATATGGTGGAGAAACCTCACATTAAACATTAATGTAAAGCATATTCTGTAAACAAGGAAAGCCACGTGTACCTTGCAAAAGCAGTTGTAAATGGCCCCTTGAAATACTTGTACAACTCAGGTCACACAAATACAAGGTCTGTCCAGAAAAAGCCAAGCCATTGTTAATATAAAGAAAATAGTTTGCATGACATCAATGTAACCTGGCAGCCAAGGAGAGTGGGCTGGTATGCACATGTGTGAACAATGACAACTTTACCATATGGTCAGTGTGGGTGGTAGATGCCGTTGAGTGAGCATGTGTACTGTGTGGCCGTTGCATTCAAAATGACCTAGCTGAGTAGATCAACAAATCTGCATCAAATTTTGCATTAAGTTTGAATATTTCTCCACAAAAACTATTTGGATGATTCAGAAGGCTTTCAGGGACAATGAGATGAGTGCAGCACAAATAAAAGCATAGCGCAAATGCCCCAAGATGGTCGAGAATTTGTTGAAAGTGATGCACATTCTGGAAGGTCTGCAACAAGCAGAACACCTGAGAATGTTAAATATGCATGAGCTGCAGTCAACAAAGATCAGCAACTAACAGTATGAGCACTGGATGCTGATCTGAGGATTCCAAAAACTACTGTGTCCGAGATTTTGACAAAGGATCCTGGTGTGAAACGTGGCATGAAAAAATTCATTCTGCAGCTTCTGCTACTGAAGCAGGAGGAACATCGTGCTGCAGTTGCTAACTTGATTCAAACTGCTACCAATGAACCAGATTTCCTCAAGAGGGCATAGCCAGAGATGAATGGTGGATCTGCAGGATGATCCAGCAATGAAGGCCCAGTTGTTCCAATGGAAGTCATCTGGTTCTCCATGCCCAAAGAGGGTTCAGCAAAGTCACAGCAAGATGAAGACCACGTTAACCGTGTTTTTTGATTGGGCAGGTGTTGTCCATGAGGAGTACACCCATCCAGGCCCAACAATTAATAAGGAATGCTACCTCAATGCTGTTCCTCAGTTGAGAGATGCAATACGATGAAATGGCCATAGCTACAGGCAACGGGTGATTGGCAGCTTCATCACAACAATGTGCCCACTTATGCATCATGTCTTGTGCAGATTTTTTAGTGAAATATCAAATCACCCAGGTGACTCAGCTCCCCTACAGCCCAGATTATAGCCTGAGACTTTTCTTTTCCCAAAACTAAAATTCCTTTTGAAAGGGAAGAGATTTCAGACCATTGATGAGATTCAGGAAAATGTGACAAGGCAGCTGATTGCAGTTCTAACATAGGATTTTGCAGAGAGTTCTGAACACTGGAAGAGACACTGGGAGAACTGTGTGAGGTCCCAAGGTGCCTACTTTGAAGGGGACTGAGGTGTCATTGCCTTACATATAATGTTTCTTGTATCTTCTTCAATAAATGTCTCTATTTTTCATATTCCATGGCTGGATACTTTCTAGACAGACCTTGTATACTACAGAATAGAGACTTGGAAGACTTTTTCCTGTAAATGGCTCAATAATAACTATTTTAGGCTTTGTAGACCATACAATCTATGTTACAACTACTCACCTCTGCCATTGCAGGCACAAGCAACCACACAAAGTAAGCAAACAATTGATAATAGCTGTAATCCAACCAAATTTTGCTGACAAAGATAAGCAATGGACTAGGTTTGATCTGCAGTTTCAGGTTTGCAAACCACTGATATAAAATACACAATAACAACTAAAACTTCAAAATGAAAATTTATGTTATCATAAAGGAGAGTCAGGAGAAAAAAGAGAAAATAAAAAGGAGAATTACACCCCAAAATGGGAGTAAAAGGAAAATTGGAAGACAATAAAAAATATTAAAAATAATTAAAAACAAAATATTTTTAAACTATGCTTAAAAATAAAGGTATAAATCAAACATAGAAATTATAATAAAGAACTAATGAAAATTATGAAGTAGAAAAGTGTGATCACTACAATGAAAAATACACTAGAGGGATTCAACAGTAGATTTGAACTGACAGATGAATTAGCAGCCTTGAAGAGAGATCAATAGAGATTATATAAAATGAAGCACATAGAGAAAAAAGTGAAGAAAAATGAATAGAGATTCAGATAAATATGGGACACAGTGAAGTGTACCACCATACACATAATGGGAGCGTTGGAAGGTTGGGGGGAAAAGGAGGCTAAAATTTGAAGAAATAATTCCTTAAAACTTCTCAAATTTGATAAAAATTGTTAATCTACATGTCCAAGAAGCTAACAAACTCTAAGTATGATAAATATGAAGAGATCAATAGACATATTACAATAAAAATTATAAAAGCCAAAGGCAAGGAGAAAATCTTGAAAGCAGCAAGACAAAATATGACTGCTCATTTATAAAGAAGTCCAATAGGATTAACAAATGACTTTCACTCAGGAACACTGGAGGCCAGTAGACAATGGGATAGTAATTCAAACCTCTCAAAGAAAAACTACCAACCAAAAATTTTCTACCAATAAAACTCTTCTCAAAAATTAATGTAAAATAAGGATATTAACAGATAAACAAAAGTTAAGAGAATTCATTGGCAGCAAATCCACCATACAAAAATTCTAACAATAGTTCTTCCAGATGAAAATATGTAACCTCAGATAGTAATTACTCTCCATATAATAAAACAAAGAGCACTGGTAAGAGTAATTCTGTCATTATAAAAAAAGTTAAAACAATATTTCTTCTTCTTTCTTCTGTTATATAATTTTTTTAATTTTATTTAAAAACATAGGTGATGGTATAGCTGTGATTTTAAGATATAAAAATATACTTCCCAATGACAGCAAAAAGAATATAGTGGAAAAATCTATATTTGGATGAAGACATGACATGGTATTACTAAATAGTAATTTAGATCCAGAGGAACAAATGAAGAAAACCAGAAACAGTTAATACAAAGATTAATATAACAAAAGCTATAAATACATACTTGCCCTCTTTTCTTCTCTCAGATCCTTTATGAGACATAAAATTATATAAATAACTACAATTTATTGTTGATTTTGCAATATATAATATGTATAACAATTGCCACAAAAGAGGAAGAAAGAGAAAAGACCTATATGAATTAGATTCTTTCTATATACTAACTAGAACAAAGTTAGTATTAATCTGAAGCATATTTTAATAAGATGTATGTGGTAAACCTCACAGTAACCATTCAGAAAAATAACTCAAGAAATATAGTCAAAAATCACCAAATAAATCAAAATGTTACATTAAAAGAAGATTCACTTACTGCAAAAAAATTAATGAAGAACAGAAAAACAAAACATCATGGGGCATATAGGGAAAAGAGAAAAGTAACACCTAGATTCAACTATATAAATAATAATATTAAATGTGAATGGACAAAACAATTCAATCAAAAGGCAGAGAATGGTAAAAATCAAAGATCAGTGTATGTAATGTCTACAAGAGACATATCTCAAGATACAAGTAGATTGAAAAATTAATGGATGGAAAAAGATATACTATTCAAACAGCAACCAATAGAATGGCTATACAAATATCAGATAGATAGACTTTTTAAAATGTTACTAGAAATAAAAAAGAACATCTTATAATAATAAAAAAGCAATCCATGAAGAACACACAAAATTTGTAAACACATATATACCTAGTAATAACAGAACATCAAAATATATGCAGCAAAAACTGTTAGAAATTAAAAAGAAATATTCAATTTAATATTAATTGTTGGAGACTTCAATACCACACTTTTAATAATGAATAAAACAACTAGACAGAAGATCATCAAGGAAATAGAAGACTTAAACAACACTATAAACCAAATCCAGAATATACTTTATATTATGTTGTAAAACAAACATCAATAAATTTAAAAGGACTGAAGTCATATAGAGTATGTTCACTAACCACAATTGAATTAAATTAGAAATCAATAATTTGCCCAGAAAAAAACTAAGCAAACCACAAATATGTTAAAATTAAATAACACATTCCCAAATAACCAGTGGGCCAAAAAAATCATAGGAAAATTAAAAATTACTTTCAGGTAAATGAAAATAAAAACATATCAAAATTTACAGAATGAAGCAAAAACACTGCTCAGAAAGAAATTTATAGTTGTATAAGCCTATATTAAAAAACAAAAAGAAGTCATAAATCAACCTAACTTTGCACCTTAAGAAAATAAAACATATATAGAACACTAAACTTAAAGCAAGTGGAAAAAAATAATAAATTTTAGTATGAAAATAGATAAAACAGAGTAGAAAAACAATACAAAATATCAATAAAGCCAAAAATTCATTCTTTGTAATGATCAATGAAAATGGCAAAACTTTAAATACTGACCAAAAAAATAACTAAATAGAAGAGAGAAGACACAATTATCACCATCAAGAATGAAAGAGAAGACATATTACTGACAGAGTGAGGGGAAGCATTACTGAAAAAATAAAACACTATCAACAACTCTATGCCAATCTAGATAATCTCCATAAAATGGGAAAATTCTTAGAAAGTCACTAACAACCAAAACTGACTCAAGAATAGAAAATATAAATAGGCAATATCAATAAGGAAATTGAGTTAGTAATCAACAAATGGTCAGAAAAGTATAGCCCAAGATCAACCAGCTTAAATAGTGAACTCTACCAAATGGTTAAAGAAGAATGAACACTGATTATTCACAAATACTTCCAAAACAAACAAGCAAAGGAGATACTTCTTAACTCATTCTATGAAGCCAATATTATCTTAACACAAAAATCAGACAAAATCATCATAAGAAGATGACAGACTAATATCTCTTATGATGATAGGTGTAAAAATCCTCAACCGAATACTATCAAACTGAATCAATTAGATATAAAAAGGACTGTATACCATGACTAAGGGGAATTTATCCCAGGAATACAAGATTCTTCAAACATACAAAAATCAATCAGGTAATATACCATGCTGATAGAGAACCAAAGTGATAAAAATCCACAGGATCATCTCAATAAATGATAAATTCTCAACAAATTAGGAATAGAAAAGAACTGTCTCAATCTGATAAAAGGTATGCATCAAAAATTCATAGCTAACATCATATTTAATGGTGAAAGACTGAAAGATACCAAGAATAAGTATAAAATCTTGTCACTTCTGTTCAACATTGTACCAGAGGTGCTGGACAGGGCAATAAAGCAAGAAAAAGAAATGAAAGAATCCAGATTTAAAAGAAGATATAAAACTAACTCTATTTGCAGATGATCTTACATATATAAAACTCTTAAGGAATCCATAAATAAGTAATTAAGCTAATGAATGAGTTCAGAAATGTTGCAGGATAAAAGATCAATTACTAGAGGAAAAATCAGTTTATTCTTTTTCTGTACAGTTACAAAGAACAATCCAAAAATATAATTAAGAAAACAATACAACCTACAATAGCATCAGGAAAAATTAAATAATTGGGATTACAATTAAACAAAAAATGTAGGACTTGTACATTGAAAACTACAAAACATTGTTGAAGTAAACTGATGGACAGATATTCTGTATTAATGGATTGGAAGACTTAATATTATTAAGATAACAATTCATTTCAATTGATCTACAAATTTAATGCACTATCTATCAAATTCCAGCTGACTTTTTTTATAGGAATAGATAAGCAGATCCTAAAATTCATATTAAATCACAAAGGACTCAGACTAACCAAAACAATATTGAAAAAGAAGAAGAAAACTGAATGACTGAAATGTCCCAGTTTTAAAACATACTACAAAGATACAGTAATCAAACCTGTGTGGTATTGGCATAAGAGTAGACATATAGATCACCAGAATAGAATTAGGTCCAGAAATAATCCCATAAATCTGACGTCCACTGGTTTTCAACAAGGATGCCAAGACCATTAAATGGGGAATATTAACTGCTTTATCATCAAATGGTGCTAGAATAACTTGATATGCACAGGCAAAAGAATGAATTTGAACACATATATCACACCATATATAGCATTACACTAAACATGAACCAAAGACTTAAAGTAAGAGCTAAAATTATAAAATTGTTACAAGAGAAATATAGATGTACATCTTCATTACTTTGGATTAGGTAACAGTTTCTTAGATCTGACACCAAAAGCACAAACAACCAACAGGAAAAAAAATAGGTACACTGGACATCATCAAAATAAAAAAAAACCTTTCCTGTCTCAAAGGACATCATAAAACCAGGAGAAACTAGAAGTGATTAGCAGAATTTAGCCAAAACAGATGATGAAGACTCATGAATAAAACTGCTTTAATACAGTCAGCTTGGATGCTATGTTAAAGAATAATAACTGCAATACAGATTTAAGAGAAAAGTGGAAACACCTAAAGAAAGACTCAGTACATTGGAATACAGATCAAAGGAGACGCGAGGATATAAAACACAGAAACGTCAGTGGGAAGAATTAGGGATGCAGTGAAAAAGCCAAACATCAGTGAAGTGACCTCCTAGAACAGGAAACAGCGACACGGGAACGAGTGCGAAGTCTGAGGAGACAACGGCAGAAAACTTACAAAAATGATGAAGCCGCAGAGTATAAAAGACAAAACTGATATTTAGGTACATCATATTAAAATTATTAACATCCAAAAACTAAAAAGAAAAATCTATTTTAAAAAGTCAGAAGGAGGAAAAAGGACATACTGCTTTTAAAAGATAAACAACAGAGAAATTCTGAAGAGAAATGGAGGAAGTCAGAAGAAAAGAAAATTACATCTTCAAATTACTGAAAACTGTATCTGTCAACTTAGGATGCTATTTCCAGTTAAAAAAAATCTTTCAAATATAGACACACACACACACAATAAACACTTTTTTCATAGATATGAAAGCTATAATAATTTAATGCCACGATGGAAAAAAAACACTGTATTTAAGTTAAAGTTCAACAAGCTAAAGATATATTATAGCAGAAGGAAATTCAAATCCATAGGGAAAAAATGACGATCACAGGAAATGGTCCATATATGGGTAAATAGAAAGAATCTTTTTCTGCCCTGGTTGGTGTGGCTCAGTGGATTGAGTGCTGGCCTACAAACCAAAGGGTCACCAGTTTGATTCCCAATCAAGGCACATGCCTGGGTTGTGGGCCAGGTCCCCAGTAGGGGGCGTGTGAGAGGCAACCACACATTGATGTTTCTCTCCCTCTCTCACTCCCTTCCCCTCTGTCTAAACAAATAAATATCTTTTAAAAAAATATTTTTTCTTATAATTTTGTAAGAAAATTATTTAAAGCAAAAATAATAATGTATGGTTAATAACATAAAAAAGTAAATTATATGGTAATAATTACACAAAGGACAGGAAGAAAGCAAATAGAATTACACTGCTGTAATATTCTTACCTTATACATGAAGTAGAATAATACTGATTCAAGGTAGACTGTGATAAGATAAAGATGACTATTACAATCACTACAGCAGTCACTAAAAAAAACACAAAAGAGGTATAGCTAAAAATCCAATGAAAGTGATAAAAAAAATGGACTTAAAAACACTCAATTAATCCAAGAAAAGGCAAAAGGAGGAACAAAGAACAGAGGAAAAAAATAAAGAAAAAAATTTTAAACAAATACCATAATGGTATGACTTAATAATACCAATATTGTATTAAATCTTAATTGATTTCACACTCTGATAAAGGACAGAGATTGTCAAACTAGATTTAAAACAAACAAACAAAAAATACACAAGACCTATATGCTGTTTTCAAGAGATTAATGGTAAATGAAAACACACTGATAGAAGACTTCCCCTTCTGCCCAGGAAGGATAAATGACCTCTAATGGTGACAAGCACACGTATGAAGCAACCACTTTTGAATACCGCAGGCAGCTCAGGAATGGCATGCCCAGAGAAGGCAAACAAATATGGCCGCCCTGCTGGCTACCTGCAGGGAGCCTAGAGGGTGCAACCCAGGGAGGGAAACCCAAGCAAGGGCCAGACATCTCACTCAGTTGAGGAAAACAAAGCTCAAAGTTCAGGGAGGTCACAGCGGCTGCCATGTGTGGAACAAAACACTACAGAAGAGAGGTGTGCACAGCGACCTGCAGAGAGGATCGCATCTCTGACTGACTCAATACTGAATTGAACACAGGGTGAAACTCCGTGAACCTGGAGAAAGAACCACCAGAAAAACCGCAGGTCAAACAACGCCAGGACCTCACGTAGGACTGGGAACAGTCTGTATTCCCACGAGCCAAGGTGGAGAGACCTCCTAATACAAAGAGCATTGCATAGAGCCCGCAAAAAGGCACTCTTAGTGGGAAAAGATTCTCACTGGACTCAGGGCTGCTGTGTACAGGTCCTGACAAACCTTAAAAACAGCTTTTGAAATTGATCATACAAATCCCAGGTAACATAACTGCATACCAGAATAAAGTTCCACATGCTAAAAGAAATACAACAAAACTGAGTAATAAACTACAGAAATCACAATGCCTAGGATACCATACAAAGTAACTGAGCTGGAAATTTTGATCCATAATTAGTAAAAAAGATATATATCAATAGAAACAGACAAAGAAATGGCACAGACGATGGAATGAGCTGAGAAGGATTTTTAAAACAGCCATTAAAAGAATTATCCATATACTCGAGAATACAGAAAAAGAGATAAATGGAAAATATAAAATGACTAAAATACAATTTCTAAAGATGAAAAATAAAAATATGAAAAATAAATGCACTGGGGAAAGAAAAGTCTTTTCATCAAATGGTGTCGGACACCTAGATATGCTTGCAAAAGAATTAAGTCCCTTTCGGACACCTACAAAAGGTGATCAAAACAGATCAAAGACCTCAATGTAAAAGCTAAAACTAATAAACTTTTTTTATTTTTTAAATTTTTATGTATTGATTTTAGAGGGGGAGGAAGGAAGAGAGAGACAGAGAGAAACATCAGTCTGTCATTCCACTTATTTACGCACCATTGGTTTGCTTCTTGTATGAGATCAAACCCACAAGCTGGTATATCAGGACAATGCTCTAACCAACTGAGCTACACGGCCAGGGCAAAACCATTAAACCCTTAAGAGAAAAGACAGGCATAAATCTTCGGTATCTTATGTTATGCATGGTTTCACAGGAATGTCATCAGTAAGTAGCACAAGAAACAAAAAAAAGTAGATAGGATAAAACAACAACATCAAAAACTTCTGTGATTCAAAAGACACTCTCAAAAAAGTGAAAGGACAACCCACAGAATGGGAAGAAATATTTGCAAATCAATTTTTGATATGGGATTTGTATTCAGAATATATAAAGAATTCTTACAGTTCAATAATAAAAAGACAAATACCACAATTCAACAATGGGCAAAGAATACAACAGACTTTCTCCAAAGAAGACATACAAGTGGCCAAAAGCACGTACAAAAAATGTTCAGCATCATTAGCCAAGAAGAAAGGGCAAATTAAAACCACAGTGAGATGCCACTTCTCTGTCTGACAAAGCTGCGGAGTACCCGGAACCCTCGTGCACTGCTGGTGGGAATGCAAGACAACGCAGCAGCTTTCAGTCGGGCAGTTGCTCAGAAGGTTAAACAGAGTTTCCATTCAACCCAGATATTCTATTCCAAAGTAATGAAAATATGTCCACACGTAACTTGTACATGGATGTTCACAGAAGCACTGTGCAAAAAGCAAGTAACTGGGGATGCCCTAATGTCCATGAAGTGCTGAACGGATAATCAAAATGCGGTATCCTCTTATAATGGAAAACTATTTGTTAAAAAATCTACTGTGACATACTACAACATGAATAAACCACAAAAATATTATGCTTAGAGAAAGAAGCTAGTCACAAAAGACTACAATTGGATGATTCAATTTATATAAAATATCCAGAATAGGCAAACCCACAGAGATACGAAGATCAGTGGTTGCCTAGGGCTGACAAGGGTAAGTGGGGGTGAGTGTTCAGTGACTGCTAATGAGTATCCAGTTTCTTTGGGGGATGATAAAAATGTTTTTAAATTCACTGTAGTGTTGGCTGCATAATTCTGTGAATATAATAAAAGCCACTGAACTATACACTTTCAATTTTTAATTTATTGATATTTTGAGAAGAGAGAGAGCACAACATGGATTTGTTGTTCCACTTATTTCTGCATTCATTTGCTTCTTGTACATGCCCTGGCTGGGGATCAAACCCACAACCTTGGAATATCAGGATGACGGTCCTACCAACTGAGCTACCCCTCCACAGCTGTTATACACTTAAATGAGTAAACTGTACGATGTGATAGTCTTATGAGGAAATAAAGCTAGGTTATAGTACTCAGTTATTAAATCAAACATTAATGATGGCCCCTGGAGTATGACAGGGACCAGTACATACAATGGGATATTCCCTCTGATGATTAGGTGTGCTGCGTGGCACAGCTGAATTTAAAAAAGGGAGATCATTCTGGATGAACTCAATCAGATGATCCCTTACAAGGCATCGGAATCTACTTGAAGAAAGAGATTAAAAGGTGAGAGATCCCATGTGAGTTTTGGGAACTCGACATTGCCAGTTGGAGAGGAAGGGGGACGTCGGGGAAAGAATGTGAGCGGTCTTTACAAGCTGAAGTGGTCACTGCCAGACAGCCAACTGGAAAACAGGCATCTCGGTCCTATAACTAAAAGTTACTGAATTCTACCCACAGTATGAATGAGCTTAGAAGCAGATTCATCCCCAGAGCTTCCAAACCAAACTCAGCCTGACCGACACCTCGATTCCAGCCTCTGGGACCTGGAGCACAGAAGCCAGCCAGGATCCATTTAAGACTCAGATATGTTGTGTGAACCAACAGTTTGTTTCTTGTTGTTTTCGTATGTATTTCAAAGGTTGTGCAGCAGGTATGGTTCCACCCTGTGCCATATCCCCTTGGTCCATCTGGTTTCAGTGCAACAAATTGCCAACATCACACCTAAAGTGAATTCTGACATAATCCCTTTACTTTCCTGCTGCACAATTTTCAAGGGTACCCGGGAAAGTTACTAATCAGACTTGCTGGCACAGCTCAGAAGTACAATACCCCAGAGGCACCAATCAGCCAATGGGGGTGGAAATGAGGATAAATGCCCGACCCTCCCTGTCCCTTGATGAGTAACTCTGAGGAACCTTCCACATGGTTCTTCCTAAGTCCTTGGTGGGCTTGAGTCCACATTTCCCAGTGTAGAAACCACCTGAATAGTGCACTTTGATGGGGTTTTTCTCTGTTCTCTGAAATTCTCTCCTACCTCAGTAGTGCTTCTGACATTCACCTCCCAAATAAATGATCCTACCCAGTCCTGAGTCAGGCTGCTACCTGTTCTAGAACACTCTCCCCAGATGTGCCCAGGATTCACTCCCTCATCTACATATTACTTGTCACCCCTCAGTAAGAGCTTCTCTTACCACCCTATTGAAATAGCAAGCCTTATTTCCCCTTTCCTTGACTTATTTGTTTAATCACACTTACCACCACCTAACTTTATGTGTATGTGTACATTTAACTAGTTTTATTAATTTCAATTAGAATACAGTTACCATGGATGCAATGATTTTAGTCTAATTTGTTCATTGTTACATGTCTAACATCTAAAATACTCCTATACATAGTAGGCACTCAAAACATATATTGAATAAATCAATTTTTCAAGAAGGTTGATTTACTCAGTATTAGAAAAGACTTCCTATGGGCGGGGCCCTGAAAACTAGTGATTACCGACCTTCAAGACTGAACGGTAGTGAATAGCAACGGCAGCTTTTCAAAACGAGGCCAGTGGACTTCATCACAGGAATTAGAGAGAAAATTCCCATGCTTAGCATGAAGTTTGACTTGACCCTCAGACTTACCTTTCAATTCTAAGACATTGTAATACTAGGATAAGAAAATAGGCATAAGTCAATATGATTTCATCTAAACAATTGACATGAAACCAAATCTAGTAATTATACACAATGCATCTGGTTGCTCTATTTAATGGTTCCAAACAATACCATCTATACAACAGAAATGGGTATAGGGAAGAATATTTTTTATCATTGAATTTTGAGCCTCATACACATTATTATTTGTTTGTAAGTCTTTATGACAAGAAAGGGAAATAATATTTTTGGTTTTGAAATTGTTTAAACGATAATGTGATTGAAAGACAGAATTGTTGGAAAACCTGAAACTGTTTTCATCGTGTTCTTATTACCTGGACACTGGATAAAGGACCACTCATAGTTCTTTTCTTTGGGACAAAGGCTGGTGTCGAGAACCACTTCATTGTTGTGAGTTCCAACAAGCTTCAGGGGTCCTCGGGAAGACCCTTCGACGCAGTGTCCCCTCCCTGTATTGCTAGGGTCGTTGCACCAGCCACACCCAGGCTGCTCCAGACACTGTCCGCAGGTCCTCAACCCGGAGCAATTCTGAGCTGCATGACGAGAGCATGAACAAGCATGTTATTGGGCCTTACAGTCAAACAGAACTGTAAGCTAGCAGAAGGACATGCATGATCTGAAAAAGAGACTGTGAAAGGTCATCTATAGCTTAAACAGTTTTGTAACAACACCTAAAGAGCAACTACTTAGAGCAAAGAAAACATTTGTCATGAGCAAAGAGGAGATAAAGGAGAATTGAGGTTAAAAATGTGCAGTGACTATAACATGGAGAAAAATGAAGTCAGAACTTAAAGACCCCTGAACTTTGCCAGGATGCAGACCTTCCAGGAGCCTATCCAGGGTCCCAGGGCCCACATTTCCCATTGTCTGGGATGTAGAGCCACGTCAGCTATTCCCATGCCTAGTGAGAGCCTTCGAGTAAAATCTGCTTCTGCTCAGTGTGCAAGAGATGCCTGCCCATTCCCTGGGAAAGCCGAGCCACATCGGGACTGCCTCGCATGGACGATGCTCTTTCCAGGGGTCCGAGACACCAGTGTTTGGCTGTCGTGTGATGAGTGAACTGGACCTCACCTAGACAGCCAACCTGAATGGGAACGTGGAACCTGGATCCTCTGCCTCACTCAGGCAACCAGCAGCACAGGCTGACTCCGACTTTCAGGGATGCAGAACCTGTCACTCCGAGACTCTCTCACTGAAGCGCAACCTTTTTTGTTTAATTGACGTGTAACCTATGACCCTCAACAGAGCCTATCAATACCGGGGTGCCGATGCAGTTTTCCAAGGATGAACTTAATATACAGTCTGCCACCATGATTTTCTAACAGTTCCTGTGTACCCGACATTGGGCTGAGACTTTATTACTTTTACTGAGATTTTGCTAGAACAGGCACACTTTGAGAAATTGTTATCCACAGAAGACGGTGACACAGGGACAAGGCACCATGAACAACGTCTTCTAGTCACACTTTTTCCTGAAGGGGGAAAAAAAGGAAGATTTCTGGCAGACTCAATTTCACTGTTGTGGGAGTAATAACTTAATTGCCACTCAGTGTTGTAATATTCCTGGAAACAAAAACGTTCCTCAGACTGCTGCAGACAATGGTGTGAGCGTCTCAGTGAACGTCAGGAATTCAATATGGAGAACCGTGCAGGGGTAATGGAATATCGGGTTAAAGTATTCATCAATTACAACATGATTTGTTGTTACGAATTTTTTGCGTGCAAAGCATTTCAGAGATTGGATGTAAGAAGGTGGAAAATGAGTACCATCTCCTCTGTTTCTTTAATAATAAAATTAAAATATGAAGAATATTCTTTGAGTCATTAAACACAAGTGACTAATGTTAACCCTGCAGAAAATTCATTCTTGAGCATTTAATGCTGACTCAAGAACTGACAGAGTCTAACGGTTTTTCTTTTTCTTACAGAAAACAATAATGACATGAAAGCTAAGTTATGGATGGTACAGAAGCTGCGTATGAGCTACAAGCAACTAGAGCAATCATTTTTTTTACTTTACTTTAGGCTTTTGAAAGATTAAGTTGTAATATCTTTACTATGACTGTTGATGTATAGAAAATTTTGAAAAATCAATCTGTAAGAAATTATGTCATCAAATGATGACTGAAGACTTCCAGTTTCAGGCCAGCGGGTAAGGAGCTTAGAAGTCTCCACTCCATCCCGACGGAAAGTAAAAAAGCAGCACAAACTGAAAGACCACCAATTCCTCTTAGACCCATCAGAGAGGTGAGGTCTCAGGGCACACCACCACCCCTCAACTTGCACAGACAGACAGGCGGGAGGAGAACATCTCAGTTTAGCAAGGTTACCTCTGCGGGAACCAGGGCCAGGCTAAGCCGTCCAAGCTGTAATTGAAGAACTGCTGGAGGCTGACTGTGAGAGTTCAAGTCTCCAGGGGACCCAGTCACGGGAGGGACCCACACCCCTGTGAGCTTTACCTCCAGGAGCTCTGCCAGGTCCCCACAGACAATATCAAAGAAAAAGCCCCCTGTGCTCCAAGCAGCGGGGAGAGGAAAAGGAATCACTTTAAAATAGGCCACAGCATTCTGTTCTTCTGAATAAACCCTTGGGGAAACTATTTAACAGAGCCTGAGCAGCTGGGGTTTTATCAGATCCTACCCGACCCAATGACAGGGAAATACCTAACACTAGCACGGGTGGGGAAAGAGAAATACACAGACTCAGCTCCCCCCGCCATTCTGCACCGTCTAAGAGGGGGAAATACGAGGAAGCTCGTGAAATGCACAGTGTAGGGCAGAGGCCCACCAAAGACTGAGACCTGACCACAGAACTGTACAATACTTCCCTCCCCTCACGCCTTTCCACCACACTACTAAAGGCCAACTTCCAGCACGTTCTGTTACCCGTATATCACATCTGGCTATCCAGAAAAAACTACAAGGCATATGGAAAGGCAAAAAGAACACCAATTCAAAACACTGAACGAGCATCAGCCCAGACATGACAGGAATGATGGAATTAACAGACCGGGAATTTGAAACAGCTCCGATTCACAGGCCGTAGGCTCTAATGGGTGAGGCCGACAGCATGCAAGAACAGATGGGCAATGTAAGCAAAGCTACGCGTACGAAAACCTAGATGACCTTGGGTTTGGTGATACTTTAGTTCTGACAGCAAAGGCACAACCCATGAAAGAAAGAATTGATAAACAGAACTTCATTAAAATTTAAATGTATTCTTCTCTGCGAAAGCTACTGTTAAAGAAATGAAAAGGCAAGACACAGAGAAAATATTTGAAAAAGACACATCTGATAAAGGGCTGTTATTCAAAATACACAACTCTTAAAACTCAATATAAGAAAACACAACACCCACTTTTAAAAACAGGCTAAAGACACCCACCAAAAAAGATACACAGAAGGCAAGGATGAAAAGGAGCTGCACAACTTACGTCAAAGGGAACTCAAACGAAAACAGCAGTGATACCACCAGGCACCTACAGGAAATGGCCAATACCCAGAACACTGACATCACCAAATGCTGAGGACCACGTGGAACTGGAAGGAAACACAGTAAGCTCCCAATCACTGCTGGTGGGAATGCAAAATTCAAGAACTCTGAAGACAGTGAAGTGATTTCTACAAAATGAAACATACTTTACCATACTGGCCAGCAATCACACTCTTGCTATTCCCCATATAAACTGAAAATGTACGTCCACACAAAGACCTTCACGCGGATGTTTACAGCAGCTGTTTGCACAATCGTCAAAACTGGGAAGCACCCATGGTGTCCTTCAGTAGGTGGACAGATAAACAAACTGTGGTACATCCAGACAATGGAATATTATTCAGCTCTAAAAATAAATGACCTATCATGAAAAGACATTTAAAAACGTAAATACATATTACTAAGTGAAAGAAGCCAATCGGAAAAGGCTACGTTCAGTATGATTTCCAACTGTATTACATTTTGGAAAAGGCAAAACTATGGAGGCAGTAAAAAAATAATAATGATTGCCAAGAATTAGGAGAAAGTGGGGGATGAACAGGCAGGGTGCTGAGGCCTTTCAGGGCGGTGGAACTACGGCGTATCAAACTCTGACGACACATGCCACTCTGCATGTGCCCACCCCCAAAGAATGTACCTCACCCAGGGTTACCCTCGATGTGAACCACAGCCTTGGGCGACAGCGGTGTGTCAGTGTGGGTAACCAGTGTAGTGAACGCAGCCCCCCGGTGGGGACACTGGCAGTGGGGGCAACTGCGCATGTGCAGGGGCAGAGGGCATATGAGAAACCTGCCCCTTCCTCTCAATATTGCTGTGACTGCAGGGTGCCCTAAAAATAAGACGTAATTAATTTAAACAAAAGATCACCTTCCCTAACTGTCAAGAAAAAAAAAGCTTAAATTGAGCATGTACATAAACCTCTAAAACGCTGGAAGAAATACAGATTTCTGAGATGGATACTATATTCTTATGTCTCTTATTATTCCACTTTCACCATATCAATTTAATTGCATTTTTATTTGAACTTTTATATATTAAGAACTAAATCTTCCATTATTGCTTCAAATAATCCCCTTGGATTTCATTTTCACAAACAGAATATCCAACTCCTTAACATATATTAATTATTAATAATTCCAGTTATTAGCAAAGCTTTCTTAGAAACCATCAGGCAAAATGTGTCTTAAAATATATTTCTCCTCTTCAATTTGTGAATTTTAAGCATTACAATTACAATATTATAACTGGAAAACACTGAAGAATATTGCAAAATCCCTATTTGTTTCTCATTTGCAAGGAAAAGTTTCCTTCAGGTTCCATTTACTAGAAAACCTCAGATGAGACAAAGTGTAATGCCATACTTCCCACGGGGAGACACAGGACATAGCATTTCTAAAGCTGTGAAACAAAATCTTAGCAAAGAGACAGAAAATACAAGTGCATTTAAGAAATACTGAGATATCTAGAAATTCTAACAACTGTTTACCCTCTTTTACTATTTATGCTCTTTGGATATACTAAATAGAAGAAAAAATAATCTAAGAAAGTAAAGGACATTTTTAAGAAGTGAAGAAACTACTCTTCAGTTTGAAAAGCAATGAGAGTCCATTGTTAAAAATCCACATCAACTGCTAGAAAACAATTTAAAGAAATTACAAAATTTTGTGCCAACTATAAAGAAAAATATCTTAAAAACTCTCAAAGTAAAGGGAAAAACTGTCCCCCAAAGACATGAAAATTAAACTGGCATGAGAATCTTATCCACATCAAACACTAGAAGTTCTAAGGAAAGAATTATGTAGAACTCGACATTCATCCATTCTATCATTCAACCAAACATATTAACACACTTTTACACATGCAAACACTCAAAAAGTTTACCAGCCACAAATATATTTAGAAAGAATTACTGAAGACTATTCTCCAAAAGAGGAACATGCGAGAAAGAAGAAATGAAATACAAGACAGATTTGTGAGTGGAGAAGACAATGCAGACCTAACTCTCAAGCAATTTTTAGAAACCTTTTTTATGGTAAAATATAACACACATACAAAGAAGTACATAAATTATAATAGAATATATGAATTACAGTATACTACAACAATACATTACTGTAAATAAATATTTTGTGCCTACACCCAGCCTGGAAGGAGAGCACCCCTGCCTCCTTTGCACGCTCTTCCCAATCAGCAGCCCAGTCCTCCCCCAGCAGCATCCACTGACTTTTGTAAGAGTAACTTTTTGCCTTCCTCTAGAGCTACACCTAAATATTCGCTCCCGCACAATACAACGCAGCTTTGGCTACTTTTGTATTTCATGCATTTAAGTGGAATCAAATAGTACATAATCATTTCTGTCTGGCTTCTTTCACTGAACACTAACGGTTTTTGAAAGACAAACAGGACCATCGAGTCAAGAGAGGCTGAGCACCCGTCTCCAGCACTGATATTCAGCCTCCTCGGCAGCTGGCTCCTAGTGAGGAGATGTTTCCTGGGGTAGCGAGACCACTGTGCGCCTGCAGCGACCCCGCTGCCACACACTTGTTCAGACACACCACCGTTCCTTATTGAAGCTCCTAAGAAGGAACGGAAGCAGGGGGCTCAGCCTATGACATATCCAGCCACGCCCATCCCAGGAACACCTCTCACTGGGTACCAAGAGTCTGGGAGACAAAATGCACACGGCCACCACAGCCTGCCCGCCCCACCCTGCACGGTGACACTCCTCTGTCTCGGTCTTCATGCCACAGTGGTGCCCAGTAAGAAGCAAATAGGGTTTGGCTGGACCCCCGGGGTAAAAGACACCCTCCTGATAATGAAGGAAGGTATGAAAAAATCAGTGAGTCTCCACCTGCATTGTCTGAAGCTGATGGCCACCTCTGAATGAGCTCACACCTCCAAGCCAGAAGGGCTGATAACTGGATGACCATGTCGTCTGAGAGCCACTGGGTCCCAGGACAAGCCTTGCAACAGTGGATTCACCACCAAAAGGGATCTCAGGATGACGGAGCTGCTCTTCGAGGAAGTGGCTCTTCCCCTGGCAGAAAAGCCCAGAAAGTGCAGGAGAACGAAAGGGACACTAAGACCAGGCACACTGCTGCGGGACAGTCACACTTCGCCATGATCGTGTGGCCAGTGGCGGCTCCCACAGGAGGAATGTGAGGAAGCCAATGGGCTCACGAGCAAGCCCAGGAGGAACTGAAGAAGGTGACAGGAACAGCTGTGTCACAGTGCACACTACCAAGAAACCTGCACGTGGCTACTTCCAGGAGGAACGTGGTGGCTAGCAAGGGTCTGAGACAAGTGGCTTCTAATGTCTCCCAAGCAAAGGTGGCTGCACATGGTCTCCAGCTCCTACAAGACCACCAAGTGCAGTCAGATGTAGTATGCAATTCCCTTGGCAGTAACATCTGGATGTAATTTGTCTTTGCAAGAAAAACCACTCTTATAACCACACGGTGCCCAGGACCACTGGCACTGTCAGGTGTGTCCTCATCCTACAGGACACCAACAAGGGGCTGGGTCTTCTCCTGAAACACGCCCACGGCAAGTCTGGCACCACCCTGCCAACAGGACTCACCACGAGCTGCCCAGGCTGCATCCTGCCTTTGCAGCGGATGTGCCACCACTGATAGGACATTCGTGCCCTAAATGCTTAACTTGCATCTAACGATTTTAAAAGGCTTAATTTGAATTTAATCCTGAAGAAACAATTAGATGAATCTGAGTTGTGTCCCTTACCATACAACTGGTATAGGTTCTTAAAAATAATAATAATAATAATCACAGACACGTAGGCAAGAGAACACCTGGGAAGTGGGCTAGATTAAAGGACACCAGAGAAGCACAGTGAAGTGATCTGTGATCCTGGACATGAGCCCTGTGGTGAAACGTTTGTCTGAAACACACAGAGTTCAGGGGAGGACAAATGTGGCAGCAGAATGTGAATACGCAGAGTGAGGTACTACCTAGTGGAACTCAAAATGATGGCATAATATAAATCAGGAGCTGGCGGCACTACTAGGTGTTAAAACAGACTGTAACAGCATTTACTCGCATCTTCTCTAACTTCCTCAAACGCTCCATTCCTCTGTCCACCATGGAAAGGGCCGATGCCGCAGTGAGACTAGGAGCCGCTCCGGACGAATACTCACGGGAGCAGGTGGCGGTCTGCCACTCCAGGCACTGCCCGTACGGGAAGGAGATGATGTAGGCGTTGGAGTCCACACAGCGCTGCGTGCTGCTGCACCACATGCACTCCATGCCGTTGCTGGTGCAGTTGGCGCAGGACGTCCGCAGTGAGCACGGCATTTTGCACACCCTCGCACTTTGATTGGGACTGACTGAAATGAGCCACAAACACAATGATTTTATTTGTAAGTGCTTCTTAACACAAGTGCATGGACTGCATGTATTGTGCTGTTTGGGGGGTACTTCAATGAAGCCCAGGGTGGGATAACAATTAGAGCCCAAATGACATGATGATATCAAAGAGGAAGATGAAACGTAATACAATATATTACAGGACTGTACATGTAAAACCTATATAATTTTATTAATCAATGTCACCCCAAGAAATTCAATATTAAAAAAATAAAAATAAAGATGGCATAGCAATACTTCTGGTATTATCAAATTTAAAATTCATAATTTCTGGAAATGTTTAATCCTTTACAAGGTATACATAAAGGTGTATAATGTTAAAACTATAAATATAAATGTAACACCTGACCTAGTTTTTCTGCCTAATGGGTAGACACTATGTACACTATCGTTATTTACTTTCCTTGCCACAATGACATAAACACTCCACACATTATCAAAGCAGACATCCTGTCAGTGAATATGTTGCTTGCATAAATAATAAAAATAAAATAATTTACTATAAAATCTTTACCTAGAATATAGTAGTTATCACACTCATTAGGATGACTACTATTTTAAAAAATGGTGACAAGGATGTGGGGAATTCGGCACCTTGGTACATCGCTGTGGGAAATGTAAAATGGTGCAGCATCTATGGCGCTGTGGCGACCAGTATGACAATTCCTCAAAAACCAAACACAGAATTTCTGTGTGAGAGAGCAATTCCACTTCTGGCTAAAGACGTGAAAGCAGGAACTGGGACAGATATGTGTACACCCATATCCATAGCATCACCATTCGCAACAGCCAATAGGTAGAAGTAACTCAAGTGTCCATCAATGAACGAATGAATGGATAAACACAATGTGGTATATACACACACTGGATAATCACTCGGGGTAAAAAAAGAAATAAAATTGCAACATGGATGGACTTTGCCATATGCTGCAACGTGGATGAACTCTGAAGACAACATGCTGGGGGAAATAAGCAATCACAAAAGGACATACACCTTACGATCCCACATATGAGGTACCTCGTAGATACAGAAAGTAAAAGGTGCTGTCAGCAGTAGGGGACAAAGGCGTGGGGACTTATTGCTTAACGAGCACGGGGTTTCAGGGTGTGAAGATGAAAAGTTCTGGAGACGGCCAGTGTTGACAGATGCGCAACAGGGCAGGTACTTAATGACACTGAACTCTACACTGAAAAAGTGGTCTAAAAAGTCAATTATCTCAATAAAACTGAAAAACCAGGTTAAAATTGTACATTTTATGTAACATATATTACCACACAAAAAATGCAATATTGGTTTAAAAAGAAAAAAGAATTCAATATTCTTTTCTCACTTCACTTAACAAAAACCTACTTCAATAGGTATAACAAAATTGTTTCTTTTTACTTTCCAACTGAAGTATAGATATGCAAGATTAAATTGATTCTAAATTAGCTGTTAAAGACAAATCCTTCTCCCAAAGACTATTATCATAAAAGTAAAAAATATTAACAAATTTAGATATCTTAGTATACTATAACTATGACCATATTTTCAGAATCTCACTATTTCATCCAAAAAAAGTAAAGATTGTATATAAACAATTAAATGTATTATTTTCACAAGTTAATGCCAGGGTCACTAATAGTAAGTGCAGAATGTTGGTGAATTTAAAAATCTCTGCGGGGAGCAGCATCATAAAAAGATGGAAAAAGTTACTACAGCCTCACAAACTGTCCCATCCTGGAAGGAGTGCTGGAGAGAGGCGTTGGAACCATGCTTCAAAGAAATACCAGGCTGCAGAGCTACTTACCAATGGGTTTTTCACAGACAAGGCCGTCTACCATGGACGTGCAAGGGTTGGCTTTCAAGCCGGCCACCGCAGCCCTCTCTAGGTACGCGCAGAACCCAGAATCGTTTGGTTCACCCGGAAGCCACTGCAGTGTTGTGTTTGTAAATGGGGACATGTCTTCCCATCCCCAGTAGGAGATGTTGATCTTGCGCAGGCCTACCCAAGGCGACAGTTTCTGTAAACGGCAGCAAGAAGGGCATTAAAGAATAGTTAGGTATACAAATACTGTGCCGTATTCCTTGGCAACTCACACATCATCATTAAAAATGACATTGGAAAATACACGGAACTGCCTTTCTAATGGCTGCCTCTACCAAGGATAATCAACAATTACAGCTCATTTTGGAGAACAATGTGGACGAGAACACTGTTTTTAACTATACTTTGTGTTTAGCTGCATGACTGGGGTTACCGTTTAGCCCTTGAGAACTTCAGTTTCCTCTTCTATTCAGAGGGGATATAAACACCTGTCTCGTGAAGCAAGATCATTAAAAAATGTAACACATTCCCGCTGCTGTGACTGCCACTGCCGCTGTGACTGCCACAACCACCAGCGATGGAACCGGTTACGGAGTAAGCGTCTACACAGAAGTTGCCGTAGATGCACTGTGGGGACCCAGCATCGACAAGCGGTAAGAGGCGCTGAGTGACCACTTTGTAACTGGTTCACGGAAGGACTGAGAATAACAGCCCCTCTCCTGGTTCAGACTCCTCCTGCCACATTAGGACTTCCAGGTAACTGTACGTAACTTAATGGCCTCTATCTTCGTTATCGCAGAGATAAAAAAAAGAGTGAAATCTTTGACTCTTGTGCCTAAAATTTAACCTACAGAGGGTGGCAAATGTACCAAAACTAAATATTCTCAGTGCTGATGTCCAAAGTAGGTTGGACACACTATAGGATCTGTATTTACATGCCTTATTTTAATCATTACTCAATTTTAAAATATTTTTCTATGACAAAAAATAATGATATATTCTTGGTCCAGGTCACTTTCTTTGAAAACTCGATTAGATTATCTTTTTCTCTTCTCGTTTCTGCTTCAGACTTATGCTTGTTCTTTTCTGAGAGATTATTTTTTATTTTTTTCTAGCCTTCTTGAGAAATAATTGACAAAAAGTACACATATTTAAGGTGTACAAGGTGACGTTTCAGTATTACTGTGAAATTACTACCAAAATCAAGCTAATTAAAGTAACACAGCACATCATATGGTTATCTTTTTTGTCTGTGGTGATGACACTTAAAATCTACTGTGTTGACAAATTTCTAATACACAATACAGTATTAACTGTAATATCTATATCATACATTAGACTTCAAAACTTATTTATCCTGGATAACTGACACTTTGTCCCCTTTGACCTACATCTCCACATCCCCCCCACCACCACAGCCCCCAGCCACCACCATCCTACCCTCTCTGCTTTTATGAGTTCAATATTTTATAGACTCCACATATAAGTGAGATTGTATGCTATTTGTCGTTCTGTGTCTCTGCGTCTGGCTTATTCCAAATAGAATGAGGTCCTCCAGGTTGACCCACGTTGTTGCAAATGTCAAGATTTCCTGCTTTTTAGGGCTGAGTAATATGCCGTTATATGTCTCCCATTTTCTTCATCCATTCATCCACTGGCGAACCTTCAGTTGTTACCTTGACTACCGTGAATAAAGCTGCAGTGAACATGGGGCGGGGCGGGGACACATGTCTCTTTGTGGTGATTTAATTTCCTTTAGATACACACATGCGCACACACACACACGGAAGTGGAATTGCTGGACCATATGTAGCTGTATTTTTAATTTTTTCAGAAACAGCCATACTGGTTTCCAAATTGACTGCACCAATTTACCTTGCCGCCAATAGTGTCTGAGGGTTCCCTTTATGCCACATCTTTGTCAAAACTGATTTCTTGTCTTCTTGGTAACAGCCACTCCAACAGGTGTGAGATGGTATCTCAGTCGCTTTTAATTTGCATTTCCCTAATGAATAGCAATGCTAAGCTTTCTATCACATAGAATCACACACCTGTTGACCTTTTGTGTCTTCTTGGGAAAAATGTTTACTCACGTAACTTACCCTTTTCTTAACTGAGTTATTTTCTTTTCCATTGAGCTGAGTTCTTTATGCATTTTCAAAATTAACTCCTTATCAAAGTATGGTTTACAAACATTTTCTTCCTCTGTGTAGCTTTTCTCCTCCCACTGTTGATTTTTTCCTTTGCTGTTGGGCTGATGCAACCCTATTTGTCTATTTTTGCTTGCGTTGACTGTGTTTTGGGAGTCATAACCACAAAAACCATTGTCCCGGCCAATGTCAAAGAATTTCCCCCATGTTTTCTTTTTATAATTTTGAAACTTCAGGTGTTCCATCTTTAACCAATTTTTATTTCTGTATGTGGTATGAGATAAGGATCCACTTTCATGCTTCTGCGTGAGGATACCCAGCATCACTTTTTGAAGAGACGTCCTTTCCCCACTGTGCGTTCTTGACACCTCTGTCAAATATCGATTGATCATAAATGCATGGATTTATTTCTGGGCTCTTATAACATGTCTTGGCGAAGATCTCCTTATGTTTAATATATGTGAGGTTCTTTGGAATTCATGGATGTGGGGTATCCAACCTTTGGCATCTCTTCCAACCTTTGGAAGAAGAGTTTTCTTGGGCCACACATTAAATTCACAAACACTAAGGAAAGCTGATGAGCAAAAAAAGGTTTTAAGTAAATTTATGATTTTGTGTTGGGCCACATTCAGAGCCATCCCGGGCCACATGTGACCTGTGGGATGCAGCTCGGACACCCCGAACTCTAGATGTTCATATCTCACCCCATATTTGGAAAGTTCCCTGTCATTATTTCTGTCTTTCATTTTTTAAATTTTTATTGTATTTTTTATATTACCATTTAGTCCCCTTATGCCTCCCCACCCCCCACAATCACCACACTGTTGCCCATGTCCATGAGTCCTTTTTCCTTTTTGCTCAGTCCCTCCTCCCCCTAACCAGCCCCCTTAGCTGTCACCTGCTCTCTCTGAGTCTGTTTCTATTTTGCTTGTTAGTTCAGTTTGTTCATTAAACTCTACATATGAGTGTAATCATATAGTACTTGTCTTTCTTGGACTGGTTTATTTCACTTGGCATATTTCTTTAAATAACTTTTTGCTTCTTTCTCTTTTCTGTGCTTTCTGGAACCCCCATAATGCAATTATTGTTATTTATGGTGTGTCATAAGTCACATAAGCTTTACTAACTCTTTTTCATTCTTTTTTTCGTTTTTTCCTCTGGCTGAGTAATTTCAAATGATATGGCTGAGATCACTGATTCTTTGTTCTGCTTCACAAGAGGTTGTTGTTGATGCCCTTTATGGAATTGCATAGTTTGGTCATTATGTTCCTCAACTTCATAATTTCTGTTCGGTCCTTTTTTGTGGATTCCATGCCTTTGTTGAACTCATTTTGTTCATGTGTTGTTTTCTAATATTATTAGGTGTCTATCTGTGTTCTCTTGTAGCTCACTGAGCTTCTTTTAGATGTTGATTTTGAATTCTCGGTCAGGCGGTTTGTAGATCTCCATTTCTTCGAGCTTGGTTACTGGTGTGTTACTTTATTCTTTTTGTAGTGTCATGGTTCCCAGACTTTTCATCCTCCCTGGAGCCTCGCGTTGGTATCTGGGCATTCGAAGAAGCAATCCCTCCTCCTGTCTTTACAGACTAGTTTCAACAGGGAAGCCCTTTCCTGTCAGTCCACCCAGAGGTTCTGGCTGGCTGTGTGCTGGGCTCTGAGTGGGCTTACTGCTGGAGTCCTTGGGGGGGCCGGCCTGCTGCCCACCTACTGCTATCAGTGGGTGACCAGGTCCAGAACCACGGTCTACAGGGACATACCTGGTGCTTGGGTCCAGAGGGTAAGCCTGAAACCTGGATCTCTAGGGACCAGCCTGGTACAAGGGTCCATTGGGTAGACCTGGTGACTGGGTCCTCAAAGTGAACCACGAACTGGAGTCCTAAGGGACCAGCCTGGTACTGAGGTAAGCCTGACACCCTGGCCCACAGGTATGGCCCTGGTCCCTAGTCAGCAGAACTCGAATGGGGTTGGCCGAGGGCCAAATCAGTGAGGCAGACCTAGCCCTGAGTTGATAGTGGGAGGCCTGGCAACTGAGTCCACGAAGCTGAGTCCACAATCCCAGGAGGCCTGGCACCTGGGATTGTAGGGGCGGATCTGTAGGTTGGGTCCACAGAGGAGAACCTGAAGCCTGCATACACTGGAGCAGACCTGGTCCTGGGTCCATAGGGGCCAGCTCAGTGCTGGAGTCTATTGGGGAGGACCAGGGCCCTAGGTCTGCTGGAGCCTAGGGCCACAGGGAGTCATCCTGAAGGTTGGGTCCATGGGTACCAACTTGGAGCTTGAGGCCACAGGGGCCAGCCTGGCACTGGGGCATGCCTGGTACCTGGACCCATGGGGACTGGCCAAGCACCAGGGTACACAGGGTTAACCTAAAGCTGGTGTCCACGACAAAGTCAGGTACTCAGTTCACGCCTCCCTTTCAGTGAGGGTGGTACTCACAGGTTCCACTGCCCTGGACAGCCTTGAGGAAAGGACGATGGCAGGTAATATGGAACCGCCTTGTCTACCCTCTTCCGTGAGTCCTTTCTTATTTCTGTGTTCCTCCCAGGTGCTGTACTCTCGCACCTGGATGCCCCAGTCTTGTAAGAGTATTTTCTGTACACAGACAGCTAGCTGTTCAAATCGATGCTTCTCTGAGGGGATAAGCACTGTAAACTCCCCATCCATCTTCATCCTCACATCATTCTTAAACACTTCCACCTTAATGTACATGACAATCATTTTATTTTCTGAGTTATTAAGCTATAAGATTATATTAATAATGGTAAGTGGTTTGAAAACTCCACATCATCCTTTTTTCTCTAAATTATGGACTATACCTCTCTATTTGATTCTTTAACAAAATAGAAATAAGAGATACATATCCAGTATTTATTCTCAATATATTGCATGAATGGTCACAGAGAGCTTATAAAGGTGGCCGTAGTCCCAGAAATTTGTAAGAGTATAAACACACTTTAAAACAAACTTTAAAATGTTTACATAGTTAACACAACAAATATTTCTTAAATAAAATTAAAACATGTATCTTCATTGTGACAGTAGACCTCATATAACCTAGTGGAGTACTGTACACATAGTAGGTGGTCAATAAATTCTGCTAAACAAAGTTCATTAACACAGAGATAGTTATTTTCCACCAGCCAGTTCCTGAGACAGAGATAGCACTTAATAAATAATGCTTCTAATTACAAATATTCACATGCTGCTATGCCTTGTGATGCTCATATATTCCATATACTACTCTGAAAGATATTTTTATAACAAAAAAGCTATAACTTTTTCACAGTTCTTGATAATAACAGCAGGAGTCAATCCAACATAGATATTGCAAATGAATGACCGTGCTTCACTTGACAGCTACCCTGCCTATACTTCCGAACTATCCACAGTAAAGACAAGTCACTTAAAATGAAGTATGACCCCCTAACTCATCGTGATAGGAACCTTCAAGGAAGAGGACAAGAACAGAAAAAATGAAGCAGTTGATAAAACATTTAAAGTAACTATTACCCAGTAAATGAACTGGACAGGCAGTTGAAAATGAAAGATAAATTACTGTATTAAGAAAATTCTCAATAGCATACCATACATCATTGCAACATTTCATTAGCCATTTCCAATAAGTAAATGGTCATTTGACCCAGGCTATCTCTTTAAAGTATATGAATTTGTTGATCTTTATTTGCCAAGGAAAGGTTATCTTAAGTTTATACAACTGCAATAACTCAGAATATAATTTATTTTATATGAAGATATGCTTAATGGAATGTCACCTTGCAGAAGTTTCTACCTGTGAAATTTCGCTAAAGCTTAGCTTTCTAATGAAAAAGAACATTCTTCATTTGCAGGGCATGCTAATCCACGAATTATGAAATCTAAGTACATCATACATCCAAAATAACAGCCCATCCTTTATGATAAAAATAAGCAAGAAAAATGAACAACTAAAACAAGTATTCCTGAAATATGCAACTTCTAAAATAACATACTTCAGGGTGACAGTGTAAAGAATAAAAATAGTATTCTATAAACAAGGAAAAAAGCAACAGAGTACTAATGCCAAATACTAGTACTTTCTATAATTCAAAGAACATGGATTCACCAATGGTAAGCTGTTTATAGGTGATACATATTCAGTAGAACTAATTTCCAAATGTTCATTGGGAATTGTCTCTCAATTTGGTAATTAAAGAAATGAAGCTCCTGTTTTCACATGAATATAAACAGATCGTACGTTGTATGCTCCATGTGACTAAAAATAAAACCTTTCAAATACCCTGTCACATTCTTCCGAACTATTAAAAATACCTAAAGGTTTCTCCTACAGGACATGTACCCCTCCTACCATACACATCTCATCCTTCAGCCAGAAGGCTGGTATCTCCCAAATGAACTATATTTAATCAATTATTTCGAAGTGAAATAAGTCAGACAGAGAAAGACAAATACCATATGATCTCACTTATTGTGGAATCTTTAAAAAAAATGGGGACAACTATAATTGAACAACAATTTAAAAAAAAGAAAAACTCTAATTAGAGTGTTAGAAAAAAAAAGCTCATATATACGGAGAAAAAAAAGACTGGTGGGTAGCACAGGCGGGAGTGGGGGGTGAAATGGGCAAAGGGGGTCAAAAGGCACAAATATCCAGTAATAAAACTAGCCATGACTTGTACAGCATGGTGATTATATTTAAAAATACTGTATTGCATATTTGAAAGTTGTTGAAAGAGTAGATCTTAAAGCTCATTACAAGAAAAAAACATTTTTTGTAAATATGTGTAGCAACAGATATTAACTGGATTTATTTGGTGGTAATTTTCCTCATACGTTGTACACCTGAAACTAATATAATGTTATATGTCAATTAGATCTCAGTTTTTAAAAATGCCCTCAAAGTATTTCAAGTAAGTACATGAACTAAATAAGGCATTTCAAAAGTAGATTTAGTAAGTTATTTCCAAATCTTCTATTTAATATATTCTTAGCAATTGACTGTAGTTTCACATTCTAAGAACAGAAAATGAATATTGTCAGTTCCTCTTAGAAATTTCTTATAACATGATATTTTGATATCATTTTCAAGGACACAGTCCATCTTCTGTGGAAATATGTTCCATAAAACAGCTCTTTACAAAACTGAAGCTGTTTCCAAGTGCTGTATGGTACAGTATCTTCCACATGCTTTAAAAATTGGCTTTAGTCCTACTAACCATTAGTATATTACTTCAAGCGAGTCTATATCTAGAAAAACAACAGAATTCAAAAACATAACTCACAGTACACGCTCACACACTCGCACGCACAGAATGTGCCTGTATGCAGATGTAGTCAATGTGCTGGTTGGTCCAGTGTTTTCACTGAGAGGGATTTTTCAAGTACGAAATAATAATACTTCAACACAAATAATTAAATTTTATGGCGTGTTTTTAAGTCCAGTCACGTGAGGTGAGTTCTTTGTGAGATAATGCATTGGATTACTGTGCAAAATCTGAGATAAGTACCTTAGAAAACCTTACTACTAAACACACACACCGAATGAATCCTCTACCAGTTCACCTTAGAAATCAGTTCACTTTTACTTGCAAGATTTAGTAAAAATCATGTATTAAAATACAAAAAAAGAATGAATCACTGCCAATAATTACAGGTTTATCAGCATATTTCTGTAATACAAATCAGTATGGTTGTTACCTGCAGTGTGTACTTTTGTATTTCATCCAGAACAAAGTCTACTTCTTTTGAGGTCGTTAACGAAGCAAGATTTCCGTTAAGACTGTAGCAATAAACTTTGGCGGTGTCATAGCTTTCTCTACTGGCATTGATTTTGAGGCAAGCATCCCCAATATGATTCCATCCTTCTCCACAAAGATGAGCTAGGAAAAAAAATGACAACTTATTTTGAGATTACCAAAAATTAAGTGTATTTTCACTTATTTCAGAATTCTAAATATGGTTTCTGTATTTGTTTAAATAATTTTAACAATAAAATATTTAAATATACCAATAAAGTATACCAAACAAAATTTACCTAATAGTTTAGTAGAGAAAGAGAACAGAAGATTTTAAATCCTTCCTTAATTCTTAAATATAAGGTAAGCTATGGCTCTATAACATCTGTTAAAATGTGTTAACTGTTTGCTAGATTTTCTCTGTAAATCTGGTGTATTGGCATATGGTTCTCCACAAGTAAAATGCTTGCTATATATACATCCCGAAGTCCAACTTACATAATACAAGATCACTCCAAAAGAAAGATAACCAGCATATAACAAAAGCAATTTCAAAGTCATCCCTACAAGTGTAGCTAATTGTATTCCAAATCTAATTTCCACAGCCCGATGAATACTATTAATATTTTGATGTGTTTGGTTCTTTGATTCTTTAATTATAATTGTGGGAAGAGAATTCTCATTTCATTATATTTAGAGAAGAAGCTATAATCTTTGCTTTTTAATACTTATTTTTACACAGCTAATTCAGGTCTTTCTAAAGTTTTAACACACTATTCAGTAACAGTGGTTTATCCTTAAAGTCCAAATTGAACCTAAAACAGGACCTAGTTCTAAAACACGGATTTATAAATATATTATAAAGGCACGCACTACAGTGCACTAATTAACAATTCAATGTTTCAGGAACACGCTGCTCTGTAAGGTTCGACTACATTGTCGTTTCCACGCCCCATTAAACACATCGGCGCCCCTGCCCCTGCGGCCTCCGATGCGGTAACGCAGTCTCTATGGAATTGTTCGGAAGCCCCTCTTCTCAAATATGTTGGTCTGAGACCCCTGGAACTCTTGACCACTCCACAAATCTTTTCTTTACCCACTTTCAATTTGGTTTTGACCATATAAAAATTAAAGCTGATCATTTAAAGATATATTTGTTTATTTGAAGTTATAATTTAAAATTGAGACTGACAGTTGACAGAGGGTAGTGGGCTTGGGGAACCGGGTGAAAAGGTGAAGGGATTAAGAAGTATCAAATGGTAGTCTCAGCGTAGTGACAGAGACGTACAGTACAGCACAGGAATACAGTCGATAATACCGTGAGAGCTATGCACGGAGCCAGGGGAGGACTGGAAACACCTGGGTACCACTCTGTAAACTATGTGATCGTCTAGCTGCATATGAAACTAATGCAGAGCAATACTGACTGTAAACTGTCACTGAAAAAAACTTAAAAAAAAAAAAGAGAAATAAATAAATAAAATTCATTATAAATACACTCCCCCAGCTTCTAGGATGTCCTGCCCTTTTATGCCATAATTGAGGCCCAAAGGAGATGTATTATCAAATTCTCTCCCTGAGAGAGAGTGGCTGACAGTTCCAATTAGGCCCTTGGCATCAAAAAATTAAGATGTGCTGATAAACGGAGAGGGCAATGAGTAGACGGGGATGGGGAGCACAGCTGAGCGAAACGCTCGGTGAGGGAGCGGGGGCGTGGCCGTTTGGTGTCCCCTCTAATCTGCTTTCCATTTTCCTACAGATTTGAAATTGTTCATATAAGATGTTTGGGGGAAGTATTACAAATTAAAATAAATAGCATATTTAGTTCTTTTTAATGATAGTATCCAAAACAAAGTAGTGAAAAGTATATACTGTTTTACATTTACACAAATCTCTTTAATGGTGGGTTAATATAAGACAACTGTATTCTCCTATCTGCTTCCCCATTCAATCTGTTGGAATCATATATTACATAGAGCCTTTGGAAAACTCTACAGTAATCCCTTAACAGAATGAGAATTAAAAATGCAAATAATATCTTAGTATTATGAGTTTTGACCTCATGGACCCGTTAAAGGGCCCATGAACTGGAGGCTCCATTTCTTTAATAACTGCTGCTGTATTGAATTCAGTACCAAGAATAGCACACAGTTCCTGGAACAGAGTAAGCCCTCAATAAACCGTAATTATCATCTAATAAGATTGTTTAAAACACCTTTGTTTTCATTTCTAGGCTGCACACACAGCAATCTTCCTGTCTTCTAGAACCGGAAGTACCAAATGACTTCAAGGCAAAGGTACAAAAGTTCAGTTAAATTAGGGCTTTTTCTTTATATCATCGAATGGAAGGGTTTAGGGTTTTTTTTTTGGGGGGGGGAGACCAATCTGCCTTTTTCCCCCCCAAGGTCAAAAATACCTGATTGACAAATTATACAAATGAAAACAAATGCATGGGCCTTTGAAGCTAAACTAACTTATACCACTGAACAAAATGTTTTGATGTTTTAGGCTTTTGTAGTATTGTATATCAACTCAGCTTTAGAGTTAAAAAGATAGCAGTAAATTTGCCAAGTAAGTTCAGTAAGATAAATTCAAACTTCCAAGTTTATATGAGACCAATTTAAAAAATGCAATTCACAAATTTTCACAGACAAGGGCCACTGCTGTAGACTGGGCTCTCCATTCAGACCATTCACCGCCTTGGTATGAACTAGATGAAAACCACACTATGGAGACCCACTGTGTAGTAACTATGAACACAGAACAAGCAAAGCTGGTGTATAACACCATATTTCACTGTATTTATAATATCGTATTTTTTATTCTTCAAAATGTTAGCCTGTTCAAATGGAGCCATTATACTAAACCAAATTTTTCTCCTGGGCAATGAGTAGATAGGATCTACCAAATATAACTTTATTATTATTTCCCAAAACTTCCAATGGTAACCAAATCCCTTTCTTGTTGAAGTAATCTTCCTTTAAATATACACATTCCTTTCAGTGAAATACTATTTTGGTTCAGGATTTACTATGTATTTTTAAAGAGACTTTGTAAGCATTTTTACTGATCAATAGGTTGATTTTAGAATTTAACACTTAGAAATCAATATTACTTTTGCCCTGGCTGGTGTGGCTCAGTGGATTCAGTGCCAGCCTGTGAACCAAAGGGTTGCCGGTTCAATTCCCAGTCAGGGCACATGCCTGAGTTATGGGCCAGTTTCCCAGTAGGGAGCAGGAGAGAGGCAACCACACATTGATGTTTCTCTCCCTCTGTTTCTCCCTTCCTTCCCCTCTCTCCAAAAATAAATAACTAAAATCTTTAAAAGAAAGAAATCAATATTATTTTCCAGTTCAGTGTCATCTCACTACTGCTTCTCAAATCCTGCCCACTGTATTACTATTCTCTAATTTTGTCAAAGTTCACACACATAAATATATCACAAATTGCAAGCTTTAAAAATTCACTATGGCTGGGTAGCTCAGTTGGTTAGAGCATCATCCCAATACTTCAAGGTTGTGGGTTTGATCCCAGTCAGGGCACATACAAGCATCAACCAATGAACCAATGAACACATAAATAAGTGGAGCAACAAACCAATCTCTCTCTCTCTCCCCCCAATCCCCACCCTGTTCCTCTCTCTCCAAAAATCAACAAGTAAAAATTTAAAAAATAAATTAAAACTGTAAAGATCAACATATAAACAAAATTCAAAACTTGAATAAACATTCCAAAATCTCAATAGCACTTGTCAAGGCAATCTAAGTTTTATTTAATTACATGAACTTGTAAGAAAGACATGAATCCCATGATGGAATTTTCAATACATTTTAGAATTACATAGGCTTAGAATTTTTTTACAAAAAAAAAAAAAAAAAAAAGACACAGAAAGACATAAAATTGAACAGTGAATACCCAGTCAATAATCACTTCTGTTACTTGCAACTCTGAGCAAGTCACTTATCCAGCGTATCTCAGTCTATCTGTGTCACAGGAAGATGAAACTGGCTAAATATTTATATAACTTTTTAATTTACTGATTTTCTCTTTCAGATTTAAGAAGAATAGTGGTTCACTAAGAAGAGTGTTAACAGTAAAAAATAAACTGAAATTGCTTTTTAAAATGAGCTTTGCTCTCATTTGTAGAATTTAGATTCTCATTAAATCATATAATATTTATTAGAAGTGTTACAATTGAGAATTTAAAAAGCAGTCAGGAAACTACAGCTCCCACTATGTAAAAAAGAAAAAAACAAACAAAAAAAAACCCCAGCACTTAAAAATCAAATCAAATACATCAAAATGTTAACATCTGTTAAAATTTGGCTATGTATAGAAGTACTTATTACTTTCTATGTTAAGATATACATTTTAAAAATTGGAAGGGGATTCTATTCAGTCAAGAGGATAAAAAAATACAAGAAACCTTAAACATCTTCAAAGAATTGGAAGCAAACATACAAATATTCTTGTAGAAGCCAAGCCAGCATTGTTTCACCAATACCGTTTATTTGCTCTAGATTTCATTTGGGAGGAGGGAATGTTCTTGCTAAAAGCTCTTCACAGTCACGCTGCTCATCTGTGGACTGCAAAGCTCATTGACCGAACTGACATCTTTACCTGGTAAAGCCTGGCACTCTTGTTGTCTCTGATCCCACTGGCAGTTCAAGTTCAGTGAGCAGGTTTTACAGCTGGTAAGTTTGTTACAAATCTGCTCATTTTTCACATAGCATTTGGTGTAGTTTCTCACAAACTAGAAAGTTAAAAGATAAAACGTTACTTTTCACCTTTGCACAGCAACGATTCTTAAACTTCTGTGTAAATACATTACCTGGTGAAGTTGAAAATACCAATTTCTAACCCCAAGTTCAGTTCTACTGAATCAGAATCTCTCTTTAGTCATTCATTTAGTTAAACTACAGTTCTTGGAATTGGAATATGTACATATTGGACAGTATGGGCAAATTACACAATTTGAAACAGAACCCATTTAACGAAAACATTTTCTATTGAATTTGGTAACAGGCTTCCAATTCAACAAATAAAGCCAATGCACAAAGCCATCTCTCTTAATGATCATGTGAAAGAATTCTAGTCATAATAAAACTATCATGCAAATCCCTGGGATGAAGTGGAAATGATAAGCAGTAAAAATTTAAGAGATGCTTTATCAGAATCCAATCAATTTTTTAAATGAATTATTCTCTCAATAACTCAAACTAATTTTATTCCCACAGACATTAAATATTGGTTTTGGTTAATTGATGTTTCTTCTGTATTTATCACATTGCCTTTATCCAGGGTGCAAACATCCTGCAGAAGCTACTTTTTAAAAAATGTTTATTGAATGACTTTTAGAGAAACATTGATTTGTTGTTCCACTTATTTATGCATTCACTGGTTACTTCGTGTATGTGCCCTGACCAGGGATCGAACCCACAGCGTTGGCGTACTGGGGGGACAATGCTCTAACCAATGGACCTACCTGGCCAGAACTGTAGTATGTAACCGTATTTCAATTAATTTCAGCACTAAGAGTTTAAAAGTTAAAAAAGAAAAACACAGGCAACATAGGAACTTTAGTGGTAGTCCCTACATACACCAAGGTTCACACATTTCACGCACCATCAATATCTGTGGCACAGCCTCCCTTGTTAAAATCGGACACTAAAATTTCTGGCTCAACCCTTCCTGTGCCACTTCTCTGAAGAAAAAGTCATAAAGGACTTCCTGCTACCTCCTGGGCCCCACCTGCACCCCGCTTTCTCTGCACAGGTATAAATGCTTGCCTCGGGCTTGCTCATACAAGGAAGCTAAACACTTCTTTTCAGTCAGTAAACTTAACAGTTAAAATTTAGTCATAACTATCCCATGCAGAAAAACAGTTAAAGCAATCTTCATCCTCTTAGATACTTTTGAATATCCCCACCAAATATGTTTGTCAACTCTTACATTTTCCTACACAAAACACATTGCAGTCTCCTTCAGTGCAAAGATGCTCATTCCTCTGGAGCGAATTGCGCAGACTATAGGTAATATAAAAAGTACAGATTCTTGTGTTTCTCTTTATGCATCCAAAAATAGCAGCACATACAATTTTTAAGATCTCAAATTACTTTGTGACTCTTACTCAACCATCATATTTTCATTAGAAACACACTAACTTCTTTGTTATTTATTCTAATTCAGTTTTTGTTTTCATATAGCGTATAAATCAGTATTAGTCTATACGATCATTGTAGTTCCCAACCCTTGCTAGCTAACAAGAGGAATAAATTTACTCGACTCTTTTGACAAATAGAATTACCGAGAAAAATGACACGGAAATGGCTAAACAACATCTTAGAATGAGAGAAAGAATAACATACAAAGGCCGGATCTTAGAATAACAATGACATCGTTAGAGCCACCATCCAAGTAACTATACTGCTCTTCATTAGCAATGGTACCATCACTAATTGGTGCTGAACCAGTACAATAGATGAAACCATCTTTCATTTGCACATGGGGCCAATTTAATCAATTATGGAAGAAAGCGGAGAGTTATTCTGAAACATGGCTGGCATTTTTGGGCCTCATGAAGCAGATGAACATTGTAAACAGACTGTGAAGGCTAACCATTACTCTACTGGACTTCACTCTAATATAGACGGAAATTTAAAATGAAAATCTGGGAGAAGCAAGCAGGCTATTTGAACTATTAGAGCACAATATTTGCAACTTGCAGTAAATATGATTAAATAATGAAATAGGGTATCAGTGGACATTATTTACACTAAAATCTCATAAACGTTTCGGTATCCATTAGCATTTGGTTTAGCTTAATCACCAGACATCATGATAAAACTGTCTGAAAGACACATTGCATCAAAGTCTAAATTACAAGTGAGTACCATCTGCTCACACTACCTCGCCCACTGCTTTCCTTGTTAACGCAGCATTAGCAAAAATAAAATAGAAAGCAAAAAAAGCACCTTATAAAATGAATACTTGATAGCCATTGATATCCTACAACTTTTTAGATATGCATATTTTCACTTAGGGTCAATGTCCAGACACAAATGAACTCAGGGTTATTCTTGAAATACAATCCACTTGCAATTTTTACCTACTGACATTCTCCATTTGAGTCCCTTAGCCTTATAGTTCATTCTACTTCCTTGCTCCTGTTTCCACATGACTCACCAACATAACTCATGAGATGAATATTAATCCAAGCATAAAATGGTAATTCAGATTTTCAAAGATGAGTCACGTCACATCAACATTAAAACAAATAAAATCGAAGTGTGTATTGTCATGTCAACTTGCATCGCTAGAATGCATATGGGCGGGCACAAGTAGGTTTCCAGTTGTTTACATAGAAAATAACACAATGATTCATCAATAACAACACAAGAATAAACTGTGTTTTGCATACTCACACTGTAAACCTGCTTTTTGCCTGTATTTCAAAACCACTTGTATGAAATAAAAAAGATTCAATTGATGAGTCAATAGCTAAAAATTATCCTCCATCTTGAATTTTGAATATTATTGTAGAATAGAATCATAAAACTTAATATTTTGAAATATGACTGGTTAAGGCAGAAAATTTTCAGATGACACAATAGAAGTTTTTTACTTATTTTTCAACCCCCTTTTGTTTACCCTTCATCTCTGCCTGCTATTTTGAAAAACAAATGGACACTTTTGTTGATTAATAAAAACTTAGAGCAAAATAACGTATACTGTATTTAGTTGAAAATTGGTATGCATGTTAGTTATTTAAGCTGTAGCCCAGCTGGGGAAACTTTAATCCTATTAAATACACTTTTTAATATGTTTTAAATTTTTATTTCAATCTGTTGATATCTAAAACACATGGCATTTTTATTACCCACTTAAAAGTTTAAATTTTGAAGCTCTTAATCAATTTTCACCTGCCATAAATATTAATTTTATAACTTTGTCAAGCATCTACCTAAAGTAGGATTTCTTGAGAATTTGAGCCGGATAACCTTCCGTGGGAGGTCTGCACACGCACTGTGGGATGCTGAGCAGCATCCCTGTTCTCTACCTACTACATGCCACCATCAGCCTCGCAGTCATGACAACCAAAGATGTCCACACACATTGCCAAATGTCCCTGGGAGCACAAAACTGCCTCCAGCTGAGAAGCACTGATCTCAGGACAGATGTTGAATAAAAGAGAAGCCCAAACCGCCAATGCCTCGGGTTACACTTACACATGCTAGACCCTACCACTGCTGACAAGATCTCCCTGGAAACGATTTCGGTAAGTACCTACAATCCTATGTCCATCAGCACCGAAGACAGCATTTACAGCCATGAATCTTTTTATCTTAAATCAGCTTTGTAAGAATTTTCCCAATCTTGTCCATGAAAAGAAGTAAAAGTTACTGGATTCTAAATGCAACCTCCACTGACAAATTTGAACAACGAGTGACAGACTGAACTGACTATGTACTAAGAGAGCGATTCCCTGCATGTTTTCTTAATGCCTTGATGTGAAAAGGGCTATATTTTACAGTCCTGATGCGTGGGAAGCTAATGATCAGACAGCAGCAACGTTAAGCCCGTAACCGTGCACCCTCGAGCACTGACCACGCTGCAGTTACTGCTGGCCGACATGCACTTCTTGTCGTCACACCACTGACACCCGTTTGTGTTGGCCGTGCAGCTGGCACAGTCTGCGTATCGGTAACACCTGTCATCGGAAGCCACTGCAATGCAAACAGGGGACAGGGACACATCAGAATGGGAGTGGAAATGCCACGCTTCTCGATTCGCACATTTTCAACATCTGTTTAAGAATCACTGAGACATTTTTAAACCACTAACATGACCATCAATATCAAAATCAGTTCTTCAGCATGAAGTCAACTTTGTGGTTAATTGTGTTTACAAGGTTTTAAATACTTCCTGCCCTCGTCTTAATTACTGAATCTACCAGGATCTATAGCTATTTAAAATGTCCACCTTACAGAGGAGGGAGAAAAGACTCACAGGTAATTCTGTGAACAAAATGTATTACTATACACCTGAAAGAAAACATTACAACAAATACCGTTCATCACTCTTCATGAAGATATTGAGACACACCTGAGTTACAGATTAGTGAAACTTGAAAATACATTTGTTAATTGTAGCACTGTGTACACACTCACCCATTTAAAGAAAATTGAATAATTGTTATCCTAGCCCCTCATTTATAAATAAATATTTACTAGTAATTTTTCATAAGTCTGATTTATTCATTCAATATTTCGTATGAAATATTAAACTAGAACATTAGTCATTGAAATTATATAAATTGTTTTTAACTTCATGGTCTGGCTTGGCAATAATTCAGGAAGAAAAAAATAATACCAAGTGCATAATAAATTACTTCATTTTATTTCTTTGAAGCATACAGTATTTCTTAGAAAGAATTATTTGAAGTCATTTTTTACTCACACAGGAAAATAATTCATACATATGGTCATGTTATGTATAAAATATTGATATAGAATTTTACATGCAGAATTTTAAAAAGAAAACTAAAAATAGCTAATAAAGATATTAAATTATTAATTGCTATCTAGTTCAAACATTAGATTCCTAATTAGAGGATTATAAATTTTTAATTTCTGAAAGCTACAAAGGTAATTCTTATAAGCAGAATGCATTCCTACATCTAGCCAAGTAGAGAAGCTATGTACCAGAGATGCAAGAAAGAAAAGAAAAAACAGTTTTTACCTGTTTTAGGAGGGCACTTTGCTCTAAGAATATTATTCGTATTCCCAGATTCCCAAGATTCACAGTAATTTTTATTCCAAATACATTTTATCCCTGGACCAGCATTTTTACAAAGTTCTTCATCTCTAAAAGCCTTGCAATTTGGAGGCTTGTATACAAGGATGTCATTAAGGAGTACACTAGAAAATCCTCCAAATATATACATGGACCTAATAAAAACAGAACAAGAATCTTAAAGAAACAATATTAGAACAAAAGTCTCTGTTTAATGTATTAGTTTTTAAAATGAATTTAAATACATCTTTTACATTATTTTACCAAGGGAGTAAACAATGTTTTAGCAATAGATACTCGCTGTACATGTATTATAAGGTACACTGTGGAACTGCTATCTGAAATTGTAATTTTTAAATACAGACATAAAATTTAGAAATAGATAAGGAGATCTTCGTACAGTGTTTTACTATTCTCTTATAAAATTCACAGAGAGAGTAAAACAGTCAAAAAGATTTTCAAAATTTCAATTTAGAAAGAAAATCCCACATAATCCCTGAATTAATTAGTATCTCCAATGCCAAAGATGAGTGATATGCCCTGACAGTAACACTCTTCTCTAGAAAAATACTATTAATATAGTAAATGGTAAAGGTCAGAAAATGCTTCGATAATATCTTTTATTATTTAAGAGAAGTAAAATAGAAATCAACAAAACACAATTTTTCAACAGAGAAGCCTAAAGGTTATATATTTACACTCTGAATTTCATGTACTGCTATTTTGAAAGCCAACTGATATCAATTACAGTTTCATTGCAGTTAACTTCTACCTGCTTTTAGTATCATATTGGAGAATTTTGACATAATTTGAGTAAAATGGAAATAAAATGAACTTATAAACATGTTATTATGAATTATACATTTTAACCTAATGGATGAGCTAGCATATTTTTACTATCACTTGAGTCCATATTACCAAATTTTTGCCTCAGAAATAGAAAAACCACACAAACTTAGAAGAGGAAGGTAACTTAATGATCATCCAGCCCAAATTCCCAGTGGATTTAAGGATATTCAAATCCAGAGGGGTTAGAAGACTTCTCAAAAAGCATGCATTTATAATGACAACTAAAACGAATTCTCCTCACTACCCTTGCTCTCTTGGATAGAAACAAGCACTAGCCTTTCTGTCACTTCAGTGTCATCTTTTTAAAGGAAGTCATTCACTATCTGGTCTCTGGAGAAAGGAAAGAAGATGGGATGACTTTTTTAAGTGTCTGAAGTTGTACCTCAGCACCTTTCCTCCGATGACCCTCTACTCCTTAAACATATGTAAACACAGAAAGAATGGAGAATACGGTTAATGAGCCAAAAGGTACTCCATGGTGCACCAGGGATACATCAAATCAAATGCCATTAAGTACAAATGATATTTTTGAAAGAATAACAGAATACGCAGAGAGTAAAACTGATAAATGTATTTCTTTTACCCATTAATGACAACTGCAGAGTGTCCAAATCTGTTGACATCTCTATGAAGATTTGGTTTTGGTAATATTTTCCATTCATCACAAGCTAGAAAAAAAAAAGAGACCAGAAAAACAAAAAATAAAAAAAATTAATACAAATACTAAAAAACAATCATTGGTCAAATTAATGATATAACACATAAAGTTAGGAAGCCTTTCATTAATTTTTCATGACCTACAATTTAGTATTGTTACTCAACTAGCATTATTTCTTAAATAGAAATGGCTTTTGCCTAAAATTCCCACAAATAAATTTATGTGTATGAGGATAAAGGAAATGAAAGAAAAGAAAATGGGTGCATTTTATATTGGAAAATAACCTTTTCTTTTTTAACTTTATTATATTTTCCCATTACCATTTAGTCCCCTTACACCCCACTACCCCCAGAAATCACCACACCACTGTCCATGTCCATGAGTCCCTTTTCCTTTTTGCTCAGTCCCTTCACCCCCTAACCTCCCCCCACCACTAGCTGTCATCTGCTCTCCATCTATGAGTCTGTCCCTGTTTTGTTTATTAGTTCAGTTTGTTCATTAGATTCCACATATGAGTGAAATCACATGGTATTTGTCTTTCTCTGACTGGCTTATTTCACTTAGCATAAAGGAGGGGAGCTTAAGAAACATCTTGGACAACAGGAAAATAATTTCAATGACATTATCTTTACCAAATAAACCAAGGTTCATATAGTGAAATAATACATGAACATCAATACCAGGCAAATCTAGTAGAAAGTTAAATCGCTAAATCAAAGTTTATATACATGCATACAAAATTAAGTGGCATATATAATTTTCAATGAAAGAATGTCTAAAAACAGGATTATCAAAATCAAATATTTAGTATGGAATCTCAAAGGACTCTGAATACCCAAAGTAATCTTGCAAGAGAACAAAGCTGGAGTCATCATGCTCCCTGATTTCAAACTATATCACAAATCAATAATAATCAAAACAGCATGGTACTGGCACAAATACAGGCACACAGGTCAATGGAAAAGAATAAAGAGGTCAGAAATAAACCCATACTCATCAGTCAATTAATCTACAGCAAAAGAGGGAAGAATATAAAATGAGGAAAAGACAATCTCCTCAATAAATGATGCTGGGAAAACTGGACAGCTACATGAATACAGCTACATCTATGAAAGTAAACTCAAAATGGATTAAATTATTAATCTGAGACCAGAAACCACAGAACTCCTAGAAAAAAAAACACTCTTTGGCATCAGTCTTAGCAATATTTTTCAGATCTGCTCCTCAGCTAAAGGCACCATAAGCAAAAATAAACAAATGAGACAACAGAAAACTAAGAAGCTTCTGCACAGAAGGAAACCATCACCAAACTGAGACAGTAATCTATTAAATGGGAGAAGATATTTATAAGTGACATATCTGATAAGAAGTTAATATCAAAAATATACAAAGAACTCATACAACTCAATATCAAAAAAATGACCCCATTAAAAATGGGCAAAAGATTTGAATAGATATTTTTCTAATTAAGACATACAGATGGCCAACTGACACATGAAGAGATGCTCAACATCTCTATTCATCATGGAAATATAAGTCGATGCCACAATAAGCTCTCACCTCACACCTGTCAGAATGGCTATTATGAAAAGACAACAAATAACAAGCGTTGACAAGGATGTGGACAAAGGAAGCTCTTGTGCAACACAGGTGGGGATGTAAATTGATGCAGCCACTATGGAAAGTAGTATGAGACTTCCTCAAAAAGTTAAAAATAGAACTCCCATATGAGTCAGCTGCTACTTCTGGGCATTTATCTGAAGAAACAAAAACGCTAATTTGAGAAGATATATGTGCCTGTAGTTTTACTGCGGTATTATTTACAATAGCCAAGATATGGAAACAATAATTTACTGACAGATGAATATTTGCTAGCGTTTTGACAATGTTTTACCCATAGAAACACTTTCCACATAACACCTATGACTTTTCCAAGAGCCAATGCTCTGAAAATCACATTTTGGGAAATACTATTATAGACGGCTATGCCTAGGGTCAAGTCTGCTGATTTGACACACTAAAGTTCGTTGAAGAAATGTGTGTAGTACTATAAAACTTCCAAAGCGCTTTCATCTCCATCACTTAAAGTAGTCTTTATAAGAATCCTGTGAGGCTGATGGAGCTGGCATTCATTACCTTATGTTAAAAATATTTAACAATTAGACCTACGACAAGTTAAGCGATTTGTTTAAGGCCTATTTGATTACATTTGTTTTTCTGAAAGTTATGTTTATGCATATTTGCTATTATAAAACTAACTTGATGGAACTGCCCAAGTGTCCATCGGTAAATAAGAGGATACAAAAACTGGGGTATATTTATACAATGGAATATTTACTTGGCCATTAAAAAGAAGGAAATCTTACCATTTGCAACAGCATGGATGGACCTGGACAGCGTTATGCTAAGTGAAATCAGCCAGGCACAGAAAGACAAATACCATATGATTTCACTCATATGTGGAATCTAATGAGCAAAATGAACTAACAAGTAAAATAGAGACAGACTCATAGATAGAGGGCAGGCTGACAGCCAGAGGGGGCTAAATGGGTGGAGGGATTGAGCAAAAGCCAAAAAAGAAAAAAAAAGAAAGCCAGGGACACGAACAACAGTGTAGTGACTGCTGGGAGGAGGGTGAAGGAGGAGGGCAGAGGAGGGTACAGGGAAATTAATGGTGATGGACGGAGACTTGACTTTGGGTGGTGAACACACAGTGTACAGATGATGTGTTGTAGAATTGTGTACCTGAAACCTCTATAATTTTGTTAACCAGTGTCACCCCAATAAATGTAATAAAAAAAGAATTGCAAAACAGTATTCACATGTGGAGAGAAGGTATGACCTGAAAAGGGCGCAGACTTTGACAAAGAGGTGACAAAGAGTTCACGAGTTAGGAAGGACAGGTTTCAAACATTCCATCCAATCTCAGCACACACATAATCCACATGACTGCTGATTTATAAATTCTGTGTTGGGTATAGGATTCCAACAACAGAATTAGAAACCAGAATATGCTTCAGAAAAATAAAACAGAAGCATCAGATGACAGAGTAGGGCTTCCAGAAAGTAGGGCTTCCAGAAATCAGTTTATTATAAAAATCTCCAAAGAAGAATCTTCAAGGTCATTTTCGGACATCCACAGTCCAGAAAAGAAAATGATCCAACAATCTGAACCCACCTTGGAGTAAAGGGTAATTTGGCCCAACATCCAATACAAACCAGGCAGAAGGAAGAAAGGAAGGTAGATTTTCAAGATGAAAGGCGTAAAATATACTGAGGAAAACTATCTAAGAAGTGAGTTAGGAAAAAAGAGCTAATAGAATAGAATGAGCATAAATACAAATTTAGCTTTTTAAGATTTCTTCTAACTGTATGAGATATTCTCCTTTAGGAAAAAAAAAATTTTCAGTACACAGAATAGTCTAAAGAATAGCATTACAAACACATGTACTACTACCCAGATTTGTCAAAACCATTATTTTATCATATTTACTATTGTTTTTTAACAATAGTAAAACTATTATTTTATCATAATCTGTAATTAAGAAAAAAATTACAGATAACATTGAGTTTTCTTGTGTACTCCATCCCCAATTCATGTTTTTTTAACATCTTCCCTCTTCAGGTGCAACCGCTGTCCTATATTCGCTTATCAAGGTTTCTATATTTATGATACATGTAGAATATTTTGTGAAGTTTATATTAATACAAACGGCATATATATACACACAAAATGATATCCATCTGCAACTTGCTTGGTTTATTCAACTCACTGAGTTCTGCTTTTAGGTTTGTTTGCTGTTTGTTTTTGTGGGGTTTTTTTTTTTTTTTGACCACTGTAATCATTTTTAAGTGTGTAGTTCAGTGGCATTAAGAACACTCTCAGAGTTGTTCAAGTATCATCATGATACATCTACAGAGTGTTCTTCATCTTGCTAAACTGAATTGGGGTGTCCAACCCACGGTCCAAGGGCCACATGTGGCCAGGATGGCTATGAATGTGGCCCAACACAAAATTGTAAATTTACTTAAAACCTTTATTCTGTTCATCAGTTTTCATTAGTGTTTGTGTATTTAATGTGTGGCCCAAGACAACTCTTCTTCTTCCTGTGTGCCCAGTAACACCAAAAGTTTGGGCACCCTGAAATAATAATTCCCCATTTCCCTCTCTCCCCAATAATTCTACATTATGTCTAGGTTCCTCACGTAAGTGGAATCATATGGTTTTCCTCCTTTTGTGACTGAATTATTCTATTTAGCACAGAGATTTTTTCAACCAGTATGCACAAGAATTTTTAAAACATGCAAAACCTGACTGTGTGTTCAGGGGCACTGACCTCTTTTCCCTGAGACTGTCAAATTAAAAAATGACAACAGCCAACATAACAATAGCTACTTGGTGTGGGTGAATCAAAATTATACCTATTTTTTTCAGAATGGTAAAAAATATATATATTTTAGAGTGTTGCAGAATTTTAGTAGTTACTTTATGTGTGTTATAAGATGAAAAAGGTTTCAAAAGAAAAAAAGCAAGCAAAATATAACCAGAGACATTGAAATTAAGAACAATCTGACAGTAACCAGAGGGGATAATGGGAGGAAGGGTTTTCAGGAACAACTATAAAGGACACACGGACAAAACCAAGGGGGATGGAAGAGGGAGGGAGGTGGGTTTGGTTGGGGTGGAGGGAGTGGTGGGGGGGAAATGCAGACAACTGTAATGGAACAAGAGTAAAATAATTTTTTTAATGAAAAAGGTTGAAAAATTGCTGATTTAACAGTGTCTTCAAGGTTCATCCATGCTGTAGCATGTGTCAGAATTTCCTTCCTTTGTGAGCCTGAATAATATATAGTATTCCAATGTGTGTGTATGTTTATATATATGGATATCTATATATATATAAGAATATATCCATATATAGATATATAGAGATATATGGATATCAATTCATCCATCAATGGGCACTTGCGTTGCTTCCTATTTGGGCTACTGTGAAGAAGCTGCCATAAACATGGGTATACAAGGACCTGTTCCCGTCCCGCTCTCAATTGCTTTGAGTGAATACCTGTAGTGGCATTTCTGGATCATGCGGTGATTTTATGTGTGACACGCTGAGGATCCTCCATGCTCTTCCAAGCAGCGGTATGGGAATTCCAACCAGCAGTGCACAAGCATTCCGAATTCCCCACAACCTTACCCAAACTCATTTTCTATTTCTTGATCAAAGCCATCCTATTGGGTGTGATATGGCATCACATTGTGGGGTTAATTTGAATTTCCCTAATAATTAGTGATGTTGAGCATCTGTGTATCTTTTAGGGAGAAATGTCTATGTTACCCATTTAAATGTATGCATATATGTGGTGCTGTGCATTCATTTTAACCATGTTATACCATGCCTTTTTATGGCTTTACTGTATTGATCTATTTGTATGTTAATGGTCATTTAGCCTTTTCTCAGACTTTTTCCACCACAAGTCGTGTTGGTATGTTCATTGTTATTCACATATTCTTGTGCACATTTTGAGAGTTTCTCTAGGTAGATTTCTAAGAGTAAAATTACCATGCTTAATGAAAGGCACTAGATTTTGCCAATTTGCTCTCCAAAGTACTTTCCACTGACTAAATACTCATACTAGTAGTATGTAATGGGTTTTCTTATTTCATATTCTCTCCAACATGAATCTCTAGCAGATGTTTTTTGTTTCTACCAATCTGATGAATGGTTTTATTTTATACATTTTCCGAGTTACTGGTGAGATCAAGCACCTTTTCACTTTTATGGGTCTTCTGTAAAATCACAGTTCAAGTCTCATGCATTTTTCTAGTTGACTATTTTTCTTAATCTTTATTAAACATTCTGAATACCAACCCTCTGCTGGTCATATGCATTACCAACCATATCTTCCCCTTTGCGGCGATTTGTCTTTTTACTTAGTTACGGAGTCTTATTTTACAGAAAAGTATGTAGATTAACTTGGTCAAATTTTTTATTTGTTCTTTTTATTCTTAATACAAGATTTTAAAGATAATCTCTAATTTTCTTCTAAAAGATATACAGCCCGGCCTTTACTACTTTGATCTTTGGAACTTACTTTTACCTCTGTTGCAATGACCTAAGTTCAATTTTTTCCACATACCACATTTCGCAAATATTTCTCAGTGTATTTCCAGATACCAGTTTTCCCAGAACCATTTTGAACATTTATTCCTGACCCACTATTTTGTGCCTTTTTAAATTTCTGTACTGCTTTGATTTGTTCTTATTTTGCTTGTTTTTAACTAAAAATATACAGGGTCTGGCACAATTAATGCCCCTGTTTTTCTGTTTTGTTTTTTTTTAATGAGCTGGTAATCTATACCGAAATCTTTTATGACAAAATCACAAGCATGTAATTCTGCAGCATAACAATATCACACTCAGGCACACCATGTGACACTTTAGGTGAAAGGTTCAAATTGCTGTCCACCTCGTGCGAGACATTCATGTACCCTACCAACCACACTCAATGGCATTACTTCTGCTGGACCCCGTATCTGTGCAAAGTTTAAAAGTGAAATGATGGTACAAGGTTTATGATAAAGGCCTCCTGCTGTGTCTTCACAATGCCTGTTCCACAATCACAGAAGTAAGCACTCTGAATTCTAAATAAAGAACTAGAGTTTGTTTGTACATTTACCTCCTTGTTCCCAATGGCATACTTAGTTATCTCTGACTCCCTCCATGCAGGTACACACAGACTTCCCCTCTTCATCCTCCTTGTATATTTAGATTTTTTAGATCAATATTATATTATATTATTCACAGATAAGGCATGCAACATGCTCTGACCACTCTTTCATTCATGAACATTATTTTTATTTTCCCGGCAGATCGTTTTTCCACTTGGCTTTCTATGTATCTACTATTGATTCCTCCCCATCCATGGTGGAAATTTTTATACCTCTATTCCCGCCATGTCCTGACATGAGTTATCAAGTGACCATGTGTTCAGAGTTTGATATATAAGCTGGCTCTGTCACCAATAACGGTAAGAACATGGAATGGAAGTGGTACCCCAGATCCAGCATGAGCAAGACCACGGTGCACAAGCAACACGCACAGGCAGGTAGCTCATTCAGACCCCTGGCCTCCACCACAGGTGCACCCGTGCTCATCCCTCATCTCACAGCTACGGCCTCGTGGGGAATTGTCTCTGCCCAGGTAACAAGAGGAAGGAAATACAAATATGGCAGCTTGATGTGTGGGAATAGTCAAAAACAGATGTCACTTAGAAGACAGCCTCACTCAGGGTGGCTCAGGAAAAAGCCACACTGCCAACTGTGCCTTGTTCACATCGTGGGGAAAGAGAAATGGCCTAAGAGCCAAGTGTGAAAGTAAATGGCCAAGTACAGTAACCCAGAGCAGGAGATAACATATTTTTTTTATATATTTTTAGAGAGAGGGGAAGAGAGGGAGAAAGAGAGGGAGCAAAACATCAATGTGTGCTTGCCTCTTGCATGCCCCCTACTGGGGATCTGGCCCGCAACCCAGGCATGTACCCTAGACTGGGAATCAAAATGATGACCCGTTGGTTTGCAGGCCAGCACTCAATCCACTGAGCCACACCAGCCAGGGCAGGAGATAACATACTAATCAGGGGCTCGGACATCTAAGGGTGAGGGTCTGGGGCATGCCACCAGGTGAGACAGACACCAGAAGAGGTCCAAGCTGATGGTAAGGGATGTTTACAGAGAACAATGGAAGAAGTTGCCAGCCCTGAGACCAGCTGCAGAGCCAGAGCTATGAGCCAGGTTTTCCCTGGGGAGAAAGGCCACTAGCATCCAGGAGAAGCTTACAGAAAATATATTCGAAGAAGTGGACTGAGTAGCCCAAAGGATGAATTATATCGAATATGGAAATGTGTTGACTAAACCCACCCCCAGGAACTATCACCGACGTCACTCAGCTACCAGCCCCTGCAGACTTTGCTTTAGCTCTGGAGAGCCCCCTCACCCAAGGCCCTATGCTCCTGGGAGGGACCCTCACCCAGGGACGGATCAAGGCCAGTTTCATTCCATGAGCAACAACTCTGACGGGCACGGAGGCCGTTAGGTGGGCTTGACCTTTCCCTCTGCCCCATCCGGCCTCTTCCCTCACCCCTTCCCAAGACCCTCATCAGAACCCGGGACACCAAAGACTGCCACCAGGTTTGCTTTCCAGAGATCCCGGGCTGTGACAGGCTGTTCGTGGCCACCGTATAGCCTGACCCATACTGACTGACACAACACCATAAAATGCAAACCTCCCTCCGCACTTTCTTAAAATAGCTGGCAAATTGTTCTCACTCATAAAACTGTTTAGGATGAATAGAATTTCACTTTCAAGTTTATGAATAGCCAGCTGAGGTAAGCAATTTTTGCATCTACAGGGGGAGCATTTCATGCTTGCTGATATTTGCCCACCTGCCAGGAATTTTCAACAGAATGGGGACAGAAAAAGATAGGGCCGTTGTTACAAACAGACTTTCCACTTACTCCTTCCAGCTTTTTCAGTAACTACTAAACAGAAGGTTGGGCTAGATAAATCCTGTTGTTGAGTTTTCTCATTCTCGATCAGGATTCTCTATAAAATTTGGATTGGTTTTCCTGTAAGCAGAATTTGTCAAAGGCCTTAGAGCTCAATATCAAATTAATATAATTTGTTTACATGCAGTCTATTCCCATTCTTACATTATGAAGCCTCTTACATTATTAATCTGACTACAGTCAATAATTATGCTTTTTTGCCAAGAAGAAAATATATTTCCAGAGCACTCAAGTCATTATCACTTCATAAAAAGTTTCAGGCTAGACAAATCGAAGCAAATCCACATCATGAAAGATGACAGAAATACCATTCCATCACAACGGGAAAGCTACACGGGAATAAAGGACAAAGGAAAACATACACCCTGGGATACAGATTTGCTTTTAAAAACTGTGCTACCAGGTACTAAATACTAGTGTACAAGCTGCACGCTCAATACACATAAGATAAAAAATGAGTTATTGTTTTCTCAAACCCAAACTTCAGAAATCAGAAAATTGCGCTGCCAGGCTACTGACCTAGTTCATAATTGCGCTCAGGACTTACACTGGCATTCAGAGACCAGTTTATTACCCATAAATAGTGCAGGTGGAAAATGCACATTCATTTGCAAATTTTCCTACAAATAGTCATTTTTTTTCATGAAAATATACATTTGTAATGCTTTAAGGACACATTTTAAAAATTCCATTAATTTTCCACTTGAAATAGTAGCTCGTAAGTCAGTTTTAGTTGTATACTTGAAATATGCTAAAAAGAACACAAAGGTTGTATGGACCAGACTCAAAAGTAGATAGATACAGAGAAAACCTCCCTTTAACCATTTGAATACCTTTGTAATAGAAACCAGATTTCTGGGTGCCTAAAAACTTTTTTCCACGAGCCCTTCAGTGACGGTGTTTCACCAGGTTTTTCCCCCATGAGGTCAAAACTTCCCAAATATTCTAAAAGATACACACTTTTCTTAGTTACTTCATTCATCCCCACAGCTGCTCTCAGAATGTTGTCCCTGGCATTCATTCAATAAATATTTATTTAGTGTCTACTCTCTGCTAGGCAAAGCAGGTACTGCTATTTGACTCTCAATTAACTGAAATGATTTTATGGGGTTTTCAATAAGCAGTCTTTATGTAATAAATTATATTTATACATTTCTTGACAATGAATTGACTTCAGTAAACAGTCTTTGTGATCAATTTTATTTATATATTCCCTGGTAATTAATCATACTTAAATTCCTAGAATAAACTCTACTTGGCCATAGTTTATTATACTTTTAAAACATCGTGTCAAAATTCATTTTGAGTTTAAGATATTTCAATTCATAAAACTCTCTTACTTGTAAATACTGAAATCATTAGTCAAATCATCTTCTGAAGCTTAAGAGATATAAAAAACAACCTTCCTGATTTTTTTTTCCCTACTCACCCTAGAAAACTAATTTCTATGACAATATTCACTTTCCACAGCCAAATAGTTTCACAGTATAAACATCTAGTCACATCAGATCAGCTCAGTAAGATACGCTCTTTCCATTGTTATCTTCAGCTTCATTATATACTAGAAAGTTATCTTTACCAGAAAGGTCATTTTAATCTTGAATCAGGTGCAATAATAATACCACTAACAATAACAAAACTCAATAGTTTTCAGATTTAAAATCTGACTTCTAGCTAGATTTACAAACTGGAACATTACATAATATATCATAGTACATATTAAAGTCGATCCAGTCTTATATTATCAATTGCACTCAAGTCATTTTTTTAAAACTGCAGATGCCCAGTGACTAATATAAGAAAAATCAAATTACATAGTTTTTTCTTTCTCCTACAGCCTTCAAAAGGGATGCCAAGGCACGGCCATGTTTCAAAACCACTATGTGTCTGTGTATCCACCATGTATAATCAGAGCTACGACGGCAAGGCTATATCCTCAAAGATTAACGATACTGCTACCAAAATTTACTTGCAGTACGGTTGAAATAGGACATTTTTTAGCAATGACAAAATAGTATCGGCACAAATATTCCTACTTGTTTAAACACGAGAGAACACGAGGCAATCAGCGGAAGTGTCCAGGTGCATTCCAGTCAAACATGCCGTGTTTAAACCTAGAACACCGTACCAACGAGGAAAATCAGCAACACGGCCTTTTTTCCCTTTCAGAACAGATCTATTTTATGGCTGGTTCATTATGCAATGATTGTGTTTTATTTCCACAAAATATACTGCGTAAGGAAAACAAGTATTTTGCAAGACATTTCCTGAAATATGAAAAATCCTCTTCCAGGAAAGCATTCCAACATTTGATGCTACAAAACTAAGAAGAATAAATATAGTTTTTGGGAAATTTTATTGGGAGCTGAGCAGAAATAATCAACTGAGATAAAATAAAAAACATTTATCCTATGTTGAATTGTATTATGTTTCTGTTGTTCGTGTTAGCACAGGGCAAAAAAAAAAAAATCCTGTTAAAATACAAAGCTACTTAAAATCTGTCATCCTCCCTTCAATCTAAACATTTGCTTGAAAAGTGAAACTGATGTTTGCTTTTATCTTTCCACACAATTAAGAAACATCATTAAAGATGATGTGCCTGGTGATTTGTTGCCCAAATTAAGAACATACGTTGGACCCAACCCAACGGTGCAGGACCTTCGAGTGGAAAGACTACGGCAAGACCTGGAGGTCACAGAAGCTACATCCACTGCTTACTGGCCCCAAAGCTTCAGGCAAGTTTCTTTCACCCTCTTCTGCTTCACATTCTGGAAATGAGCTTATGAACAGCTCATTACAAGTTTGTTTGAGAGCTTACAGATATTGTATATAAAGCCCTACCCTCAGCATCGTACCTAGCTCTCGGAAGCCAGTAAAGAGTAATCAGAATAAAGATAATCTGATATTTCTCTCCCCTACCTCTCTGAAACTAATACCTCTAATGTTTTTTTTTTTTTACCTCAGTTAAGTTTTTTGACACATAAACCCTAAAATATGATCATTGTGAACAGGCAAGAAATAAAAATAAATTCCCCATGTGAACGTTACAAAAATATCTCAATATTAATTTCTTCATTAAAGTACAGAAAGTGGGAGCAAGCTCCTAGAAGAATCTTCTGCAAAATTAAAAGTTCAAAATCTCTCACTTTATAGATGTTTAACAATAACAACAAAATTCTACACCTTCCCAGAGTATTTTTTTTCTTATAAGAAAAACAGACAAAACTTTCATCTACCTCCAGAGAACTAACCCTACTGCCTCATTACCATACGCGAAACAACATGGGGGCAGGTCCAGTCTGGCAGTGAGCGCTCCTAAACCAGCCGCCTTCCGCACCTCATTGGATCCATTCTTCTGGATCTCAGGCACTGATTCACAAGCCTTCGGAAAGCCGAGACAATCCCATTTTCATCATGAATCATCACTTCCAGTTATTATTTCAAAAAGAAAATATCTAATTAACTAGGACCTAATAATCCTAAAGACAATTCTTATTAATGATGAGTCACAGACAGACACTCATAGCTTAGAGTTAAGATGCATGCTTAAATTTATTCTAGGAATTTTCTTCCCAACAAATTTCTAATAGTATGAAGATCAAAGTGCTTACTAGGAGTCATAATTTTCTTTATATGCTACCACTTGAAATAATTTTCCTAAGTAGATAATGTGCCTTTTCGGTATTGAAAAGCAAAAGTATACTTCTTACATCTATTTAGTGTGTCATTCTTTGGTCTCTTTTATTTTTATTTATCAAAATGATTCCTAATAGCTTAAAATTGGTATATTACTTTACACCATTAACAAAAGGTGCTCTAAAGTACTACTAAATATATTTTAAATAGCAGCCAGGTTTTATCTATATTATGACATACAAAGAAAAATATTTTCATTATAATAGTCTACTGCATAGCTAAATTTAGTATTTCAATAAATATATTCATTTAATATTCAGAAATTGATAGGACTATAGGTAGCATAATTAAAATTAAATAAACTGTACCTATGCACTGTATTTTTGGTTCTCAGCAAAAGATTATTTAATCACTTCCATTCCTAGTTCTCAGTTTTCATTTCGTCCCAAATCTTATTTCTTTTGCTCCACAATCAATAAAATCCTTTGTCCAATCCCATTAGCTTTCTATACCAAGTAAGTATATCTGGTAAGTTTAATTTAAATGCATCTTTACTCATCCCCACTATATCGAATATGCTGTTACTACTTATAATTCACATAATGTGATAGTCCTCCATATCTACCCATTATCAAAACTGTTGGTAACAGTCAAACAAAACAGACTGATAGAGCGCCCATGCAGGGATATCCTATACAAAAGCCTTCCAAAAGGACACTCAAACCCAGATCTCTCAGTTCCCGTCTCCACCACAGAGTCACCCCAGTTCATCTCTTCTCCGGGACTTATACTATTACTATGCTGACTTTAGAGAGAATTCCATTCACAATCTGCCACTGAATTTATCTCTCTAAAATGATACATACACATGCTGTCAAGTAATGTATTTGAGAATCTCTACATGAAAAATTTCTGATATTTCCTACTTTGTACAATCCTAACAGATACATACCTATGTCATATGCCAGGAAATCGGCAGAAAAACATTTTGCACCGTTACTCAAGGAAGTGTCATTATGGGTATTTCCTCCAAAAATAAGCATAGCTCCATTGATAAGAACAGCTGAATGAAGGTATCTGGCAAACCCACTTTCTTTCAAAATAGTCCTACAGGATAAAATTTAAAAATGTATTACAAAAGATAAAAAGACCTCCCTAATTTTATATATATTATATAAAGGATCTAATTTGCATATTGAATTTTCCTTGGAATTGTGAAATAACATGCTTAATTTTCAACATAAACATCCTCTAAACTTGAATATTTTAAAAAATATATATTGCCTCTAAAATTCATATTTTTAGAAAAATATTTTCAGATTATAGTACCTTAAAGTGCTTTGCTTTGAGGAAACGCAATATTAAACATAATGTTTAATGACTTTATAATAATTTATATTTTGAATTTTGTTTTTATTTATAAAAGTAGGAAATAATTATTCTTAAAACTAGAGATCAATATCATCAGTTTCATATATCAAAATAAATAAAAAGTTAAGTATAATAAATTTACTTGGAACTATATTCAGTTAAAACTACGTAACTCATACGGATCCCACAATACACTTTTTAACTTTTTAAGTGTAATAAAACATACAGAAAAGTGCACTAATCATAAGTCTAAAATTCAGTGAATTCTCACAGGATGAACACAACTAAGTCATCAGCATTCGGATTTAAAAATATATATACTGCCACTGTTCCGGCTTCAACAGCAAATATTTGTATTGCTGTCTTTGTACTTTACGAAATGGAATCACACAGTTTATATTCATTTGTACATTCTGTTGCTCAAGAATGTTTGAGATGCATGTGTATGTTGTGTATAACTGAACAACAGAATGCATTTTTGAGAAACATTAAAAATAATATAAATATTCTTTTAATTAATTAAAGTGTATCTGAAAGAAAATGCTACCAATATATTCTCACAAATACATTTCACCTGAATAAACTGATACATGATAAAAGGTGCATGACAATATGAATCAATATTTTGTAAATATTCTAAATAAATCCCTGGTACTAACAAAGAATCAGAATATAAACACAGTATGTATAAAGTTAGTAAGGTATATATAGTATCTCAAAAACCATGGATTAGAATACCAATTAATGCTTCAAGAATATGGAGCTGACTTCCAGAATGGCAATATGAGGAGTTCAACAAATTTCTCCCCAGAGAAAGAGCTGTAATTGGTAAAAATTATTTTTTAAAAAATAATGATTTACTGTCTAAATATTTTTTACTAAGAGCAACCATAACCATTTGCTCAAGAATATCTGCTAAATTTTAATAAGAACAGCAACAGTCCATGATATCTCACCCATTACCTGCCCTCATCCTTCCCCTTCTCCACCTCCCCCCACCTCCCCCCAGTTCGGCAACATAGACGTTCACCCCAAGTAAGCATGCAAAACCAAGAACAAGAGCTCCATCCTTCAGCTCCTCATCCAGGCCGCTGAAGTCGAACCAGGAGCAGGAGACTGCCAAGGCTTGTCACGCCCCCAGCTCTGGTTGGCAGAAGTTCTACTCAAGCAGAAAGCGTGAGAAGTGTTAGAGCTCACCCTCTAACTCACAGGGTGGAAGCTAAATGCCAGGCTCAGAAGGCGAACAGCACCAGGGCCAAATAGTCTTTTCCTCACCTAACTCACTGGGCAGAGGTTCCTTGCCGAAAGAGGCAAGTCGCAAAGAACAAAGGCTACCAGCCCCACCCAGCGCCAGGCACGTGAAGCAGCGGTGTCACTCCAAGAGGAGCCCGCTGCTAATTCCACCAACGATTCCAAATACAGAGGTTTCCCCCACAGCGAGAGGTAGGCTAAGAAAGAAGAGCTCCAAAGCTCTTCCAAGAAAACTGCCTTTATATGGAACAGGGGGTGGGAGACCTCAAGCCTTAAGGGAACTCTCAAAAACCATGGAGGTTTTGGTTGTAAGCAATTACGAGATGGCTGGTAGCTCCATGAGAATAAAAGTTCAAACAACGACCAGGTAAAAGTTTACCAGAAAGAGCCTGTGGAAAATAACAGCTAAAAGCAGGAAAGGGGCCCAAAACTCAAAGACTAGCCCTGAAAAAGGACTGAAATGGAATCCAATCTGACTGTGGAGCCAGGTATGCCCCCAAAGCATTGTTGAAAATGATAGAGCAGTCAGTCAGCAATTAGTCAGTCAGTTAGGCTACCTGCCTGGTTACTGTGATACAAACACAGGCAGATGGCCTAACGGAGAGGTCAGGGGGAAAAGTCCAAGAGCCCTGCTAAAATCGCAGCCCTCCCAGGGCGATTGTGTGTGTCCCGGTTGCCTCCTCTGAGAAGCAACACTAGAGGATGCATTTGGAGGAGGAAAGAGACTTTGCTGAAAGAGTTCAGCTACGTTACTAAACAAAATTACAACAGTCCCAGAGAGTGGGGAAATCAGGATCTCCATTAAATGATGATGTGCAACAAAGTAAGAAAGTGTGACCCATAGGCAGGAAAAAGTAAGAGAGATAATAGAACAGCCTTTGAGAGGGTCCATGTGTCAGATGAGCAAAAAAGACTTCAAAGCATCTACTACAAATGTTAGAAAAATGTTACAAATACGTTCACAGACTTGAACAAAATGTCTGCCTGGAAAGTTACTAAAGGAAGTTGTTTAGCCTTCAATCAATTTTTCTAATCCAGAGTGCTGGCAAAGGCATTCATATAATTATAAAATAAGGTGTGAATGCATATTTCTTCTCCTTTTTTTTCTTCACACATTTGAAAAGCAACCATTTTAAAACAGGACATATATAATTGGATTGTTGGGCTTATAACATCTAGAAAGAAATGTAATACACCAGGGGTGGGCAGAAGGGGGTTGTTCACAGTTGTGGTGACATTCCTTGCAGTTAATAAGGCTATCGAAATAATCATAACCTGCATGTCTGTTTCCATATGAACTGTAACCCTACTTTTGCCTACTCCTGTATTTGACAATAAGAACACAAAGGGAGGAATGAGACAATGCCAAATAGTAACTCAAATCAAGAAAAACAAATAATAAAAAAGCACAGAAAAATATTTAGTAGCAAGCTTAACATAACATACATACTTGTTCTCCTTTCTACTCTTGGTCTCTTTAAATGACTTAAAATTGTATAAACTGATAAGGATAAAAATATATTGTTGAGTTTCAACATGTATAGATGTTTTCTATGTATATATAATTATAATACCATGAGAAAAGAGAGAAGAGGAAATAGACCTTTATATAAGAGTAATGTTTCTCTATTTCACTGAAATCAAGTTAGTATAAATCTGAAATACATACTAAGTTAAGATACACATGTTAAGCTCTAGAACAACTGCTAAGGAAGTAACTAAAATAACTGTATTTTAAAATATTAAAAGACTTACAATATTATACTAGAATATATTTACTAAAAGACTTCTGGACAAGATGGAGGCACAGGTAGACACACTTTGCTTCCTTGCACAACCAAAGGAAGGACAACAACAAATTTAAAAACAAAAAATAACATGAACTGCCAGAATATGGAACTATATGGAAGTTTGACAACCAATGAATTAAAAAAGAAACATTCACCCAGACTGGTAGGAAGGGCAGAGATGGGCAGCTGGGATGGAGAGGACACATGACAAGGCAGCAGCTGGAAGACCGGGCAGACAAGGCAGCAACCAAACCTGGGAGTCCCACATTCACATGAAGATAAGATGGAAGAAACAACTGGGGAGCGAGACAGAGCATGCAACCCAGAGTTCCAGCAAAGGAAAGGAAGCCTCAAATCTATTGCTGTAAAAACCTGTGGGAGTTGCAGCAGCAGAAGAAACTCACAGTCTCACAGTAGAGTTCATTGGAGAAAGCCACAGAGTCCTGGAAGGTATACAAACCCACCCACCAGGGAATCAGTACCAGAAGGGCTCAATTTGCTTGTGGGTAGTGGAGGAAGTGACTGAAGGTGGGATGAGAAACAAATAAGTGGCACGGTTCTCTGTCTGACCCCTCCCCTACATACAGCACCACAATTTGCCAGGGTAGGTTGACCCACCCTGGCAAATACGTAAGGTTCTACCCCTAATAACGTAACAGGTGTGCCAGGACAAATATGGCCCAAATGAAGGAAGAGATCAAAACTCCAGAAAAAGAACTAAATGATGAGGAGATAGCCAACCTATCAGATGCCGAGTTCAAAACACTGGTAATCAGGATGCTCACAGAAATGATTGAGTGCAGACACAAAATAGAGGAAAAGTGAAGGCTAAGCAAAGTGAAATAAAGAAAAATATACAGTGAACCAACAATGAAGGGAAGGAAACTGGGACTCAAATCAACAATTTGGAAGAGAAAGAAGAAATAAACATTCAGCCAAAACAGAATGAAGAAACAAGAATTCAGGAAAATGAGGAGACGTTTAGGATAACTTTAAATGTTCCAACATCCAAATCATAGGGGTGCCGGAAGAAGAAGGGGAAGAGCAACAAATTGAAGACTTATTTGAACAAATAATGAAGAATAACTTCCCCAATCTAGCAAAGGAAATAGACTTCTAGGAAGTCCAGGAAGCTCAGAGGGTCTCAGAAAAGTTGGACCCAAGAAGGAACACACCAAGACACGTCATAATTACATTACCCAAGATTAAAATGAAGGAGAGAATCCTAGAAGCAGCAAGAGAAAAGGAGACAGTTATTTACAAAGGAGTGCCCGTAAGACTGTCAGCTGATTTCTCAAAAGAGACCTTACAGGCAAGAAGGGACTAGAAAGAAGTATTCCAAGTCATGGAAGGCAAGGACCTACATCCAAGATTGCTCTATCCAGCAAAGCTATCATTTAGAATAGAAGAGCAGATAAAGTGCTTCCCAGATCAGGTAAAAGTAAAGGAGTTCATCACCACTAAGCCCTTATTATATGAAATGTTGAAGAGATTTATCTAAGAAAAAGAAGAAGATCAAAACTATAAACAGTAAAATGACAACAAACTCACAACTATCAACAACTAAACCTGAAAAAAAAAAAGAGGCAAAAACAGACTAAGCAAACAACTAGAACAGGAACAGAATCACATAAATGGAGATCACGTGGAGGGTTATCAGTGGGGAGCAGGAGAGACTGACTGGGGGAAAAGGTACAGGGAATAAGAACCATAGTTGATAGGTACAAAGTATACAGGGGGAGGTTAAGAATAGTATAGGAAATGGAAAAGCCAAAGAACTTATATGTATGACCCATGGACATGAACTAAGGGAAGGTACTGCTGGTGGGAGGGAGGGTACAGGGTAGAGGATGATAAAGGGGAGAAAAAAATGAGACAAATATAACAGCATAGTCAATAAAATATACTTTAAAAAATTTACTTAAAACCAAAAGCAATAAAAAGGAATACAGTGATAAAAAGATACGAGATATTTTAAAAACAGTAAAGTAACAGATAAATTTAACTATATCAAAAAACATTAAAGATATTAAGTATACAAAAAAGAATAAACAAAACAATAAAGATCAGGATGGAAAATAACACATGATAGGCTAGAAAAACCAATAGAAAAAACTAATAAAGCCAAAAAGTTCTTTCTTTGAAAAGATCAAAATCTGACAAACTCTTAGCTATAATGAACAATTTATTAAAATAAATTAATTATTAAATTCAAATTATTAAAATAAAAAAATGAAAGAAGGAACATGATTATCATAGAGAAATATAACAGATTATAATGTAATACTAAACATAAGATAAGCCTTATGGAATTTACAAACAACAGTATGAAATGAACAGAGTCCTAAATACAAACTACCAAAACTGACACAGAAAGAAGTAGAAAATCTGAACAGACCTATAACAAGAAATCTAATTAGAAATTTTAGAACTTTCCTCAAAGAAAAGTGAGGGCCAGATAACTTTAGTGGTAAATTCTCCCAAGTATTTAAAGATGATTGATATGAAGTCTTAACAAACCCCTCAAAAATATAAAATAGGATGGAACACTACTCAACCTATTCTATGAGGGCAACATAACTCTGATACTTAGCCCAAACAAAGATGGCACAAGAAAAGAACACTATACACTAATATATTTTTAAGTATACATGGACATAAAAATCTTCAACAAAATAGAAAATCAAAACCAGCAATATATAAAAAGGATTATATACCATGACCAAGTGGAATTTATCCCAGGAATGCATAGTTGGACTAATACCTAAACGTCAATTGATGAAATGTACCATATGAATAGAATAAAGCAAAAACATAACCATTTTGATAGATGCAGAAAAAACCTGACTAAATCCAGCACCCTTTCAGGGTAAGAAACACCCAACAAAATAGATACAAAAGGGAATGTCTTCAACCTGATAAAGGCTGAATGTGTCCCACCCCAAAAGATGTACCCCTGTACAAATCCCCCAAACCACCAAGGATTAATATCAAAAAAGTGTATGCAACTAATATGGCAAAATGGGCAGAAGACTTGAGCAGAATTTCAAAGAAGAAAGAAATATGAACAATAAACATGAAGACATTCCACCTCATTAGTAATCAGAAACATGCAAATTAAAACCAAAATAGAACATGATTTCATACCCATCATATTGGCAAAAATACTTTTAAAAAAATCAAACAACAAGAAATTTTGGCAAATTTGTAGAGCAATGGAAACTCCCACTCATCACTGGTAGAAGGGTAGATTATAGTAGTAATGACATTGGAGTATAGTTGGATAAAATCGAGCAGGACAATCCCTGTGACCAAGCTTTGACTAGGTAAACAGCTTCAAGAACTTGTATATGAAACAACAGGAGACCGAGAACACTTACACTAGAATTGTTCATAATAGCAAAAATGGGAAAATAGATCCTTTAAAAAAGAGTCTCTTGTCTGTTCCCACAGTAAAGGGCTGTCACACAGGGCAATTCTGCCCCCATCCTGTCATACTTCCCTAACCCACCCACCCTTCCTCCCTCCGGACGATCATTCCATACTTGACCTTGTCAGACCTGTCTTCGAATAAACATCACCCATTCTCACTCTCCACTGATAATTTCACTGAGAATTTTTTTTAAATCATAATTTTCACAAGCTCTCCCTATCTACCCATTTTGCTGCAATTGCATTCATTTAACCTGCCTTCTTCCCTAATTCTGTGAATATGTCTACACTCCTCTGGGGCTGGAGGCTATCCTTCGTGTTCACACAATCCCATTGCTACTTGTTAAGTACAGCCTGCTAGCAAATTCTTCCCTTTACTGCATCCTTTTTAACATTTTATCTTTCCTATCAGCCAACAAGCATAATTACTTCTCCAAACTTAAAAAATGAAAAACCCTCTCTTGTCCTCACCTCCCTGACCCTCCATTATCCTACTTCTCTCCTTCCCTTATCACTAAGCTGACCAGAAAATGTCCATACTCTGCTCCAATTCCGCTTCTCCCAGCCTGGGTAGATGCCATGGCAAACCGAACTTCCCTCTGCCACTCTGTGCAGCTTCCCCTGTTGAGGTCAGCAAGGAACTCCAGTTTGCCGGATGCCACGGTCATTTCTCAGTGCTCACACCACTCTGCTTATCCACAGATTCTGACACACTTTCTCTCTCCTTTGAAACCTGCTCTTGGCTTCTGGGACACCACACATTCTTGATTTTCATGCAAACGCATTAAGCGCTTATTCTGTCTTTTTCTGATTGTTTATCCTTCTCTCCAAGCAGAAGCACAGTATCCAGATTCCCTGATTCCTATATCCAGCCTCCTAGTTTACCTATCCACTAGGATGTGTAATACGTATCTCAAATTAAATATATCTAAAACCGAGCTTCTAAATCTTCCTTCATACCAGACCTACTCCTCTGACAAAATTCATCATCTCAATTAATGCCAGCTCCACGCCTTCAGATCTTCAAAAGCCTGACTCGACTTTCCCCCTCTTCCCCCTCTTCCACTGTATCTCCAACCCCTTAGTCTAGCCAATCTGCTGGCTCTGCCTTGGAAATATATTCAGAATCCAACCGATTCTCCTCACTTGCACATTGCCTGCCTGGTCTCAGACACTATCACCTGCTTCTTAGATTATTATCACAGTCCCCTAAATGGTCCCCTTCCTTCTGCTCTTGTATGATAATCACAACACAGCAGCCAAAGTGACCCTGTGCAAACCCAAGTCAACATTTTACATCTCTGTTCAAAACCCTGCACGGGCTTCCCACATCAGAGTAAAAGTCAAAATCTCCACCAGTAAATGAGTGGATCAAAAACTATGGCACATTTACATAGTGGAGTACTACGCAGCAGAAAGAAAGAAGGAGCTGCTACCCTCACAACAGCATGGATGGATCTGGAGAGCATTATGCTAAGAGAAATAAGCCAGGGAGGGGGCGAAAGACAAATACCATATGATCTCCTGTATGTGGAACTTAATCAACAAAACTAACAAGTAAGCAAAATTAACCAGAGATGTTGAAATAAAGAACAAACTGACAGTAACCAGGGAGAGGGATTATGGGGACTAGGGGAAGGCTCATCAAGGAATATATATAAAGGACACGTGGACAAAGCCAAAGGTGGCAGGATCAAGGGTGGGAGGCGGGGATGGGTGGAGTGGGGGGAAAAGGTGGGGGGAAAATGTAGACAACTGTACTTGAACAACAATTTTAAAAAGACAAGGAAAAAAACAAAAACAAAAAGAGAGTAAAAGTCAAAATCCTTATAATGACCTCTATGACTCCGTATGATAGATTTCCCCATTTCCACTCTAAGGTCATTTTCTCCCACTTCATCCTACCCACTCTAAGACCCTCTAAACCCAGCTACACTGGGCCCCTAGGGATATTCCCAATGATAAGCACATTCCCATCTCCAGGCCTTCCCCAGCTTTCCCTTTGCTAGAACACCTGTCCCAGATACTGACGCGGCTCACTCCCCAATCTCTTTCAAATCTTTACTCAAATGTGTTGTCGGTGACATTTTCACAGATCACCCCATTTCAATGTAACAACCTAAAACTCCCTATCCTCTTTCCAGGCTTTCTTTTTTTTTTCTTCATAGCACTTACTATCATTTTAAATACATTTGACTTATTTCCATTGTTATTGTCTGTCTCTCCTTATTAAAATATATCTCCAAAACATAAAGTTGATGTTTAAAAAACTCTCTAAGAAAAGCATGCAATGTTAAACAACACATGCAAAATTCAAAAACTGACAAACTGAATGGTTTGCAAATACAAATAGAAGGGGAGAAAGCCTACAGTGAAAAGCAATGAAACAATCCACACAATACTACTATGGTTACCTCTTTGGGGGACAATGAAGGGAGAGCCAACATGGAGGCCCACGAGGGCTTCCTGAGGGATTGTACTGTCCTCTTTCTGGGCTCAGGTAGCTAGGGTGTTTACTCCATTACTGTTCTGAAACTATATATGTGCACTTTCATACAGTCTTCCGTCCACAGGCAAAATTTTCAAGTTTATAAAAGAGCACTATGAAAAAGGTCAGTACTACATAGCTCAAAACTACCTTAAAAGGTAAAGCTACAGAAATAAATAATTCTCTAAATGATCAATGTGTGATTGTGGCATTCCAAAATTCCCAGTCTCATAATATATGCTGTTTATGAAGGTAATTATCATTTTTTCCTATATAAATATTTAATAAATCCTCTGCTGCACTAATTCTTTATTGTAGGTATTTCTATTGTTTTCCATATATACATGTACCATAAGATTTTAAGTTATCTGTCTTCTTTACTGAGAAAGTCTCAGGATTATTCCCAACACAGTGTTTGATACAGAGTAAACAAGTTTTTTGTTGAAAAGATTTCAGACATTCACTATGCAGAGAAATAAGCAAGGATGAACACCCTGACCAGCATGTTCTTCGGTATTTACTAAAATTTAAGTTAACTAGAAACATCTATAAAATTGTCCTATGGCACTTTCCAAAATCTCTGACAGCTAAGGTTTTAGAGAAATCACAAAAACGCAGTAAAGTAATAAAATAGCTTTTGAATAATCTAATGTAAATAACTCCCATTATATCAAATTTAAGAAGCTAGAGAAAGAATTTCATGCAATCATATGTAGCAGCATGATGAAAACATATTCTATGTGATTTCAAATATTTTGTAACATACAAAATTAAATAGGACTGTAGAAGCTTCATCATTACACTAACTACTCATCTTTTTAATGTATCTCATAGTTGGGAATACACCCCCTAGCTTATACATGTGTTAATTGGGGACATTGGCACAGCTGTGAGTTATAAATAATAATGTTTAATGTGTTCCTTATGTGTTAAAATTTATTCTGCTCTTTCACAGGTTAAAGGAATAAGCATAGAGGAAAGGATCTCAGCAACAGGCAAAAAACCTGAGGTCTCCACTGTCAGAAAGGCCTTGACTAGAACAATGAAGGTGTAGAGACCTTCTGTTAGCTTTCAAACATGTGCACAAAGAATGTTATGAGACACCTCATTCAACAAAGCTAAGAAATTAGACCGCAATGCCCTGGTGCCTATGATGATCAGAGCAGAGTTAAAGTCGCTTAGCCAAGGATGATACCAATTAATAAACCTTCCTAACCATCTGAAAGGACACCCTATAAATAGAGGATGTTTGTTCTCTCTTACTCTTTAAATGTAAAGAAACCAGACTCAACTGAAGTAGTGAGGTAGCAGCAATGGCTTTGGGTGTATCTGAACTTTTACGTTTCCATCATTTCCAACAACGGCCAGAAAATGAAATTTGGTAACTATGTACTAAAAATGGGCCCTCTTTCAGTTATCCTAATTATTATAAACCATCAGCATATAACATTAAACCTGATAAATCAAACACGGATTTCTATTTTTAAATATACTTTTATGAAATGTAACATATATACCAAAAAGTATACAAATTTTAAGGGTACAGTTCAATGAAACATCACAAAGGGAATAGACATGTGTAATCACTCCAGAAACTTCCCTGCTGCCCACCTCAATCACTACTTAACTCTTCCCAGCCTAAGGCAGTTCCTTTCATCATTTCAAAAACCACACATTAGCTCTTCCTGGTGCTAAAATTCATAAAAATGGAATCATACACTATATATTATTTTTTGTCTGGCTTCCTTTGGTCAACATTACTTTGGCAAGATACAACTGCATGGATACCTGCAGAGACAATTCTTTTTCTTTTTTTATTTTTTAAAAGATTTTATTTATTTTATTTTTAGACAGTGGGAAGGGAGGGAGAGAGGGAGAGAAACACCAACGTGTGGTTGCCTCCCATGTGCCCCCTACCGGAACATGGCCTGCAACCCAGGCATGTGCCCTGACTAGTATTTGAACCAGCAGCCCTTTGGTTTGCAGGCCAGCGCTCGATCCACTGAGCCACACCAGCCAGGGCTAATTCTTTCATTTTCATTATTGCATGGCATTCCATTGTTCAGAAAACAATTAATTTACCCATTTGAACTGATGATGGGTACCTCATTTGTTGCAATTATTGATATTACAAATAACACTGTAATAAGTATTCTTTCATATGACTATAGCACACACATGCACACATTTGTTGATTACATAACTAGAATATTACATAGGATACATACATCACATGTGTGTGACAGTGTTCAAATTTAGCAGACACTGCCAAAAGGTTTTTCAGAGTGTGCTTCTACCACCTATACACACTTGGATTAGAAGTCTCGTAAATTTTAGCCATTTAAGTGGATGTGTAGTGGTACCTCAATGTTGTCTTAATTTAAATTGCCCTCGTGACTAATGAGGCTGAATACCTTTTTAAATGTATTTTGGACATTTGGATATCCTTTTGTGCGAAGTCTCTATTCAAGTCTCTTGCCCATTTTCTATTGAGTAATCTGACATTTTTCTGATTGATCTGATTGAACATAGCACTTTTCTATATTTTAGGAATAGAGTTTTTTGTTGGCTTCGTATGTTGCAAAAATCACCCACAATGCAGCTTGCCTTTCACCTTCTTACTGACATTTTTAGATATATATAGCTCGGTTTATCATTGTTTCTTTCTTCATAGTAGTAGTATTTAAATTATATTTTTAAAATCTTTCTTTACCAATGGATGTGAAGACATTTGTCCCTCTTACCTTCCATATTTATTTTTTACTTTCCCTATTTAGAGCTCTCATTGATCTGAAATTGGTTTTTGTGTATGGTGTGAAGTAGGACCCAAAATTCATCTCACTGTATATCCAACTGGCCCAGAATACTTTATTGGGCGAAAAAAAAGCTCTGCAGCACCAGCTCCGACATACACGAAATGCTCATGAATGTGCAGGTCCGTCTGTGGAATTCCTGTTTGCTGCTTTGGTCTGTCTCCCTGTCTCTGCAACCAACTTACTACCACAGCTTTAAAGTCACGAGACCTGGTAGAGAAATGTTCCAGCTTTGCTCTTCTAACGGTTCATTTTAGCTAAGGTTAGTCCTTTGCATTTTCATACAAATTTTAGAATAGGCATGTCAATGTATTACTACAAATTTGTTAGGGATTACATTAAATCTATAGCCCAGTTTAGGCAGAACAGACATCTCCACAACATTGAGTCATTCAATCCATCCTCTTTAAGTAGTCTCCACTTATCTAGATCTTTGATTTCTTAAAAAAGGTTTTATAGTTTTCTGGGTAAAAACCCTGAATATATGTCATTGCATTTAGTCCCTAAGTTATTGATGTTCTGATGGTGACATAAATTGTATTGCTTTTAAATTATCATTTTGTAATTGCTCCTGGTATACAGAATTATATTTGATTTTTTGTATTTATATCTAGCAACCTACTGTCCATATATCTTTTATATTTTCCTATTTTATTTTACTTTAATTGCCTTATTGCACTGGCTAGAAATTCCAATACAATGTTGAATAGAAATGGTAATAGTGGGCACACTTATTCCTAAATTTAAAAAGGGGAATTTTTCCAATATTACACTACAATGTTTGCAGTAAAATGTTTCTGTTTGTACGTTTTACACATGAACAGTTTGCTCCTGTTACTATTTAACTAGAGTTCTTATCATGAATATATGTTAAATTTTATCTAAACTTTTCTTTGCATCTTTTGAGAAGATTGTATGGTTTTATTTCTATATTCTCTTAATATGTTAGTTAACATAATTTTATAAAATTTTAATTAACATTATATTCATAGAGTGAACCCAAATGCTGTGTTATCTTTTTAATAAACTGCTGGATTCATTTGTGTTTTTTGCATCTATGTTAATGAAAAAGATAACAATATAGTTTTCCTTACCTATAAAATGTCTTTCCTATTTTTGCATCAAGGTTATGCTAGCCCCATAAATTTCAAGATAATTTTTTTCTGTCCTCTAAAATTTTATGACGGATTGGTGTTCTTTATTTCTTAAGTATTTACTTCTTAAATATTAAAGAAAATTCACCAGTAAAGTGATCTGGGCTTGGGGAGTTTGGTTTGTTTTATCTTGTTTCGTAGGTTTGTTTTCTAAGGGGCAAGGGTTTCAGTTACAGATTCTAGTTCTGTGATATAAGATTATTCAAATTTTGTCTCTTCACGTGTCAATTGTGATGTTTCGTTTTTCTAGAAATTTGACATGGTTCATGTGATCTGTTGGACTTACTGTCTTACAGTTGCTTATCATGTGCTCTCTTTATCTTTCATGTCTGTAGGGTCTTTAGTGATGCTCTTTTTCATTCTAATATGTGTTATTTGAGTACAACCTTTGCATCTAAGTCTGGGTGGGGATTTATCTATTTATTACTCTCTACAAACAACCACTTTGTTATTTTTTTGTTTCTATATTAATCATCTCTATCACATTTTCTATTTCATTAATTTGTGCTCTTTTCTCATATTCCCTTTCTTTTTATTTACTTCATCCTTTCTTCGAAATTAATCTGCCTTTGTTTTTCTGACTTCCTAAGGTTATATTTAGACACCTGATTTTCAGGCTTTTATAAACCTTTTCAAATAAATGCATTTAAAATTATAAATGTCCCTGTTGGCAGCATCATACACATTTTGATGTGCTATCCTTCAGTATAAAATATATTCTGATTTTTAGTATAATTTCTTTGACTGAGTAGTTTTAAGAAGTCTATTAATTCCAGACACATAAAAGTTCTTCTAGTTACATTTTTGTTCAATTCACTGAGGTCCCTTACTTCGTATGATTTCACATGATTTTAATACTTTTAAATTTCTTGAGACTTGTATTAAAACCCACCATATGGTAAATTTTAGATAATGATCCATGTATTTGAAAACAATATATACATGGCAACCATAAGATAATATGCTCTCAAACACCAAAGAACACAAGATTATTAATTGTGCTATTCAAATCTTTTATTATGTATATTTACTGTTTTTTTCTTTTTCTTCGTACACTAGATTACCAAGATAACTGGATTAAAAATATCCTACTATGAGTTCTCCCTTTTACCCTATCAATTTTTGCCTTATTTAACACAGTGTCATGAATTACATGTCAATATACAACTGTTATATCTTCCAGGTTGGTGCCCATCTTAAATTCTTCTTTTCCTGACAATATAGCTATACCGACTTTCTTTTGTTTTGTGATTGCATAATATATTTTTCTACCATCCTTTTACTTTCAACTCTTCTAAATACTTTTATAATGTTTGTATCTTTTCTAAGCAGCATGTGACTAGGTTTTGTTTTTATACCCAATCAAAACCATTAGGTTTGGGCTGGAATTATTTAGTCTGTTACATTTAGTGTAATTGGAATATTGACTGCCTTACATTTAGTATAATTACTGACATATTCGGAGTTACACATATGATCTTACTACATCCTTTATACTTGTCCCAACTTTACTTTGTCCCCTTCCCATTGCTTTCTTGTCTTCTTAAAAAGCCATTAAGTAGTATTCTCATTTTCCCATTACCTTGTTAGATACGCACTACTTTACTTCTATTTTTGTTATTACCTAAAGATTACAATTTAAATCTTTGGTTATTGTCTACTATACATTAGTTCTTTTGTCAGTTCTCACATAAGGACCCTCAGTGTTTTTTAACACCCTTTAGCCTCCTTCCTGATTTATCAGCTTTATTATCATGCATTTAAATTTATATTTAAGCCTCTATTACTATCATAGTTTCATATAACAAATAATCCCTTAGACCCACCTCTTTAATGTCTGTATTCCTTCCAGTACTTAGGATCATTTTTCTTCTACTTCATTAGCATTTCCTTTATTTATTTATTTATTTATTTATTTCCTTTATTGCAGGTCTGCTCTTGTCAAATTCTCTGAATTCTCACTCTTAGAAAATGTCCTTATTTTGTTTTTATTTTTAAGAATAATATAATTTTTTATCTATAGTCTTATAATAAAGGGGGAAGCCTTAACTTGCAGGGCAACCCTTCGGCAGTACACACAACAGACTTTACATTTCCACGGAATGGAATCAAACACCACCGAGACTATAGAGCATACACTAGAGATCAGCAACAGGGAAAGAGTGGGGAACAGACAGAGAAATGAGGCCTAAACACACAAAACCCTTCACTGGCTCTGCTGACTGCAGCCAGAACCAGGGCTGTGTCACACAATGGGGACAGGTTCCAGCACAGTAGAGAGTGGGGTGAGGGAGGGAAGGGGTTTGGTGCGGGTAAACTGCTCCTGGTATTTACGTACAAAACCAGTTAGATCTATTTCTTAGAGGTAAACATGGAAAGACTTCATCATTACTTTATGAATCTGTCACTTTGCAATACCGACATCATCAGAAATACGGACAATTCACTCAGATTCAAATTTCAGTAGCAGGAAATAAATATCAAAACATCACCACTGGCCCTCCATACAAACCTCTACCCGACCCAGTCCCCCCTCCTTGTCCCACCCCTAGCAATCTCTGGCAGCTACCACTTCACTGGGTACGAGCCCCTCACTACCACGTGAGTGTGACACAGCCCTCCCTAAAGCTGGCAGAAGTGAACAGGCCAAAGACTCTGTGCTGAAAATGTGCCCCCACTTCCTTTCATACCACAAACTTCTTCAGGGATTTGGGTCTTTCAACGGGAGCAATAAATAGATTTGGGGGGGATACTTAAAAAGAAGAGGGAGGCATTCTGAAGACTCCTTAGAAGGGTCATCTCCTTCAAGAAGAGCAGTCCACCGGCTCACAAAGCCTGCCGAACAGAGGCGAGTATGGCCGGGTGCAGAGAGGCCCGGGAGGGGCAGGGGTCCTCTGGGCCGTGTGGGCAGGGCTGGAGGAGCTGGTGGGCGGTCAGGGCACCATGTGCTCAGAATTCCAGCCGGCTGTCCGTTCTCTACAGGAAGGCTGCCAAGTTGGGGGGTTCTGGTTTAAAACTTCCCGGTGAGGACAGGGAATGCTTGAAGGGAAATGTTTAAAAAAATTGTGGAAATGGGGAAGTAGAGTGACAGCTATTGTCTAAGAGCTTCTATGTAAAAATAAAATTCAAAAAAGAGAGAGAAAGGAAAGAGTCTCTTAGACGGTTCTGAGCATTCTAATGATGGACTGAAAGAGGATGAGATGATGCAGGAGACAGTTTCAAGGCTGGCTTGTCCCCCAGAGCTTGGCTGGCCTCCATCCGGAGCGTCTTCCTGCTCTGGGGCTCTTCGCGCTCCCACTCTGAGCTGCAGTCTGAGCTCCCAGCCGAGGCAGCCACAGTGCTGCCCTGGGTGTTGGTGGAGAGGCATTGTCTGAGGAGGGCTAGCGGGTCTGCCCTTGGGCACTGGACCCCGCCGTCTCTAGCGCACGGACTTGCTGCTCCAGAAGAGCCTTCTGCCCCTTGCGGTCATCAGTATCTTGCCGGTGTGTGTGGTTTTTCCTTCACGTTACTGGATATGTACTTTGTGGCTTTGTCTAGGATTTGGGCCTGGGGTGCCTTCACTCCTTGGAGTGATGGGGTCAGTCCTGCAGACTGTGAAAGCTGTCTTTGATGCGGTCCCTACATCTTCCTCCCAGCTCATTATGATGAGCCTGCGTGTCAGCCACAGATGGAAACCTGGGCTGCTCTTTGTTGCTCTCCACCTCACTGTCATTTCCTTGGGCCCAGGGAGTGAGCGGCCTCCGCAGCAGCGGTAGGGAAGGAGCAGGGTGCAGGGGAGGGAGAAGTCACCAACAACAAGCAAGTCCCCCCACCCCACACACACACACTCACTTGCTCACTCACTCACTTGTTCTGTCACTCACATACACATACAACACAGGCGAGAACCACCTCCTCACTCCTGTTTTCATTTTTAAAGGATATTTCATCGGCTGCAAGATTTTAGGCTGACGGTCATTTTTTTTTTTAATCACTGAAAGACACCATGTCTTCTAGTTCCATTTTTTTAGCAGAGAAATAGTTGTCAGTCTTAGTGTCGGTTTACTGTTTGTGGCTCCTTTAGAGGAAATACGCCTTTTATTACCTCCGGCTGCTTTAAAATACGTCTCTTCCGATTTGGGAGTTCATTTGCTTTACTGTGATATTTCTAAGCGTGCGTTTCTCTGCACTTATCCTCCTTGGAGTTCATGGAACTTCTTCACTCCATGACTGATGCCTTTTGCCACTTTTGAAAATTATCAGTAATTCGGGCTTCAAATAGTGTGGCGCACTGTCTTCTCACTCCCCCTCTGGACTCCAGTTACATGCACGACAGACCATTTGCACCTGTCCCTTATGCCTCTTTCTGATTTAAATTTTTATTTGTTTCTTTCTGTATTTCAGCAGGTTTTTTTCCCTGACCTACCTGGCATTTTATTCATTCTCTCCTTGGCTGTGTTAAAGCCATCCAACAAATCCTTAACTCATTTCACATATTTTTCATTCTTATAATTTCCATTTGATTCTTAGTAAAAGTTTCCAGTTGTCAGCTAACATTTTCTACCTTATATTTTAATCCCTTCAGCATAAAATTCTAATCATTTTAAAGTTTCTAAAAACACCATGGTCCTATACGTATGTTTCTAATGGCTATTGTTTTTTCCATACTTGTTTTTTTCTAAGCCTTAGGGTTTTTTTTGGTTTTACACCTGATTTTGCATATGATATAGTGAAGAAATAATTTGAGGCTCTATGTATTATTATCTCCCCGAAGTGAGGACCGACCTCTGCTCCGCTGGCCTGTTAGGCTATGAGCAGATCACCATAACCCAGTGAAGCACCACGATGATTCAAGGGTGAGCTTACCCTACTAGCAGGTTTAGAACTTCGGGGGTCGGACTAAACCTTTAAGTGCGTAGCCAGGCCCCTTGGCCTTGGCACACTTGGAAATCCAATGTTGGTCCTTGACAGTGATTGACAAAAGCTCTGCTCAGTTCTCAGAGAGTTTTCAGGATTTATACTTGTCTTCAGAACAAAAGTTGCCCAAAACGCCACTCTTACTTCCCTTGGCAGTCCACCTCTCCTTGATCTTGGCCCACGAACTCTCAGTTCCTCAACAGTGCACCGATGCCTTCAAAAGATGTAGTTCCTAATTTTTCCCCAGTGCAAATAATAGTCCAAATAACCCATTTTGCCGATGAAAAAGAATCCCTCCAAACACACATTTTCTAGTATCTCAACCAAGTAGCCTATTTACTAAACTGTATCTACTAACAAATAAAACCAGTTCTGATGTGGCAAAAATGTAAAATTAGTGTGTACAATGGACATACAATGGGAACATTTGAAAATAACATAACCCTTGGCAAACAAAGCTGATATACACCACAGTCCATACGTAACAGCAAACTTGGAAAATAAACTCGCAAGCAGCACCAAAACATTAAGAAGGCTACAAATAGAAAAACACCATTTAAGTGCTCACTGACAATTGTACAAATTTCTTCAAAATGCAGGCCCCAGGAAAACAATAAAGTATCATAAGTATCTATAACATATTTGGAATGAGGTGCTCAGAATAATTTACAAATTATTTTATTAAATTCCCCTAAGGAACAAGTAAACACTGTTATCTGTGCATGTGCTAAAATTGCCAAGATGACAATTATATCCTTCTATGCGAAATTTCACTGTGGGTCATTTTCAGGGAATCATGTAAAATCTGAGCAAATTTCATTATACACGGTAAGCAACAACTAACTCTCCCACGATTGTATTCCAACGCTATCCCATGTCTCTCCTGTTCGTTCACTTTCCTTAAGCGCCTCCCCTGCGCACCGCGGTGCCCGCTGTTACTGCTGTGGACCCTGCCACGCGGAAGCATTTATCTTTGCCTCTCTGGTGCGACACAACATCTGCAATGTGTCCGCAAAAATACGTCAAGCGGACTGAAGGCGCCTTATGCTTCGCCGAAGTTCCGCCTTTTATCACAGCACAAAGTCAATGGGAGAATGTTAGAAATACTAAAATAGGAAATAAAATGCCATGTATAACTTACATAAAACAAACAAGCATTTTATTAATTTTAAGATTTATAAAAATATAAAGAATAATAATGCATTTTATTAGACTAAAAATAATGAAAATTAACAAAACCACCCAAAGTCCTCATTTTTAAAAATTCCATCTTTCTTTCTTCAAATAAGGTAAAAATTAAAATATATGTTTGAAAGTGAAGGAGGTATAACAAATCACAATTTGGCAGAAAACTCTATTTCATGTAACATAAAAGAATTTTGTGCTAAAAGTTTAAAAGAATGTGTAGTCTTAAAACAACAAAGGAATCATTTCCCAAGTTAATCTATAAATTTTTAAAAAACTAACGATATTTCAAACATAAGGAGAACATGATGGTTATGAATTGGCAATTCACTAAACAGGAAACAGTGGCAAATGAACACATAAAAGATGCTTATTCACACTGGTAATCAGGGTATGTATATTAAAATATCACTAAGATATCATTCACACCCATTGCTTTGGCAAAACTAAAATATCCTCACAGTTAACGAGCATCGATGGGAACATGAAGAAACAGGGACACTCAAACCCTGCTGGTGGAGAACACATTACCAGCCACCCGAAGAGCAGTTAGGCAACCTGTAGCAAATCTGAGGACATGAACATCCTCATTTTTAAGTGTATACCCTAGGGAAACTCTTGCATTTGTGCATGAGAGCAGTACAAGATGTACAATGCAGCATTTTTATAACAAAAAAGGAAAATCTAGCGAAATGTCACAAGCTTTGCATTTCACAGGAAATGAGAGGTTAACACTGAAGAAACGTTTTTAAAATTTACAAATGACAATAAAATAGGAGAGCAATGAAGAACAAATCCCAAGGCAGACAATAGCAATCCTAAAAGTTTGGTAAGCAAAATTTCCTGTCTGAATTAAGCATAATGCCAGCGCTGATAAGTACAAGTAGCGCTTCCGGAATAAGTGTATCTGCAGGGTCTGAAACCGCTTTAAAGTCAATCCATTTACGGTAATGATGGCTACACAGAAAATCTATTAGTTGGAGCCTTTGCTACATAACATAATACCATTAGCTGAAATATAGATGGGAAAGGCCAAGAATGTCTCACGGAATATATTTAATAAACACCACCATTACACAAATGTAAAATGTAACAGTGCCAAATTTTTCTCAACATACTTCTGCTTCGACTACTCACCAAGTTTTAGTGTTAACTTCATACTTATAAAGATCATCTACCAATCCGTATTTGTTGCCTGGCAATGCCTTATAGCCTCCATGCACATAAATGGACTTCGTTATCTCATCATACACACTGGTGTGACCATAGCCGCCTTGAACAATAGCCCCTTTGGTTTCTGAAACAAGCCAAGTGTTGGATGCTGTAAGAGAAGGAAGACAGAACGTTAACTTCAAGTAGCATTTAAAAACGGAACTAATATTTTTAGTTAACTACCGAGTTAATTCTAACACCACCTTTTTATCAGTGAGGTATACCTCATATTCATTTAATCAAGGAAAAGTTATTAAATATGTGCTAGTTACGATGTTAGGTGCCAGAAGTTGAAGTCGAGTAAGACTTGTCTTTCTGAAAGTTCAACTCTTGAAACACTGAAAATGCTAACTTTGTGCGTGCAAGAGGAAAAGGCAAACTTCATTCCTACATCAATTTCTGTATTTGTAAATGATTTTGGAAAAAAATGTAACAGTTGATGAGAGCCTACTATGTAACAGGCCCTGAGTTGGCCACCGATATACGAAGATAACAAAAAAGGTAGGGTGTCTGCCTTTAACAGTGTTGAGCACTGTGCTGGCCCTTTATCGCTTCAAACAAATACGAAATGATAAAAGAAGGACTCTTGGAGCATCAGAAAAGATCAACGAAGGGAGCAGAAATCTGAGTCCACACTATCCTTGCCCTCTATGGGATTTCTAAATCATATTTGATGAACAAAAATTACAACATCATCTGCTACTTGAGACAATGATATTAAAAAGTGGGGGGACCTAAATAAAAGCAACATTTCCCTACATCATTTCAAGTTTTAGAATGTTGATACTGGGATATTGTAATCAGTTACATATGTGACTGATTGTTTATACCCAGAGCAACCTCCGAGAAAACGATACAAAGATAGCACACTCAAGAATATTGTAAGTCCATCAAGATGAAATTCTGACAGTTGCCAAGTAACCCACAAGAAGTAAACAGAACCAGAGGTGCACACACACCAAAAAAAAAAAAACAGGAAACAAAACAAATAATAAAAGAGCAGATGTAGGCCCTAATATATCAAAGTTACTTTAAACATAAATGTTCCAACTATATAACATTCTTGAAAAATAATTACAGAAATGGAGAACAGAACTGTGAATGTCAAGGGCTGGCAATGAGAGAGGAGTGAAAGCAAGGGAGGTGTGTGTGGTTGAAAAGGGCAACAGGAAGCCCCCAGCCAGGTGGCTCAGCTGGTTGGAGCGCCATCCCATACACTGAAAGGCTGAGGGTTTGATCACCAGTCAAAGCACACGCCTAGGTTGCAGGTTCAGTACCCGGTTGGGGCACATGCAGGAGCCAACCGATAAATCACATTTCCCTCTCTCTTTCTCTCCCTTCCTCTCTCTCTAAAATCCATAAAATGCCCTCGAGCTTTTCATTAAAAAAAATAAGAAGAGCCATGCAAAGTGTCTTTGTGGTGATATTTCAACTACGGTAGTAGATACATGAAATAACGTGCAAAAATGTGGATAGACTTATACACAAATACACATTCCCACACAAATGAAACTGGAGAAATCTAAGATCATGAGATTGTATTGACATAAATATCTAGACTGTGATATACTGTATTTTTGCAAGATGGCACCACCAAGGAAAACTGCCTCCAGGGAACACAGGACCACTGTTAGTTCTCACGAGTGTGCATAAATTATCTCAAAAGTCAAAGTTTAATTTAAAAATATACATGCGCCTTACTAGTAACAGGAAGTTCATCATGACACAGAACTAACATCAAGGTGTGTATTCCTAACCACTATCGCAGCAGTTCTCAAGGTTCGGTCCCTGGCAGCTCAGTCAAGGAACCCACAGATGATGTGGTAGTTTCAGACGAAAAATTAAAGAAATAATTTTGCCCAGATACAGCTGATAAACTTGAAATGTAAAATTATGATTCACGTTCTCACTACATGTTTATTACTTTTACATTTGGAAATGCGCACGTGCTACAAGGTATCATTGTGGCTCAGTAAACATCAACCTTTTACTTGTCAACATACTTTGTCAATTCCTAGGATGATGGCAAAGAAGTTGTACTTCTTACATAACCGCTGACCCAGTACAAGGAAGAGCTGACTAAAGCTTTAGGTACCAGAATTATGAGCAAAAGCAGTGATTGGCTGACACTATTTAACAATAAGACTGAAGCCCTTCACTGATATTTCAACATCAAAGACACAAGTACAGCACAGAGTGTATCTCGCTTCACTGCAAGCAGTTACATTAAAAGCAAAAACTAAAGACTAAGGAAGAAATTTTGCTGCCTTTAGACTAGCTCCAAGCCAACATAATAATATTAGTGTGAAATATATGTTTAGGTTGCATTGAAAATACTAATATCAACTCTACAAGGGAAAGTAATAGTGTCACATCAGGTGACACACCACACTCTATTAGGTTTGAATGGGTCATTACTAAGTATAGTTTGTCCAGAGAAGGTGACAAAGATGACAACGTGTACTTTATACTTACATAACCCTTCAATGAGGTATCAATGGCCAGTTGTGGGAGACACCTGTGCCTCGGTTTCCCTGTCTGTAAAATGGGTTAAAAAAGCATATATTTCCATGCTCACTTTGAGCAAGAGTGAGTATGTGTGAAGTGCTTATGACACCACCTAGCACAGATAAGGCCTCGATAAATGTTAGCTGCTATTATTATTATTTATTAGAAAACATCCCTTATATCCTTGATGTCTGTGTTACTATAAGGCATTATCAATAGGCTATGAATAAAACCGTGTTATGTGAAGACTGGAGCAAGTAGGGATGCTTGTCCAAAGAATTGAAAATAAATGAAAAATAACATATCTCAAAATATTTGCAGGGCCAGGATGTGGATGTGATTAAATTCACATGTAGAGTTCTACTTGGTCATGGAAAAGCAAGTACCAATTGCAACCGCATGTTTTGTTCAAATATAAATGCTTATGATTTAAATACGTGAAGCAACAGAACGGCTGCCTTCCAAGGGACTGGTACGTCCATCGCTAAAAGAATTTAAGCAGGGACAGAAAGATGAGAGTTTTCTGCACCCTGAATGTGCATTTACTAACTTTTAAATATAACATGTATATTTTTCAAATATATATATTTATGTAGCTTGTAAAGTTTTAAAAGCATATACATTAATCATAATAAAAATGATATCATTTACCAAAACTAAAGTCTTTTGTGGCATTTTCGTTCAGAAAATATAAACACGCATCTGATGTTAACAGCAGCCTTTGTCACACAGATGTATTGAGAACGACTTATTAAAACATTTTACTTATTGCACTGAAATTGTTTTAGCTTACCAAAGTAGTCCTGTAAAGTTCTTCCTCACAAATGAAACTCCACAACAAATGCCAAGCCTAATTCAAGCACAATGAAAGTCTGTGTTTTATGATTCCTGGGATTGAATTATTTTTTAAGGGTGACTTCTGCTACTAAAGACTCCAAATTCCCACCACCTCATGCACCTGTCTGCAGATCTCCATTTTCAGATATCGGTTTGCTGAAAAGCAAAGTTCCACGTACACTTGAAAGTCACCACAGGATCGTAACAATATGTACTGTTCGAAGCTAAAGAGGGTCAGGTCATATCATCCACACTGAGAGAAGAAAAAATTAACTTCCTTAAAAGTCACACTTAGTGGTTTTTTAATCAAAAGGAAAACATTAATATAAAATGACATTAATGATGATTTCCCAATATACCTCCCAAATTCTAAAAGCATGAAAAATACTAAAGCAAAGCATTAATATTATACAAACTTAGAGACTCACATTGAAATTTTTAGGAAGTTTATGAGGTATTGCAAACTTACAGTGAAATAATTTCCCTCAGGACTAGCCCAGAAGGGTTTTATGGTCCAAGTTAGCAAAACCACCTGGTAACTCCCCTCAGAGGTACACAGATTCCCTAAAAGTCATAATTCGAAGTATAGCAAAAAGGACAAACTGATGTTTCCTTTACTGACAGAGCAAGTTCACAGCAAATCTTATAACTTCATGTCAACTCTATATCGTACATAACCAAATACAAACATGCATCTACTTCCTCTATTTTTAGCACTTTATTTGCAAATAATTTCAAAGGTACAAACAACTCACAAGAGTAGTCAGAGGATTCCCAAACACCCATTACTCAGATTCACTAATTACTGCACATTAACATTTGTCCCATGTGCTTTACCAATGGCTGTACAAAAATCATTGTCTACATCATTCCTGTTACCCATTCGTATTTTAGCGTATGCTTTAAAAACAAAGATTTTCTTTTTACACAACCATATTACAGTCATCAGCATCAAGAAGACTTAACATTTATGCAACATTTTAATACACACACACACACACACACACACACATTTCAGCTTGTGACCTGAGACAGCTGCGTCCTCCCGAGCTTTTGTCCACTGTAGAGCCCAGTAGGGGACCACCCACAGCATTCGGCTGCCACGTTTACTGAGCCTCCTTTTACCGGGAACGATTTTTCAGCTTTTCTTCGCCTCTCATGTCACTGACATTTTTGAAGACCAAAGCTCTCCCCTTTTAAAATAAAAGGCTCCTTCTTTGGGGTTTGTATGAGATTGCTTGGTGATTCTATTTACCATGTGCTCCCACTCAGCACACCTGCAAGCCAGGGGTCGGCAACCTACGGCCACGGGCCAAATCCAGCCACCGCCCACTTCCATAGGTGGGGATCCATTGGCGCACAGGCATCTTCATTCAGATACACGTTATCTGGGCTTGCTTTCAATTTTCAATGGCAGCTTTGAGTAGAAGAAACAGGGACAGGATAATCCACAAAACCTAAAGTATTTACTATCTGAGCCTTCACAGAAAAGAATGGCCACCCCTGCTACGCGCAGTGTTTCTCTCAGCTGTACCGTGTCCAGAGGAAACGACACCCAATTCCCTGTGGTCGTGATGTGGATTTTGGTCACCCAGACAACGCACTGATGGATTTCTTCACCACATAGTTCCTATCTTCCCCCTGCACCTTTAAACAACTCGTGGGAGGAACACTAAATACCATGCTCATCTCATCAAAAATTCACCCCCATCCCACAGACTTAGCACCCCCTGATGATTCTTTCCCAAACCCGTTTTTCACTACGGATTTTTAACCCCGACAATGCCAGTCAGCATTCTCTGTAAGAAGGAGAATTCTCCCCTCCTCTGCGTGTGTCTGTCTGTCCATTTTCAGTGAGAGCTCACGAATTCTGTTTTTTTTTACTTCTTTATAACTGACTCCAGTACTTTCTTGAACTACTTTGATGCTCACACCGTCCTGGGCTTTACCAACGGGACCCCTCCAGGCTGACGCCTATGTTTCTTCGTGAGAACCCATCACCTTCCTGAGCACATCCTTCATTTGATAGAGGAAGACGGACCAGGCTCATTTTCGCTCTCCTGCCCCGCAGCCTGCCGTCCCTCCAAGGAGCCCTGCGTCCTTCTCATAGGGATGTTGGTACAAACTGGATCTGGGAACATCGATGATCAGTGCACCCACTACTAGGGTGTCTCAGCTCCTAGGCCCTCTCAGAAGAATCTACAACTATACCTGCCTGTCTGATCATGAGGCTCACACCAACGCCTCCAATTCCAACCCATGCTCTTCCCTGTCTTCCCCATTTCATATTCCTATCTCCTGTCTTCTACACTGAGAGATTTAATTCCCAACAACATCAACACATTTACTCATTTTTTTCAATCTAACAATACACATAAAATAATTTCAGAATTGCTTCACCAAAACCTTCAAACAACAAACCTAAGAGACATATTTGCATTTCTTCCCCGCATCCACACCAAGACTGGGGGCACATTGTCAAACACTGTTAAAAAGTCAGGTGGGCCCTGACCAGTGTGGCTCAGCTGGTCAGAGGACAGTCCCGCACACCGAAAGGTTGGGGTCCGATGGGTTTGATTCCTGGTCCAGGCACATACCTAGGTTGTGGGTTCGATTCCCATCGGGGTATGTATGGGAGGTAAACAATTGATGTTTCTCTCTTACATCAAAGTATCTCTCTCTCTCTCTCTCACTCACTGACTCTCAAGTCAATAAATATATTTTTTAAAAAAAAAACAAAAATTGTTCAAAAGTCACTTGGATATGTTATTTTTTCCTCCTCTCAGAATGATTGTTATTTACTTGAAACACGGTTGGGTCCAACAAACCCACCTAATAATTACAGATAGAATATTCCATATTTAGTAAATGAGCGAATGTTCTCTTTGTTCTTCCAAGGACTTCTAAGAGGAAATGAAACATAAAACAACAGTCTCCACAGACAGGCTTGCTAAGCAGGACAGCTAACGCTGGAGGCAACAGAACCTTGCGGAGCGCCAGGAGGTAAACGGCTTCCTCCGCTCCCACTGTGACCCAGGAGGTAAACGGCTTCCTCCGCTCCCACTGTGACCCAGGCAGCAGCCCGTGTGCTCATTCTGCTTCTGCTCCCTCCCCTGCTTTTCCTTCCACTCTTAGTTTCTTTCTTTCTAACTTGGATGAAACACATAACATTGGTGAATGGGCAGGGGTGGGGTGGAGAGGAAAGATGGTATGGGGGGGATAGATGCTGATGAAAAAAATGAAACAAAAAATAAATCTAAGAAAAAACACATAACATGTGCACACTAGTCACCTACTGACATCTGCACCCTTGTTTTGGTCCTCGCTCTAAAGTTAAACCCGGGGAAGGTTCTCCATCAGTCTTTTACCTGAAGTGTCCCCATTCACCTCGACATTAGATGAAGCTTATTCTCTGGGAGAGGAGTTGGCAAATTACAGCCCACAGACCAAACCCAGCCCATCAAGAGCTCTGTAAATCACGTTTTAGTGAAACATGGCCACACTCATCCACGTATGTGCTTCATATGGCTGCCTGTGTACAGCTTCAATGGCAGGACTAAGCAGTGACAACAGACACTGTAGAGCGGACTAAATTATTTACTATCTAGACTTGTACCAAAAAAGTATACACATCTACTCGAGTAGATTTCTCAGGTAAGGCCACATATATACAGAACTATCTGAGTTTTGGCAGGCTCAAACTGGCATTTCTATAGCCTGGACATTTGAAGGGCAGTTTGGCAAGATATAAACCTTTAGCCTGCCCTTGCTTTCCTTCAGTTTCTTGAAAAATTCGTTCCATGTTTGCCTAGATTTGTATGCTGCTTTTAAGAAATCTGATACTAATCTAATCTCTTGCCCTTATAAAATGTTTGATCTTTCTGCCTGAAGAGACTGAGGATTTTTTTCTTTATTTTTTAAAATGTAGTATTTATATCAAGATGTCTCAAAATTGCTGCTGTGGGTGAATTTTGACAGGTACCCAATGTAACAACTCATAAACAGGAGCATGTGTGAGTGAACTGGGAAGAGTCATACAATGAAATACAGTGATGCAACGGAGTTAACTGTGGTCATTCGTAACAACACAGATGAGCCTTGGAAAAACAGTGAATGAAATCCAACAAAGCCTTAGAAAGCTGCATGAAACATTATTTCCTTTTCTAAAGTTCAAAAACAAGTAAATAAAACAATATGTCACATAAGCATTGCATGTCCATGTGGTCAAGCCATTTTTAAGAACAAATTCATAATAAGACAGTGACCAGAGGGGAGAGGGGAGGGAAGATCAGGGGAAAAGGGGAAGGGTTTACAGGAACAAGTATGAAGGACACATGGACAAAAACTAGGGGGGGTGGAAATGGGAGGGAGGTAGGGAGGACTGGGGGAATGGGCTGGGATGGGAGTAAAAGTCAGAAAACTGTACTTGAACAACAATTAAAAAAATTTTTTGTTATTCTAAAAAAAAAGCAAAACCAAAAAAAATTCTGAATTTCAGAAGAGTAGAAAGGCAGAAAATCCTTTTAAAAATAAGAAAAAATGATGTGCGTGATTAGAACGAGAAAATTAAAGGAATACAACAAATGGTTGTGCTGTTTAAAATAAATATCCACTCATCAAATAAGTTTTGGGGTTATTTTGTTAGCAAGACATGATTACTTCTATGTTGATGACATAATAATCAAAGTTATACAAATTATAAAGAGAAAACTTTAAAGAATATCCAACCAATGGTTATATTTTTTAACAAATACAAAAATATGTATAAACAAGAGTGCTGTTTACAACAAAAATTAGCACTAGCTAATGTTCTTGAAAAATGTTGAGCTAATATATCAATCTTAAACATCAAAAGAAAATAAAACGCTATAGGTGACCACGTAGTATTAAACTCTATAAGTTCAACAATAATAGCAGAAGGGGAAAATTACTGCTAAAAACCCTATTCCTTCCTCCACAAATATTTATCAAACATTTAAAGCATGGCACTCTACTAGAAAGTACACAAAGAGAGATACAGCAGGATACGTACTCTGAAGTTAACTTCTAAGAAAAAGAATATAAATACAAAAAGAAAGCCTATGAAAAGCAGTGTATGTCTCATAGTCATTTACAAACAAATACAGGAATCTAGAGAAAAATTAAACCACTTTCCGAACATGAAAAGGCAGTAAATACAGTTGTCGAGTAACAAGCGTCTTTTCACGATTACACTTGCATGAAGACTACCTCCACTTTGTTCCTTGAACAAAAGTTTGCGGGGCCCTTACTGCAAGCTAACCTCTACGTTACGGATTTTCCTGATTCTTCTAATAATTCTGTGTGTTGATTACTGTCACCTCCAAGCACCTGACAATCATACGTCACTTTTAGAAGTTGTACTCTAGGGTGCTCTCATGAAAAATGTCCCTGCCACACCGATCTGTGTGTGCTCCACACAAGCTATCCTCTCCAGTACTGTGTCATTATGCATCGACACACATGTCCATGTACAGCTGAGCCTTGAACAACACAGGCTTACGGGCGCCAACCCCTCACAGAGTTGAAAATCTGCATATAATGTTTAACTCCCCGAAAACGTAATCACACCAGCTGTCCTTCAGTATCTGTGGAGGGCTGGTTCCAGGACCCCCGACGGAGACTGCACTCCATCAATGCTCACGTCTCCCAGGTATAATGGTGTAGGTCAACACCACAGTCAGCCCTCCGCATCCACAGACTCCCAACAACCGATAAAAAACAGTACAGGTATTTATTGGGGAAAAAACCCAAAAACCTCCATGTAAGTGAACCCATGCAGTGCAAACTCATCTTGTTCAAAGGTCAACTGTAAATCAAGCACACTGAATGCAACAGATCTTCAGCTAAAGAAAGGAGTGATTTTGGAAACACAGCCCACAAGACTCACCATCTAACTGTAAGTGTTACAGTTAAGGAAATTTCAAAGATTATGTGTTGATTCAAAGCCTGGGTAGTTAAGCTCTACCACCTCTCTGCCGCTTGCCTTGATGAACGGACCCTTGGAAGGTTGCCTTCTCATGCTGGCATTTACTAAACTATCCTAATACAGGATTAAGTGTTACCTGCACTTTCCCAAGGAAAATTCTTTCACTTGAATCCTTGTTTCATGGTCTGCCTCTGTGCAAATGCTTTACAAAGGTCCTGCATTTCCTGCCTGCTGCTGCCCACTCCTTTGCTCCCCTTACTATAAGCAAGTTTCCTCGGAGGAGCTGTCTGATTCCACTCCTCCCCCTCCCTTAGACCCAGTGCAGCCGCTCGCACCCACCCAGGCTCGCACCCACCCACTACACAAACGCTGTCCCGGCAAGGATCACCAATGACCTGCAAGGTCCGAACTTCAATGGTCAATCCTTGGTCATCGTTTTACTTGACCCACCAGCAGAGCACCATTTGGCAGAGTGGATGACTCTTCTTTTTAAAATCTTTCTTCACATGGCTTCTAGTTTACCACACTTTCTTGCTTCTTTTCTTCTTCTTTACCTCTTACCACTGGAACATCCTAGGGCTCAATCCTTTTGGCTTTTTATCTACACCCATTTCCTTAGTGATCTGATCCGGTCTCATGGCCTTAAATGCTATCTATACCCTCAAAACTCCCAAATTTACATCTCCTGCCCTAGACCCCACATCTCCCTCTAGACCCCAGACCCATACACCTAATTGCCTACTTGACATTTTTGCTGCCATGTCTAATGGACACCACGTATAAATGTCCAAATTGAAATCTTGACCTTCACACATCCTTCCCCACAGACCTGCTTCAGGACCTTCCACATGTCCATTGATGGCAACTTCATCTTGCCAGTTGCTCAGGCCAAAGACCTTTCATCTCAGATTGTATATTCAAACCCTCAGAAAATACTATCAGTTCCACTTTAAAAACACATGAAACAAATGCACTGATCCTCATCATGCCCAAACACCACCGCCACCCTGGTCTTGGCCACCATCGTTGCTCAGATCACGGTGACGGCCTCCTCACTGGCCTTCTTGCACCTCTTCTTTCTCCCCAGCATTTATTCTCAGCACAGCAGCCAGAATGACTCACTTAAAAAATCACATCATTGCACTGCCCAAAGCTTGCAATGTCTCGCCATTTTGTGCAGCGTGAAAAAACAAAGGCTGGCTAAAACCCTATGATCTTGCCCCTTATTCCTTCCCTGACCCCCTCCATGCTCCTTAAGGCCCTTGAACATGCTCTGCATGTCCTTGGCTTTTCATTAGCTGTTCCCACTTCTAGTGAACCCTCCTGCCCCTGCCCCTTCCCCCGACTGGCTACATAACAAGCCTACTTCTTCAATTCTTTGATCAACATTCACCACCTCCTCACTGAGGCTTATCCTGGCCTTCCGAACCCCCTCCACCCTCAGTATTCTCAATCTCCGTACCTTGCTCTATTTTTATAAAATTTACTATCTTCTAACACATCGTACAACATGCATACCTATTACATTTACTATTGATTATCTGCATCACCGCACTAGAAATAAGTTCTGCAAAGGTAAAGGAAAATACCTGCCTTCTTTGCTGATAAGCACTGATAGGCATTATTGGTCCCGCCTGGAAGCAGGTGGAACTGCAAAGGCGCTCTGGTAAGCTACTTGGAGGTACTCCTCAGATCAACAGATGGTCTAAAGCTCAGAAGCCAAAAATATACTCTGGTATCTTAAATTTTTTTAATGTTAATTGGTAAGGCTCATACTAAGATAATTAAAGTTAACTAGATGGTTCCTTTGTTGGAAATTGTATTATTAAAATAATCTCCAAGAGCATTCAGGGTAGCAAGAAATACCGGTCCAGTAAGAAATACTGGACCAGAAATACTTCACAGTTATTTTCAATATTATTCAAAGTTAAATAAGTGGTCATTTTGGAGTATGTTCACTGAGAGCACTGTGTTTCTTTTTAAAATTTCTACATAATGGTGAGGTTAATATCCTCAGAGTATAATTGAGGGTAAATTTTTATGTAGTAAAATCCCCTGTTTTCATGAATTAACCTACTAGATGTCGGCTCTCTTTTCAGTTGCTCTCACCACACTGCTGGTTAAAAAGAGAGTCCATTCTTTAATTAAACAAAACAATTCTCAGTTTTCTAGAAGCTTTAAACATGTAAGGATATTCAAAGTAAATCCAACCTACATTTGGGTTGTTCAGAAAAAAAAAAAAAAAAAACCCAAAAACCAGCTTTAACTGACATTGCAGTATAGTAATCCCATGATACACAGAAAAAAAATCTTTTAAACTTTCTCTCTAGAGATAAGCCTTCACTTATAACTCAGATGATAAATTATCCCATTACTTATGTTCAAAGCAGCCCTACTTAATACAGTATCACTCCCTAAAGTAGCACCGCCTACGGTACATACGACTTAATTATTCCGACATCTTTAAACTGTAATTACCCATCATTTTGTATACTTTTCTGTGTAAGAACTTTTCAAACTGAAGGTAACTACAGATTATTTTTTGATGCCATACTTTCAACAATAAGAAGCAAATTCAAAATGCATTAGGAGTAAATAACGTAGTAAGTTCATTTTATTATTAAGATGTAATTTTACAGAAAAGTTGATGAGTTTTACTTTGCACTTAAATAATTCGCAAAATTTAAAATCTACTCATAATTCATTTATTATTCTCATAAAGCTCCTAAGTCATGCAGGAGTTCTTCCCATTTCCATCTAAGACTACATTCGCAAGTGCGCCTGACAAGTAATGCCATAAATAAGACAAAAAATCAAACCAAAAATGCCCTGTTGATAAATTTACATAGAAATAGTATTTTGGTTATAGAATAATAAGCCAAAAGAAACTGTTCAGAAATAGTTTAAAATTTACCAAAACTACCATTGACATTCTGTAATTCACAGTGTTCCAAATGAAAACAAAAACTCGCCAGCCAATGAACTTATTGGTTAACCTGCACCAACCAATGTTACCATTCACAGAAAATTAAAATGAATCTGCCCTGCCCTCCTGATCACCCCTGGAAAGCAGAACTGCCCCCACGTCTCATGGCTGCATGAGACTCCCCTGCAGAAATGGGCAGTAAGCAAAGAGTGCGATGTATCCTGTGGACTAGAAACTGCACTCGGTGGGAAGGCTGGGTGGGGAACACGTATCCCGATCAGTGGGGCCTGGAGACGTGGTTTCAGCAGCGAGTGCTGAAGGTGGGCCCACGCGGGGAATGGATCAGAGAACTTATAAACAAAGTCTGGATCCCTGAAGGATTATATCCTCAATGAAAAAGTGAGTTATTTTTTAATCTGCTCTGCAGAAGCACACAGAAAATGTGTATTTCCACCTTGGCTCTATCTGAAGGGGAAAATAACGTTTCTTCTGAGAACTTGGGGTCATAGAATTTGGAGCATGAATGCACTGCATATACAAGATCCAAATAAAAATCTCCCACGTGCCAAAATTTTTAATAAATGTGGACCAGGGTGGCTAGGCCCCCAGCAGCACACACACACCCTCTCTCTCGAGCAGGACCAGGCTAACTAAGCCACGAGGGCAAACCCCACTGCCCTTGAGTCCGAGTGCCGCCCACGGCTGCCTTCCACTACAGCGGCAGGGCTGATTAGTTGTGACTAAGACCACACTGGCCACAAAGCCTGAAATATTTACTCACGGGCCCCCTATAGCAAGGATCGCTGACCCCTAGGATGAAATACTGATAGTGACACCAACGTGTCTGAACAAGACGAGATGCGTTAAGGCAGTGGAAAATGGCATCCTGTAAATTAAGAGCTTGAGCAAGGAGTAAAAGTACCGGTTAACTTTAGACGTGGTTCAGTATTCATGTTCAAACTTCAAAAGTCAAAATCTACGGTTCGAGTACAGGCATGGTGATGATAGTTTAATTCTGAATCTTCCATTCACCCCAGGGAAGACATATAAAGCAACAAGGAAAACATGGTGGGGCGGGGGGAATGAAGGAAATAAATTTCCAGAGAAACTAGGAATGAAAAAACCCACAAATACCAAAGCAGCTGAGAATGTGCAAAAAACAAGTAAAATGAAGAGCCAAAGGGAAGATGCCCCAAGAATGCAGAAAGGACCATGAGAGCCAGGAGCCAGGAAGCATCAGAATTGCCACTCTTTTTCCCACAAAAAAATGGGCCTCTCTCCTCTGAACATGGGAAGGCACGCAGTTATTTTAAAAGACAACAGAGTGACTATTAAAAATATAAAACATGTACAGAAAATGCACAAAACCCAGAAGGGACCACAAAGCGAAATCCAACCCCTTGTGTTGCACACAAGAGATACAATAAAAATGAAGTGGTTCTGAAAGGTTAACAGCAAAGGGACGGCAAAAGTCTATCAGGAAAACCCTGACAACCACCCCAGGAAAAAACAAACAAGAGCCATAGTATTAATATCAGACAAGACAGAAATGAGGTCAAAAACCATTAAACAAGCAAAGCACTTTATAACATTAAAAGACACATGTGCAACAAAGATGAAACAATTATGACTATCCGTGATAGTAACTTCCATAAAGCATAAGTTCCAGAACATACAAGGAGAAACAGGTGAAAACACACTAACATTTTTAGACTTTAACTTGCAGACATGATAGATCCAGTACAAAAAAAAAAAAAAATAAGTAAGGAATAAAAGAACTAAGCAGTAAAACGAATAAAGTAGATTTGATCTATATACAATATCTCTGACACCATACCTTAAAATCATAGGACTTGCCTCTTCTTCAAGTGTCTGTAAAGTATTTATGAAAATTAGGCCACAAAGAAAATCTCCATTAATTATATAATATAGAGAAATTCCTTGGAACTGGGGAATATTATGCTAAGTGAAACAAGCCAGTCGGTGAAAGACAAATACCATGTGATCTCACCTATAAGAGGAACCTAATGAGTGAAACAAACTAACGGACGAAATAGAACCAGAGGCAGGGAAACAAGGGACAGACTGACGGTGAACACAGGGGAGGGGAGAAGGGGAAGGAGCTGGACAAAACACATGTATGAATGGCCCACGGACACGGACAGCAGCATGGGGCTGGCTATGGGAGCAGGGGTGGGATGGGCAGAGGGGGCAAAGGTGGGAAATTGGGGCAACTGTAATAGAACAACGATAAAAAAAGATTTAAAAAATTATAAAATAGGGGAATAACACCTACAACATTCCCTGAACATTATCATAAAGCTAAAATCAATAACCAAATCCAACAAAGCCTTTCTACATAGCACCTCTGTAACTCAGCTCCTGCTGAAACAACTCTTGGGCTCATGGGAGAAACCGGGAGGACGGCCACCCTCGCCCCCACGCCCTCACAAGTTTGTTACGACAGGAATGCGTGTAAGCAGGTTTACTCAACATAGCGCTGCTTATTAGTCATTATTCCAAAATGTTCCTTCCCATCAGCAGAAATTCTCTTTAGATTGCTTCCATTTTCTCTGTAAAATAACAAGTCAGGTTGCCAGCTGAGAGTTATGATGAAGAAGGAAATGTTGCAAGTTTGAAGAGAGAGGAAAACACATGAAACAGGCATTACAGAGGGTTGGAAGAGAGCGTGGTGACTGTGAACTTGAAGCCTGGTGAGTTCGGAAGTATGGACCAGACAGCGTGAATACCAGAAAGCAGGCTCGGTGAACCAAATGCTCTGGTGAGGCTGAGGGGTTCCCAGCGTTTGGGAGCTGGAGGGAGAAAGCTGGGCTCATCCGTGGCATGGGAGGTAAGAGGCAAAACGGAAACCATGGTCTTCGCTGCAGGTATGACAACAGGCAAGAGTTACTCAGGCAGGATGAAAAACAAGATCTGCGGTAGGGAGGTAAAAAACTGAGGAGTCGAGCGTTAGAAGAGTTATTTAAGTGGATACTGAGATCATAAAAACATTCGGTTAATATACACGGGGTGGAGTGACAGCGAGACAGAAGCTGTTTTCTTCAAGGAATAAAACACAGCAATCGGAGGAGCAACCGAAGACGAGGAGGATGAAGAGCAAGTGGCAGAGTCTGAGTGATTCAAGGCCGAGCGATTTGAAGAGGGAGGTAGGGAAGCAGGGGGCAAATGGCAGTAAGAAGTACTGAGGTGGCACATCCCACTTCCAGCCCAGCTGCACTGGGGACAGGGAAGGGGACACAGATCACTTGAAAGGACAGCAGGGGAACGAACCAGCGGAGTTGCTGGAGGGTGCCGTGCTTTGGGCTCACAAGCGCGCTCCTGCTGCTGCCGCAGGGGACCTGCACCCGAGCCTTCTCCTGACGACTGCGAGCCTTCTCCTGACGACTGCGCCAGGGCCCTGCAGAGTCGTACTCAGGGTGCGGCAGAAGTGACGCTTGCTTTTGTGAGTACGTGCAGCGGAGTCTATTCTTGTATTGCCATTTGTTAATTACTTTATCTTTCCACACAAACAACTGTAAACTCACTTTTGTCCCACCCTGTCTAGTTGTCTATACACAAAAAAGGCTAAAACTTGAGCTCATAATACTGGAAAGAGCCAGAAATGGAGTACGTTCTCAAATCTAAGCAGTGACTACAGGGTATGTGCAGGGTCCAGCGGAAGTAAGATCTGCTTGAGTGTGGTTGGTCGGGTAATACTATGGTTGTAATAGTTTATCATTTTAATTTGGACATTTCACCTAAAAGGTCACATGGTGTGCTTGAGGGTGATATTGTTATGTTACAGAATGACATGCTTATGATTCTGTAATAAAAAGGGGCATTATTTGTGCCACACCCTGCATACTTGCAGATAAATTTTTAATTACAACTGTTAGAAAATTTCATAAAAAATATTTTAAAATAAAGCGCCAGAAAAACAAAGAAGAGGATTGAAGAGTATAGCACAGGAAGTTGTGGGTAGATTCTCCCTGCCACCTTCACACACCAGGTAACAGTCTCTTATAGAAGCTTCCTTGAGAAGCTTCCTTTAAAAGAGTAACGTGACTCTGGACAGACTGCAGTAAGATTAGGAACAGAACCCTGAAAAATGAAAAATCCTGAAATCCTGGATTCCACAGTAAAGAGACTGGGTTAGTTTTAGCTCTTGGTCCCTGAGTAAAATCCAAAGAAATAGCACCATCTATTGGAATTTCACATATTTAAAAATATTCTCAATTTTTGGAAAACGTGACTGAGATACTCGGCGCGTAACATTTCCCACATTTCACTAAGACACACTTACATATAAAAGGACAAAATCTAACAGAAAACTAAAGAACGTATTTAGAAGGATTAATTCTTGGCTTGCCATTCTTATTTCAAGTAACTAACCATCTTGACTAAATTCACTGTGAAGATTCTAGGAAACATAAAGATACTCTCCACCAAGAAAGGGAAGAGCCTACAGCAACATTTTCCAAAGCGACTCACAGATGTGGTACTCCTGGACACTGCTTGTGTACCCATACACGGCAGAGTAGCCGAATATTACGACCATGACCACGTCCCTGCTGTCCAGCTCCATGATGTGCGCCGAGTGCCCCTCCACGGCGTACTGCCGCCCGTGCCCGAGCACCGTGGGCGTTTTCGTGCTCCACGCCTGGCTCCGCACGTTGAAGATCCACAGCTCGTTGGTGACGTTGCCATCGTGAGTTTCGATTCTGCCTCCATACATAAAGATGTTTTCCTGCAAGTTAAAAAGCACGTGTTGACAAACAAGACAGCAACCCTAACCCTAACCCTGACCCTGACCCTTATTCATGTTAAATAAATAAGGCATGTTTATTTAACATGAAGGCTGAATTTCAACATCAAATTTCAGTAACGCAACAAGCACCAGACATAATTCTTATTAGTAAAGAGTCAAATGGGAAGACATGAGTAATGAAAAATGATGCTTTTACTTACAAGAAAAGGGGGGAAATCCAAGCTTTCAAAAAGGTACTGTAAGATATCGTATTGAAAAGAACTGTATTATATAGTCAGTTAACCATATTTTTATTACCCAACTTGCTGAGTCTCTGGTTGTCACATTTGAATGTTACCATCTATGGGTAACGCTTTGTGCTATTCCTGATCATTCAGGGCTTCCATCAAGCCCAGCTCACAGAAAGGTAGACCACGTGTGTGCACGATGTACCATGGAGTACATTTTTATTAGCACTTCCCTTGGCTCCGGGCAGATACTTACAACACTTACAAATTACACAAATAGCTTTAATCACATATGACTGAAATGAATGAGACATAAATGAGACAAATCGTTACTATTTCAACAACCTAGGAATAGAAAGGAATCTCTTCAACCTAATAAAGATCATCTAAGAAAAACACAGACCTAACGCCATACGTAATGATCAAAGAGTGGATAATTTCCCATGAAGGTCAAGAACAAGACTAAGACTAAGACGCCCCCTTTTGCCACTTACAGTCCACACTGTACTTGAGGTTTCGGCCACAGCAAATTGACCAAAACTGAATAAAGACAACCAGGTTGAAAAAGTAAGATACTGCTACTCATAGAAGATATGAACGTTTCTACAGACAATACTAAGAAATAAAAAAAGAATGATTAGAGCTAATAAATGCGTTCTACCACACTGGAGAACAGAAAGCCAACGTACAAAAATGAATTATATTTCTATACACTTGCAATGAACAACCCAAAAATGACAATAAGTAAAACAACTCAATTTACAAACACATCAAAAACTGAACAATTTCAAATTTAACAAAAGAAATTCTACACTTACTCTGAAGGCAACAAGACACTGCTGAAAGAAATTTTAGCATCTAAATAAGTGGGAAGACACCCCACGTTCCTGGGTCAGACTTCCTGTGAACGAGGCAAGGCAGTGCTCTCCCAGCTGAACAACAGCATCCTCGCAACTGTTATCGGAACCTGGAATGACTTCTGTTTAGAAACTGGCAAGTGGATTCCTAAATTCACGTGGAATTGCAAGAGACCCAGAACACCCAAACAACTTTGCAAAAATAAATAAAATTGGAGGGCTCACGCTTCTCAGTTTCAAAACTTACTACAAAGCCAAAGTAATCAGAACAGTGTGCTACTGGAGTAAAGGCAGACATATCAGTCGATAGGACAGGGAGTTCAGAAATAAATCCCTACATCTACGGCCAACCGGTATTTGACAAGAGTGTCAAAATCATTCAATGGAGAAAAGTCTCTTCAACAAATGGTGGTAAGAAACCTGAATTGTGACATGCAAAAGAATGAATTTGAACTGTTACAGCGTACCATTTAAAAAATTCAACTCAAAGTGAATCAAAGGCCTAAATCTAAGAGCCAAACTATACTCTTAAAAGAAAGCATGGGTTAAATTTTCATGACCTTGGTTTTGGCAATGGATTTTTAGGCATGACACCATAATCATAAACAACAAAAGAAAAAAAAAAATAAATTACATTTCACCAAAATAAAAAAAAACTTTTGTCTTTTAAAAGATGCCATTAAGAAAGTTAAAACTCACAAAATGGGGGAAAATATTTGCAAATACTAAGGGACTTGTATCTGGAATACATAAAGAACCCTTTACATCTCAATAATAAAGAGACAAATAACCCAACTTAAAAAATAGGCAAAAGATTTAGATATTTCTCCTAAGGAAACACAGCCAATAAGCACATGAAATGATGCTCAGCATCATTAATCAACAGGAATACCATCAAAGCACAATCAGATACCACTTCACACCCACTGGGATGGCTACAACCCAAAAAACAGATACAAATGAGAGCTGGCGAGGAGCCGCAGCAATTAGAACCTTCGTGCGTGGCTGCGGGGAGTGTCAAATGGGATGGCCGGTTTAGAAAACAGCAGCAGTTCCTCCTCAAGTTAAACACAGCCTTACCGTTTGACCCTGCAAGTCCAATCCCACATACACACTTGAGAGAAATAAAAGCACACACCCTCTCAAAAACTTACACATAAATGTTTACAGCAGCATTATTCACAAGAGCCCAAAAGCGAATATAACCCAAATGTCCATTAACTGATGGAAAGACAAACTGTAGCATCCATCCACACAACAGAAAATTATTTAGCCATAAAAATGAAGCACTGGCGCATGCTACAACATGCCAGTCATCAGCCACACAGCACAGAGCTGCATGTACACGAAATGTCCGGCATAGACAAGTCTATGGAGACAGGAAGTAGGTTAATGGTTGCTTAGGGCTGGCAGGATGAGGAGGGTTGAGGTGACAGCTGAAGGAGATCGGGTTTCTTTGTGAGGTGATAAAAATGTTGTAAACTTGACTGGACAACTCTGTAACTTTGCACACGTCTGCAAAACATGGCTGTACAATGTGAATACATTGGAAGCCATTCAATTACTCAGATTTGGAATGAATGAGTTATATGGTATGTCAATTATATCTCAATAAATCTGTTATGAAAATGAAATAAATCAAAAAACTAAAAAACAATGCAATACACAGGATCATGTGCCATAGAAATGTACACTTGAAATCAATATGACCCTACTGACCAGTGTCACCCCCCACACACCAATAAATTTAATTTAAAAAACCTAGAAAACAGCCCTGGCTGGTGTGGCTGAATTGAGCACTGGCCTGTGAACCATAAGGTCACAAGTTCAATTCCCAATCAGGGCACATGCCTAGGTTGCAGGCCAAGTTCCCTAGTCAGGGGCATATGAGAGGCAAACACACAGTGATGTTTCTCTCTCTCTCTTTCTCCCTCTCTCTAAAAATAAATAAATAAAATCTTTTAAAAATAAAAATCAAAAAGAGTAAAAAAAATAAAAACCTAGAAAATGGCCCTGACTGGTGTATCTCAGTTGCTTGAGCATCATCCCACAAAGCGAAAGGTTGCCAATTCGATTCCTGGTCAGAGCATGTGTCTAGGTCATGGGCCGGTCCCCAGCGGGTTTGGGCATTTGTGAGAGGCAACCGACCAATGTTCCTATCACATCGATGTTTTTCTCCCTCCCTTCCCCTTTTTCTAGGAAAAATAAATAAAATCTTAAAAAAAATAAAACAGATATACATATATTTTTACATAAAGATTCTTATTTCATTTTTAATACATTCATATGCACAAAAATGATAGTTTATTCTTTGCATTGCTCCTGTGTTTTCCAATTTTTCTTAAATAAGCAGAGAAAATATACGAATCCTGATTTGAAGGGTGTAGTCACAGATCACAAAATACATGAATTTTTATTGATTCAAAATAAAAACCAGTTAAGCAGCCTGTCATTTAAATCATGAATCCCTCAACTACATAAAAGTGACTGTTTACAGTGCAATCTCTATCAAAATCCAAATAACATATTTGCAGAAATAGAACCAACCACCCCAATATTCACATGGAATCTTAGGGGACCCTGAAGAGACCAAACGAACTTGAAACACAAGGCTGACGTTGGAGGTCTCACGCTGCCTCAGTTCAGAACCTACGGCAGGACCAGAATCATCAGAACAGGGCGGCACTCGCGTAAACACAGGCATCGCAGAAACAGAGCTCAGAGACACACCTCACGTATATGGCCGGTCAAATAATGTCCCACACGGGTGCCGAGAGCACTCATTGGGGAAAAGACAGTCTTCTTAACAAAGATGCCAGAAAACTGAGTATCTTCATGTAAAAGAATGAAACTGGACCTTTACCATACACCATGAACAAAACGAACTCCATGCCATGAAACCTTTTTCTTATGTTTTACAAGTTTTAAAGTACTCTTGTTTTTAGGTCTTTAATCAATTTTGAGTAAATTTTGTTTATGGTATATGGCAAAGGTCCAATTCATGACATTGGATTTGGCAATGATTTCTTGGATATGACACCAAAAGCACAGGTAACAAAAAAAAACAGATAAATTGTACTATGTCAAAATTAAAAACTTTTGTGCATCAAATAACACTATCAACAGTGAAAAAACAGCTCACAAAATGGGAGAAAATACTTGGAAATCATATACCCAACTAGGAGTTAATATCCAGAACACATTAAAAAACTCTCAAAATTCAACAACAAAAAAAACCCCAATTTTTAAAATGGACAAAGGACTCAAATATGCATTTCTCCAGAGAAAGCGTACAAATAGCCAACAAGCACTTGGAAAGGTTTCCACATCACTGACACTGAGGAACCACAGTAAAATGCCACAGGACGTGGAAAAGCCGAAACCCCTGTGCCCTGCTGGTGGGAAGGGAAAATGGCACAGTCGCTGCGGAAAACAATACGGAAACTCCTCAAAAAATAAAAACAGAATTACCACATAACCCAGCAACTCCACTTCCAGCTACCCACCCCCAAAACCCAGAGTAGGTACAGGAGCAGATATGCGCCCACTCCTGTTCACAGCAGCCTGATCCACGACAGCCCAAACAGTGAAAGCGACCCCAGTGTTTATCAACGGATAAACGGATACCCAAAATGAGATGCATACACACAACGGACTATTATTCAGGCTTAAAAGGAAAGGAAGCCCTGGTGCAGGCTCCGCAATGGAGGGTCACCACTGCCCTCAGTGACATAAGCCAGGCAGCCAAGGGCAGGCATGGTGTGGGTTCTCTTACGTGAGGCACCCAGAGCCGTCAAATTCACCGAGACAGCAGCGGAGTGCCGGTTACCAGGGCCTGGGGGAGGGGGCATGGGAACTGTTTGATGGTACAAAGTTTCAGCTTTAGGACAAACAAAGGTCTGGGGGTAGTGGTGGTAATGGCTGGACAACGATTTGAATGTACTTAATGCCACTGAACTCCACCTTAAAATGGTTAAAGTGGTAAATTTCATATCATGTGTATTTTACACCAAAATTTGAAAAGTGACTACTGAACCCTATTACTGTTACTAACATAGTATATGAGTCTGTGCCATCTCAAATCATGATGATCTTTAGGATCTATTGTTCTCATGAGGTGTTCTCAGATTTTGAAATAAATCTGAGATTTAGTATTTTTTAGCCCTAAGGTGAACTAAAAAAAAAAAAATTTAAATTTATAAGCAGGATCCATACCTGATATAAAGCAAGAGAGTGTCCATATCTCTGGAGAGGTCCCCTTGACAGAGTTCCCACGTTCCATATATTGTTTTCTAAATTGTAACTAAAAACAAGAAAAACAAGTAACTTCACAAGCTAAGATTCATGTTTGCTTTTTTAATTTGCAAACTCATAATTTCATGTACCATATTAGATATTTTTCATAAACACATTCTATACCTACTCTAAATTAGGGTTCAATCACCTAAATGTGTAATATACGTTAACTTGACGAGGCTATTTATTACTGGAATTAATTTGCTCAATTGCTTTAATAATTTCAACCAACTGCTTAACGTAAACAATAGGGAGATGGTCAGCCTTTTTTAATTTTACAGAAAAGACAGAGAACAGACAGGTGTCAGAGGGGACCACAGGGGCTGGGTGAAATGGGTGAAGGGATTAAAGAAAACAAAGAACTCTTGGACATAGACAACAGTATGGTGATTACCGACCATTTGTGATTGTGTGAAATTAATCTAGTAAGACAAAAGTTTCTGTAAAAATAAGGTACAATTGGATTACAGGATAAAAATGAAAATTACTACTTGTCCTACTGGCCCAAAAATATACACATGGAAACAGAGGTTCCAAACGGTGGATCTTAATTGCTTATCTAACAGAATTCCAGTTCAGTTGTCACCATCAAACTCTACCCTCAAGTCTCCTCAGTTTGCCAAAATATGCCAAAGGAAGCACCCAGCCAAGAACTGACTAGGACCTTGTTTAAGAAGCTCCCTTTCAATTTTCATCTCCTCTCTTCTCTTTCATCCTCCAACTCATCGGGAAAGGCAAGCAAGCTCCCTTCACAAAAAAAAGGGAAGGTTACCAAAAACTGTTTTGAGCATTACATTCAATTTGTTTCCTACACTGGAGTTAGAAGATACACCTGCAGGATACAAATAAAGAACTACAGTCAATTAGAACACACCTTCCACAGACTCACGCTGCGACATCTACCTGCCCACCAGCATCCTCACCCCACACACTGCTTTCCGCCAAGTTACCATCAATTAGGACTTGGCAGAGAATTTCTGTAAAGGGCCAGAGTGTAAATATCTTAGGCCCTTGTGGACCACACTGATCTTTCACATCCTTCTTTGCTCTTCCTAACTGCCCACTAAAAATGCAAAAACCATTTTACTTTATTTTCACAATCTCTTCACTTTAATCAATCATAGTTAATGAATGTCCTTTCAGTTTCCACATTTAAAATTCATTTCTTCAGGTTCTTTTCATATCTTAGCAATTCATTTTAATCCCACCAACTCCTTTCAATTCCTTCTACTACATTCAATCTGTCATATATTGTTACGGAATTCTAAGTGTTCTGTTAAATACTTAGCTAAAACTCTTCCTCCCTCTCTACAGAATTTATTTTATTTAATACTTTAACTCTAGTCATATTCAGTCATAGTTTTAAAGCAATCTCCTCTTATAAGCAGAATTTTTGAATACCCAAAATTAATGTGGCTAGTATTTTTGGTATGTAGGATTGCCAGGTAAAATTCAAAATGCCCAATTAAATCTGAATTTTAGATAAACAAATAATTTTTAGGATAGGTAGAACCCACGCTATATGTGAGACAAAATTTAAAAAGAATATTGCAAGGACACAATTATGCTAAAAGAATTATTCATTGTTTATCTGAAATTCAAGTTTCACTGGGTGTCCTGTGTATTTATTTATCTGCTACCTCTGGCCACCTACTGGGTGCACACCATTATGGCAGGCTGTCCAGCGTCAGCGCTGATTGGCTGACGCCCAAGTTGCACCTGTTACTAGTATAATGCACACCACTCCCCAAAGCAACACTGCTACTCAAGTCATTCCTTCTATTTCCTCTTCTGTTCTTTATGACTGGACGTTCATAAAACACAATCACCAGCTGAAAGCTGCCATCCACGAGATTCCCTTTATCGTCCAGTCCCGACAGGACAATATCGACTGGGGCAACGGCAAATGAACAATCTGTTTTACAACACGGGCACTGTTCTCCCAACAAAAGCTTGCAAAGTAAGTCCAAAGTAAAAAAGTTTGGGTAAACTAATCTGCAGGACAAATGGAAAGTGTTTTTACATAAGCAATTCTCTTCACTCTGAACAAAAATAAACTGCGGCAGGATGCAGAACGTCTAACAAGGCCTGGCCTCCCCGTACTGTAAGTTAGCGTTTTCTTACTCCGAATCTATTGAAAGCACTCTGGAGAGGCCTTACAAAACAAACCTAGATGCACAATGACAGGTATTTAACTGCTGAATTCACAGGTTTGCAAGTCAGTTCCATGTAGCAAGTAGACCCCATCACAAAGGTAAACACGCATACACTTGGACAGTCATAAAGTAGGCACTTAGGATGGTCTTATTAACAAAAAAAAATCATCTTAAGTAATAAAGTGTGAAGATCTGGAAAAAATACTTACTTCAGGACCATTTGAAAGGAACTGTAGTTAAAACTATATCCACCAATCACCCACATAAACTTCCCGTGTAAAACCGCTCTATGGGAAGCCCGGCCTACAGAAGGGCTGAAGGGCTTAACATTCGGCAGAATCCAGTAAGACTCAGTGGACGGAACATTCAAAGAACAATCAGGACCTATTAAAAAAAATCAAACAACATGACACATTAAACAAAGAACTTCGATTGTAAAAACAGAGAATGTAGGGATGAAGAAAACTAGTAATTCAATGTTCACCCTGTTCATCAATGCATATAATAAAGGGTCCGAACTATAACCTACAGGGAAAGTTCTCACACAAAATGTAATGTCTATGGCGGGGGGCAAATTAAATAGTCAGATTCAAACCCGTTCACAGGAACATCACCATCTGGAAGAACCGGTTAAGTGAGACAACGCTTCATGTTCACTTTCAGCCACTAGGGGGAGCACAATGGAAACCGATGCACTGGAATCCCCCTCCGCCCTTACTACACGTGTGACCTGAGCAAGTCTGTTTACCCCTCCCATCACCACGCCTTCATCTACAAAACGGAAATGACAATCTACTCTCTCAGGGTTATTACAAATATGCAATTTTTAAAAGATGGTGGAAATGAAAGCATTTGTAAAGTGTAAACTACCAAACATACATAAAAATAAAATTGTATTTTTTTCTTAGCATTATTAAGAATAACCAATATTGGTATCAGTAGAGAAGACTTGTTAGCCTCAAACAGAAATATATATATATTATGTATAATAAACTTATATTAATTAGTGCAGGATAACTCCAATACTGTAAGTTGAAAACACTGCCTCTTCCAATGCATATGCATGATGTCACTCATGAGTCTTGGTTCCCCATCTGTAAACTGTAGGAGAGGCTGGCCTAGGTCAGTGTTCAGATCAGCAATTTATTCCATTACTCAAGCTTAAGTGATAGAATAAATGCTCCTAAAGGAAATATTTTTTCACCAAACTTAAAGGCTCACAAATGATTTTTAATTCTAATAAAGCTAAAATATGCCCAAATAAAAACTAGATAAAAACTCCTTATGTTTAAAGTTCTTGTATAAGTATAAAATCAACATAAATTTATACATTATATGTATATATATAAGCAAACTTATAAAACCTATAAGCCTAGTGTTTATTTATTAGGAGAGATGATGTTGTTTTGCACCAACTAAATCCTTGATCTGAGGTTGGAAATGATAGTAATTCTTGTAGCACCTTTTCCCACACAGGTTTAGGATATCTGCATTATTTTGACAACATAATTTTCCCATCATGTTTCCTTCCTCTACCCTTTAAAAACCCTTTCAATTCATACATTATGCCATATGGCCATTTGACCTTCACTTGTCACAAATGCATTGGTGCACTTCAATAATTTTCTTTTTAGGCTGCAATAGGGAATACGGCTTGGTCCCGACTTACCAGTCAGCACAAAGGCTGGTATTACAATCAAGTGGCATTTTTACTCAATTATGAGATCAATCACTTGATCCTAAAGTTGCTTACATCAAAAAATTTTACTTGAAATAAAGAACAAACTGACAGTAACCGGAAGGGGGAAGAGGGAAAACATGGGAAAGAAGGGGAGGGTTCGTCAAGGAACATGTGTAAAGAGCCGCCGGAGGGGGTGTGACCCTGACAACACCTGGGTTTGGGCCCAGTGAAACTGATTACCTCCAAAAGGGAAGTGTGTGGGAATGTGCTATAGTAGTTTGGGGAAACTAATACTAAAAGCTAATTTAATTAATTATTTTAAACTGAACATTATTTAATACAGAAAACAGATTCTAGAGGGTTTTTTTAAATTTGACTCTATCATCTAAAATATCTTTTTCCACACAAAAGAAAATAGCAGTCAAAATTCTTCCTATCTTTGTCACTACCACATTTTAGGTAACTTGCAGAAATTATCAGAAGGAATAGTCTATAGCCAACTATACAGATTGTTTTTATTTTACTCTGAATACATTTATAAATAGAACGAAAGATTTATGAATAGAATTAAAATTTTAAAGAAAATTGAATGTCATAATTTGTAGCTTTCTGCATTATATAACTAAAATGATTTAAAACATAAATTTATAAAATGAATATTAATTTGAAGCACAGATAACTATAAAGAACAGTTTATATACACAAAGCCTTGGCCATCCGTGAAAACTCTAGCGTTGATATCTACAGTCAAGCCCTTCCAAGACTCCCTTTTTACAAAAGCACGTCCGTGAAAAACCTCCCCCCACTGCCGAATCTGGCCCCTGATACGCCAGCTCTGTGTGACTCTCCCTGCACGACTTCTAACACCAGTACGGGACTCTCCACGAGATGAGCAGATCTCAGCTGTCTGGGAAAGGAAGCAATAAAATAATCCACATTACAGCGGGTTTTCATGAAGATTGAATATGCTACCTTTTCCACGGGTTATGTGTAGTTTCATAATCCAAAGAGCATAAGTGAATTTCTCATGCTGTAACTTCAGGCATGAGTTCCAGGCCGCGGAGAGACAGGTTTTTGAGGGGAAAAGCTGGTCTAGAATCACAGTGGAGAATAACACGCTGCTCCCTTTCCGATTTGTTTCTCCAGCAGCCCCACCACCTCTCTGGAACCCCAGATATACCGATGGGACGTTTCCACTTGGATGTCTAATGACACGCCTAGCGATCACCTCAAACCGGCCACGTCCAAAATGAAAGTCTCGCTGTTTCTCTCCCAGATCTGTTTCTTGGCCAGAGTTTCTCATCTCAGCAAATGGCACGTCATTCATCCAGTTGCTCAGGACAAAGACCTCGACTCTATTCTTGAGTTCTCTCTTTCTCCCACAGCCTGAATCCCACCCACCAACAAATCCCGGACAGACATTCATTAGACACGCAGGGATTCAGCCTCTCCAACTGCCCAAACATGGACATGCTTTGAGGACGTAGATGCTGCCCGGCATTCCCGACACCCAGCCTCCCCTCCCCAGTTGCCCGGCCCCTCCTGACACAATCCAGCCCTCTGCACAGTGGACAACTAAAGGCACAGCACCCTGCTCCAGGACCCTGCTCCTGGCCAATGGGGCCAGCTCCACTAGGATGGGTTGGTGTCTGAGTATCCGTACCGTACAATCATAAATACTTTTAAATTCTGTCACCTCAGCCAGATGCCAACCACTGATGTGTTCCTTCACAACCGACATCCTACTCCAAGCCACCATCTGCTCTCACCTGGACTCTTGCAACAGTCTCCAAACTGCCGGCTTCATTCCCCCTCTCGCTCCCTTCCCATCACATTCAACTCTCCACAGTGCAACCAGAATAATTAAAAATATAAATCTATACCTGTCATTTCTCTACTTGAAGCAGTTCATTCATTTCCCATCAGACATAAAATAAAATGAAAAATCCTAATACAGTCTACAACCCCTACACGATTTGCCTCATGGTACACTTCATGAATGAATGAATGAATGAATGAATGAATGGAAATGACCTTAGAGCTACAAAAGGTCAAAAGCACGAGCACACGGTCAAACCGAGCTTTCCTAGATATCAGCTGTGAAACCTTGGAGGAGTTACTTAACTTCTCTAAGCGCCAGTTTAATCACGGAGATTACAGCTAGAAGAACATAGGATTCTGTGAATATAAAATGAGACTGTACTTAATACTATAATGAAAGCTTCATAATAGTAACTTTATTGTTATTAAGTCAATCCCCCCCCATTTTATACACAAGGAGACTAAATATAATTAAGTCTGCAGGCGAAATAAGTTAATGAAGACTAGTGTTATCGGATATTATAAATATGCATGCCCGAAGAGAACAGTAAAATTTCAAGCAAAAAAAAAATGCCTATAATCACAAGTAAATCCAATTAGCAGATAATAGCAAAGGAAAAACCTAGAATAAAGTACTAAAATGTTTTGGAAGTTTTTCCAAAGCAATCCCAGAACACCTGAATTGCATTTTCTTCCTTCCCAGGTATTGTAATAGTTTTGCACTGAAAAGTGTTTCCTAGAGGAATCTATCTCTGATTTTATAATGAAAATCAGTACAAAAAACTTTCATTTCTTTTACACAAATTAAATTTATAAAATGACACTGTTTCCATAAAGAAGGATAAAAATTTAATGTCTTCAAGCGAGTGAGACAGCCATTCCCCCAAGGTGCCCCAAATTTATGAGCAGGCTGATACATTAATGTCTGATATTACCAGAAAAACTATAACTGTTATATACAAAGACACAGCATGGAAAACCTGGCAGTAAAATTTTATCTCTGCCAACAATGAAACAGTTGCATTGTTCCTTTCACTGATTAATATTTTAACAGCGGGTTTTGGTTCCTCAAAGCAAGAATGGGCCTGAGTGGAGTTTCTTTATATAATTTAAAGCAGGAAAAGAAACCAAAAATAAGGGATTTTCAGGGAGAAAAATCTTGCTCCAGAATTTTAGATGTTTTAAAAATTTTATTTCTTTATGCACGTATTGTACTTTCCTCCATCACCATTTATTCCCTTTACACCCTCTTCCACCCCCGCCGGGCAACCACCACACTGTTCCCTGCTCCAGCCCTCCCCAACCCCCTCCCCCCAGAGCAGCCGATCTGCTCTCTAGCTAGACTTCTTTTTGATACGGTTTTGACTCACAACTTTAATTTGTATTTAATCTATGCCATCATGAAAAAAAAAGTATTTATTTTCTATTAAGGCACATGTAAAAGGGCAAATTTTATTTATTTTCTTTTGCTGTCCTCAGTTAAAAACATTACAGATACAGGTAACTCTGAACTACATCAAATGCAGGCTACAAAGCTGCATTTCTGTGAATAACCCTGCACCGTAGCTCCACTTCCGTTGTTTTAAATAACTCTAATGACAGGGAAAAAAGTTAGGTACACCTTCTAACTGTATCCCTAGGGTTACTTTACCAGTTAGATTTCTTTCGTTGTAAGCCACAGAAACTAACTGCGGCTAGGAAAACTGGGACTGTGCCGGAAAAAACACGGAGAAATTCAGAGACCTGTACAAAGGGGCCGACAAATCGACTTCCGACCAGACAGGTGTCTGGCTATCTCCTCCATCAACATTCCTCTCGGTGAGTGAAGGGCAATTTCGCAACAGAAATTGGATTGCTAATAGGAAAGGGGAAATATGCTGGAAAAGGTGATTTTTAGAGGGGTATACGTAACTAACACGTGTTGTTTCAGAAACGGTCTCATGAGTGAGCGTGTGCACTGAACCTGAGGTTCTCCGAAGGCAGGCAAAATGAGCTGGCGTCAGTGCGAGAGTCTTATCTGCTAATGTGGTCAGTAAAATTTGGTTTTGTTTCAGTCTCCAAGGTATTCGAAACATTTTCTAGGCCATAAAACCAATCTGCAGAGAGGTCTGGTATCAATATTAGTGGATTTTTAAATGTCTGCAGTTAGTATGTTTAGAGAACAATGAATCGTGTGAGTGGTAAACATCGGACTGTCCCAAGAATACCTGGTTCTTAGAGTCTAGGCCAATGACACTATTCAGTCTGAAAAGAAGCTTCCACCTGTTAGCAAGGATCAGTGGTTTCTGACTTACCATTTTTGAGCTGTGGAAGGTTTAAAACAAAGCTTCCCAGACTTCGGTTCTGATTACTTAGAACCGACAAACACACAGTCAGCTGGGATTTGGAGCAGGGTTCGCTCATCCTGCTTATCCAAGTCAGAGCCACCAAAACGAGTGGTGGCAAGAGTTTCAGCCTCTCAGAGGAAGGAACCTAGATGTCTGCCGCGGTACATTCTGTGGATCGGGTCCTGACTCACAGCTCTTACACACTGTCTTAAAGTAACTGACTGTGCCCTAATATATCGGATGACTAACCCAGGAAAGACTACTTTTGGATAAAATATCCATGAGTTTGAGTCAAAAGATTTTATATTTTTCTAAAATGAACCAAATTACCAAGTTCCTACAACTGGAACCAAGCCTCCCAGTTGAAGTGCGTCCTGGTGGCCAATACTGCCACCCAGTGGCAGATGTTAGAATCTGAGACCAAAAGTGCAGCACACATGATAAAATGGTCCAAGAACCAAATGCTCAAACTCAATCGTTTCTCCCCATATCTAAAATTCTGATTTCTATGCCAAGCAAATTACATAACTTACGAGACCACTAGTCTTCTCAAACATCTATATTATAAAGTCCACCTATTAATACACTAACAATCTAATACATTTCTAATCCATTCATTCAATCAAAAAATAAAATAAAATAAATTGAGTGCCCACGACACATCAGGCACTATAGAAAGTGCTGGGCACACGAAGGTCATCAAAACACAATCATTTTAACTTCATGGAGTTTACAGGTGAGCTGGGAAGAGAATCCAAGAAGCACGCAAACATAAATGTGACAGGTGTTAAAAATGAATAAGGCAGGGCCCCTGAAAGCCTGTAACAGGGAGATCTGACGTCGGATCAGAATGTCAATGCGGTGAGGCTGTTCTAGGAGGAGGAGGTTCAGACGTGGGAAGGGCCTTGAGACAGGAAAGGACAGAGGGCATGCAGGAAACTGCAGTCAGTCCAAGCACAGTGTGACTTTAAATGAAGCATCAGAGGCACCACACAGCCCGATCAAATCACATGACTTACATATTCAGACATATTGTCTTTCACCCAGTGATGTAAAGGCTGAAAACTCCAATCCTTATGTGAGAACTGTGACTGAACCGGATTGAGAAGAAATGCAGAGAATACCCCGAAGATGTTGAAAGGGGCTGAACGCCAGGGTGGAGCAGGACCCTCTGGAACAGGAAGGGCACGGGGCAACGTTCAAATGGCTGGGTAACTACCTGGCATGTAAAAGACAGCAACCTGTTTTCCATCCCTGCAGTACAGGGGGAAAATGCTGTTGTAATGGATTAAGAAAAAACTGCCCCGGAAGCCTGCTGGTTTGTCTTTTTAACCTGTCTAATCTTGCCACACATTTCACGTAGCATAGTTTTTCTCAGTAGACAGGAGAGAACTACTAAGCCCATGCCTTGTCAATTATGGCAACGTGATACTTTATATTTTAAAATATTTTACTGAAATGTATTTAAAAGAGAAATGCTTTTCAATGTGGTCTTTTTCCCTCCTTTGACTTATTGAAACTTATACAAATTTCACTGCATGAAAAATGTCACACAAGCAGATGAGTCCACACAGGCCCCTATTCTTCAAGTAATTTGGTGGGTGTACATTCTGACAAAATTTAAACATCATAAAAGAAACTTGTATGCCTTTCAAAAATGTGCATTTAGCATTTTCTATATTCTCAACTACTTTAGCTTTCGTTTTTTTATGTACCTTGTACAGGAAAAGGGGAACAACTGACTTTAATGGTGCTATCTATCCTTAAAATACACTCCTACATAATTTGGAAAAATGCCTCAAATGGTAAAAAGATGAATGTAGACAGTTAAGGAAGAAAGCGTTAGCTGAGAAAGTATAGGAGGCGCAGGGAGTCTGGTGATGGCTGAGCAGAGTCTCAGGAGGCACTCCCCAGGGAAACTAAACTGACAAAACGAGGAGACGGGGCGGGGGGGGGGGGGACCAGCACTCGAGAAGTGTTCAGGAAGGGCACTCAAGACCTAATATGAAGCCAGATTTTCCCCTGCGTGTTCTCTTCATAAAATCTCAATTTCTAGACCACAACACTTATTTTGTACTAATATTGGCATAGGAACCAAACAGAATAACCAAAGTACACCAACATAAAAGTACAAAATGGAATGGAGGTAGCAATGATGTTATTTTTAACCCGAAGAGTCCAGCTCCCAGTAACGCATCACAGAAAACGGCCAGATTCGGACTCTCAGAAAGACGGCCCCCTTAGCTCTCAGCTTCAACTATCTCCAGTTCTTTGATCATTCCCCAGACGTCCTAGAAACAAGTCTCTTTTTTATTTTTCCCTGTGTGATTCCTCCACATTCTACATATCTGAAATGAAAACCTTGTTTCCCCCCAACTATTTCAGTCATGATGCCAACTTCCTTGAAAGCAGACTCAGGGATCAAGTCTGACGTTCAAAGGCACGGAGCAACACACCACCTCGCCCACCGAGCACTGGCCCTGGGCACATCCCGCTGATTCAGGTCAGCTCTTTAGCTATTAGGAATTACTGGTGGCACAAAGTGTGTGTGATTCCTGTAACATTTTGCAATTTATTTAAAAATGTCTCTCTCTATATAGAAAACTGTTCACAGTATTACTCTGTTTTTCATTCCCCATTTCCATTTGCTTATAAGAATCGGGAATTTTTATGATTTGAGGCATTACTGAGGAGAATGATAAAATGTGAAAGGCCAGAAAAACCAGAGCTATTATTTGGAACCAGATCTATCTGACAAAAAACCCAGAGAATAAAACATTTCAAAGAACAATGAGTAAAAGGACAGAACGAGCAAACACAGATACGTCCGTGGAGCCCAATACACACAGATGTTTCCCCTTTCGTTTTCAAGAGCGTTGAAATAAAATGAAGATGAACAGCAGTGTGAAAATTGCAACATGCATAAGCTGTACCTGTGTTTCTCAGGCCTTAACTTAAACACATTCTTGATATACTACATTCTCCTAGAAAATAACATTATTTTAGTTTCAAGATGGAAATGAAAAAAAAAAAGAAAGATATTTCAAGGCACTTTTTAGGAGAAGAAAGGTCACAAATTATTAGAATAGCCACTTAATAAAAGACAGGGCCCTATAATTAAAGAACACTGAGAAATTTCTTCCCGTCGTAATCATGCTAGATAATCAAATTCAATTCAGTAAGTAATCATTGGTATTTTACGGGGTTGGAGTAACTAACCCTTTAATGAGATAACATGGGTTTAAGATGGACATAATCTTCACAAATGCCTAAAATAACGCCTTGAAGTAAGTACTCAGCACACTCAGTGGCATGTTTTTTTAAAAAATGATCTCGAGAATGATGCACAGAACTAGGAGGACCACATTCCCTTTGGTTTACTTGGATAGGTCTCATAGCAACTATTGCTGCAACTGTATTAGAGTAACACGTGGGCATGTCACTTACTAATATGTAGTTCTTAAGTCCAAGCTCCCTCCATCGACAGGATTCCTATATCTGCACAAAGTAAGCTTTCGAAATGTAAATGTAATTAGCACAAAGTAGGCTACAGATGCGTAAGTACCTGGATAACAGGTCTCTCTTCATTTAATTCCACGATGACAAAATTTATTATTTTAAACCCAATATTTAAGTAAACTAGAACTCTTCATTGTAGTCTAAAAGTAATCTTTAGTGATAGATAGTTATAAAAACTGTTTAGAAATTCTTCCTCAGGAATCCTTTGCATTAAGTAGCTGAAATACTCTGCTTTTTAAATATGCTATGATCTTTTTTACAAAGAGCCACTAGAGGGCGGTGTTTCCTAAGAAATGTTTAAAATAGGCATCTATTTTGCAATAAACTATTTACCTATCATAAATCAAATTTGAACACACCATGTGTACGTTCCAGTCAAGTCATCAAATCTTTGGAGATTAATAATGATCACATTCCTACAATTTAAAGCACTTCATATATAATTTCATTGATTCTCAAAAGAGCGTGTAGATAGAATCTACTCCAATTCTATTTTAAAGAAGCAAACTATTAAGAAGTTGATTTTTGTTAACTGAACATTCTAAAAACAAAGAACTGAAATTTGGGTGTTGCAAACTTTAGCAAAAAAGATGAGTGCAGATTTGCATTAATCTCTGTTACGTAAATCAGTTTCAAAATGTGTGACATCGTTCATGCAGGCTCACCTTGCCAGCTGTCATTGCAAACACAAGACTTCTCCCCGGTGAGGTCGCAGTAGCCGTGGTCCGGACTGCCGCAATTGGCTTTACAGTACGGGATATCGCACGCTTCGCCCTTCCAGTACTTATCACACTCACAGTACACTTGACTCGGAACAGAGATGCTGGTTGTACACTTCCCGTGGCCAGAGCAATTGTTAGGGCAAGAATTGATTCTGTAAAACGCCATTCATGTACATTCAAATTCAAGATAACTGAACAAGAATTCTGGTTGGTATTTTTGTAAGCTTTATAATTTTACATCATCTTAGGTACCTCATTTACTAACACAATTTCACAATGTGACTTCAACTTTCTACTCCATGCCCTGTCACCCCGAATGCGACTCAGTTCTATTTATTTGCAGCTGGCCTTAGTTCACCCAATGAGTTTGCCTGGTTACCTGGACTCCAAACTCCCAAGGACTACACACTCAGCCTCTGCAGGATACATGTAGTTCCAAGCTCAACACTCTGTAAAGACTTGAGTACTCAAGTGATTTGAATATACATTTTACAGAAAAAAATTAAATTAATGAATGCCTGAAACCGCATGAGAAGCCAAGCTATACCTTGTTTTATAATAGTTAAAGAGCACGCTACCATCTATACGCTGTTATATAGAAATGAAATGTTTGTCGAATATTATTTTAAGGGCCTTTAACCAACTCGTATATTCTACGACAATTTATTCTCCCTTGCATACATACTTGAGACAAATAAATTCTATAATTAACTTCTGGTTCAAGATATTTAGAATGTTTTATTCCTGATGAAAATTCTGTGGTTATCACTTTCTACACTTCTAAGAAAAAGGGGGAAAACTACTTCCTCTGTGCTTTTCCTACAAAAGCACCTGAAAGCATCTCTGGCTACTTCACTTTGCCCTTGCACTCTCAGATTTAAAAATATATATATATATATAAAACATCAGACACATAACAGATTCTCAATAAATATTACTTTTGGTTTAGAGAAGACAGTGATATAACCACGTACCTTGTCTCCTAAAGCCTCAATTTCCTCATGCGTAAAATAAGAAAAATTCCCGCTGGACAGAATTGCCTTGACCAGGGTCAAAGAGCGTAACAGACACAGAGCGCCCCCTGCTGTCTGAAGCACAGGAGAGCAGACGCTCGCTGCAGTCCTGCACAGGCTGCTGCGAGCCAAGCTGCACCAGTTTGCATTGGTTTACGTAATCATTTAGCGACAGTTTCAAATTTCGTAATCAATTTTCAACCAAGTGTGCTACCCCCAAGTCCTAAGACTTAGAATTTATCCTAATGCAAGCTTAGACAGTATTTTGCGGCATGTTATTAATATTTTAGGTCACGGAGAGATCCCGTATGTTTTGAAATTTGACACACTAGCCCTTTCCTTGTATATAAGATATTTACACAATGAACGCTTTTAAGTAAAATTATAAAAATCATTACACTATGAAATTTAACAAAACATACTCACGAGTAAAAAATGTTGAAACCAGTTAGGTTATATGCAGCATCACTAAAAAAGTGTAACAGTGCGTAGCCGGACGTGGTAACGACTTCGGGCACACTCTCGTTTCCCCGAACTTCGGGGACGATCAAACCGCTGCAAGAGAGCAAAGTGGGGCGCTGAGTATATTAACCTGCACAGGACTGCTAATCACATCGCGTTTACTAAACACGGTCTTGTGGTGATCACTCAGCATCTGCACAGGGACAGGCAGCGGGACAGGGACGGGCAGGGGCAGCTGGACGGAGACTATAGCTAACACAGGGCCTCATCTCCCTTCCTCCCCGGGTGAGCCCAACCGCGGGGGCCACGTGGGCTCACACCCGCCCTGACGCGCCCCGCCCCCTCCGTGTGCCTTCCCGCCGTGGGGGCTGCCACGCCCCGTTTCTCCGCTTGTCCTGCTGTCCAACCTCTCAACACCACCGGGTGGTCTTCGTACACAAATCTTGCCTTAAAGCCACCTTGGCCCTATAACAAGTGACCTTGTCGCTTCCCTTGTTCCCTCTGGTTAAAAGTTCTGGTGACACTAGAAGAACACCGCGCACCAGCTCAGACACGCGCACCAGCTCAGTGACTACAGAGGCATCCCGGCAAAAGCTGTTCACTTCGGAGACTAACCCAGGACTTTTAGGTCACCTAAATATATATACTTCTTATGTCTCTTTAAAGTTTTGCTTACTTACACAGATTGAATTAACACAGAACTACTCCAAAATGTATCGCATTATTCACTTTAGACTATAGGCACAAAAATAAATAAATAAATAACTTGGTGGGGGGGAATATAAATGTGCAAAAGGAAGAATTTAACTTAATAACATGTACTTCTCTCCTTTTTTAAGCCTATTTGCTCACAGAAAAGAATTGCATATCTTCATTTACTTACACCACAATTGTGTCTGGAAATCTGTGAAAACATGCAATATGAGGAAAAAAGGGTGCTAACAACAAATACCACCACTCAAGGCGGCCGTTCCTTCACTTACTGTTAAACCCATGCTTGGGCACCAGCGGGAACTAAATTCCCTGATTCAAAGCACATTTGAGAGAACAAAATAAAATATTATAGTCAATTTATTTGCAAACACGGTCTCAAAAACAAACAAAAAGTAGTCAACTCTTGATGCTTTGATAGCAATTAGTACATCTACTAGCTCATGTTTGTGAAGGACCAAAAGATTTTAAAAGGAGACTGTCCACAGAATTCAAACTCCGTAACACCAGTCTTTAGTTGCACATGTATATTTTTCATCGGAGAGGGATTATATCAAAATGAGTACTTTGCTGAAAACAATATTCCCAAGCCTTTATAATAAAAACAGTTAATCTCTCTGAAACAGATTTTTAAAAAGATTTATTTGCTTGGTTGTTTGTTAATCAGTATTTTAAAAGCATTAAATAAACGAGGGTTTCTGCCTCTTGTATGACACACCATGCAATTTGGACCAAACCACCCCACCTCTGACGTCAACTAGAAAAATGACACATTATATAAAAACAAACAGATCCGCCTGGATGCACTGGAGAACTAAGAAGATGGCGGTGCGCCCAGGCACCCATAGACATTTGCTGATTTAACAGCTGGAGGCGAGGTCAGAAGGACTAAGGAGCTGGGCTGTGGCACAGAGCTAAGGGAAACCATATGTGGGAGCCTGGACCCTCACTTTCACCTGGGACCCCCCAAAAGAACGGAGGTAAACGTGATCTGGTAAAAGATGGGGCCTGCACTGCACTGCAGTGTGGGTGGCCATCACCTCAACACCTGAACTTAGAGTCAGCTGACTGAGGACTGCAGCGTCCCGAGCTCCCCCTGGAGGAACACAGCACCTTTCTAGGGCTCAAATGATTGCTACATATGATTTTACAAACATGAAGCCCAGCACACTACAAAATTAAATACATTACACTTCTCCAATCCCATCCATTCTCCACAATCTAAAAAGTCTTGCCTGCAAAATCTAATTTCTTGAGTGAAATACACAAGAAAGTAATACTACAGGGATTACAAAACCCGAGCTCATATTCCGACTCCACCACTTACCAGCTGGGCCACTTTGGGTCCCTCACAGAATCTCTTTGGGCCTCAATTCTTCACGTAAAACATAGCAACAATAGCGCCCAACTAACAAGTTACTGTCCTCATAATCACGCGCATTAAATGTACATTCAATGAGTTAACGTACATAAAGAACGTGTGCACGCTGCCTGGCACATAACGAGCACTCAGCAGATACTCCAGGCTACCGTTGACTGAGCAATCTGGCTCCTGCCTACCCCTTTACATTTCCTATGATCAAGTTACTCATAACTACTTATCATCATCTATTATCCCAAAATATAATGCTCTTTTAGTATGTCTATGCCTTTAGACATATGTTTTCCCTATCAAAATACCCTATCTGGGCCTCCTCATACTTTGCCTATCCTCCTATTCACGATGAAATGCACCATGAAGAAGTAGTTACTTCCCTGAAATCATACAGCACTCCTTCCCAAACCTGGTCATAACATTTACTGTGCTACGTTAAAAAAAGAAAAAAAATCTGTTTATAAGCTGACACTAATGGCGAACTACTGTGCAGTCACATACCCTCCAAATCCCTGGAATTTCCCCAGGGACAGGAGCGGCTCTGTCATTTACTCATGGGCCCCGACAGCTTACGGTGATGAGATGACTCACGGCGGGTCCCTGTGCAGCCCAGCCTAAGGAGATGACTCAGGATGGGAGCCTGCGGCACCAGGAAGACCAGCCACGTGATGCAAAGGACTCAATCTGACTTCCAGAGAGAGTGTGGGGGCGAGAGCCCGGGTTCAGCCTTGTGGCCAACGGTTCAATCAGTCATGCCTACATAACGACACCCCAGGACAAACTCTGGACACCTGTAGCCCAGGTGAGCTTCCTGGCTGGTGACACACATTCATGTGCTGGGAGGGTGACACCTCGTGAGGACGCAGGTGTTTTGTTTATCATCCTCCCAGACCTCCCCCGATGTGCCTCTTCGCTTGGCTGGTTGTGATGTTTATCCTCCATAATAACACTGCAATGATATGCATAGTGCTTTCCTGAGTTCTGTAAGTCGTTCTACCGAATTATCAAACCCCAGGGGACAGTGGGCACCCCTAAATTTGTAGCTAGCTGCTCAGACGTGCAAGCAATCTGGGAACCCCTGAACCGGCAGCTGGTGTCCGAACTAAGGGCAGTTTTAGGAAGGGCTGTAACATAACCTATCGTGTCTGGCTCAACTCCAGGCAGTCCAACCCTTTGGCATCACTGGGCCACTGGAAGAAGAAGAGTTGTGACGTGCAACCACAAAAATACCTCGTAACGTTTTACGTAAATTTACAACTTTGCGTGGGGCTGGGTTCAGAGCCATCCACAGGACGCAGGTTGGACCCTCCTGGACCTTCTTTCCCACTATACCCTCCAAGCCTCTGACAGCCTCTGGAATTGAGTAGGTCATCAAATGTATGTCGAATAGCAAGCACTTATACCACTGGAATAATTCAGACAATTAGATTCTGAATTCTTAGCAACATAAAAGACAGTTTAGCTTTTAAGTCAGTCCTAAGCTGACACTACCATCTATTATATGTAAACTTAGTCTATCTGAGTCTCAACTTTCTCAGCTGTAAAATGGGGGTAACAGTGATTCTTCCACAAGATCCTCATCATGTGGCATTTAAACTGCCTACCACGGTGCTTAGCATCAAGCAGACATTCAACGAGCATAACTTTTGTCATCTCCCTCAGGACCACTCACAGGAACGCTTGCCAATGAGGACACTGTTCCCTCTTCCCAGGCATACACTATGCGTCCCGTCCTGCCACCTTACAAAGGTTTCCTCTGGTGTCAAGAAAGGGCAGGTAAGAGTGCTGATGAACCACTGCTAATTAAAGCAGAGTCATTACAACTACTAGAGAAACAAATGGAAAGACACACATCTGGATGACGGCCGGTGACCAGTGTCATAAAAATAGAGCAATGACAGCAGAATGACATCTGCATTGCTAACAATAAGTGATGAACCCAGGGTCTTCTCCGTCACAATGAACTGCCTTGCAATGTAATTACTCCCAAGGCTCCACTCTGTTTTCCATTTACTGTCCTGAGAGAAAGGGCCACTCATGGCTACTCTTTGTTTCATTTTCAAACAACTCAAAACTTGAGTTCTGAAAGGATCTGAGCAACAGCAATGTCACACGAGTGTCCAAGCTCCCAAGGAGTCACTTTGAAATCGTCGTTTGGAAATACAAGTCCTCATGTTTGTCCAAAAAAATAACAATTCACATGCCTGATAAACCGAGTATTTGCAACATAAATAGGAAAAAGAAAATGAAAAATCTTGAAGGAAACATTAACCTTTGATCTATGCTTAAGTTTTTAGCAACGAGTTAACATGTAAGAGATACTATGTAAATAACACAAGCACAGAGTAGCGTGGTGAGTGACTCTGGTGAACGATCCTGTTAGTTAACTCACACACGAAAACCACACCACGTGTTCATGATTTTTCCTACGTTTAATACACTTTCTCCTACTTGTAAAACATTCTAATAATTTGTACATGCAAACATAAAGATTTTTAAATTGATACTAAAATTTTTGTGATTTTAAAATTAAGTCTGACTACTAAGAAAATATTTTGAAGCAACCAAAATTCCTAAATTCCTAAATTTTGAGAACTGATGGATACACCTTCTTTATTAAACCATTAAATAAAGCATAACTTAACCTTTTAACAAAAAATTTAAATGTTATCATTTTGCTAAAATAAAAAGACAACTATTTATACATATATATATTTTTTGTCAGCTAGAACTCACACTAAACTATCCAAATAGTTCTAAAAGTATCATCAAGTCACTTTAAAAGCATACACTATATGTAGCAAAATTAAGGACAGTCAGTAAGAACTCTCTGTTCTGATACAAAACTTAATTTATCTTTGCTATATCGATACTGACATTATTATAGATACAGCTAAGTTGATGGTCAATATCTCTGCAAATTTAGTTTGAAATACAGGCCAGTATATATTTAAAATTCATAAATTATACATAGCTCCTTTTCTAAAACTGTAAGTTCATCAATGAAACATAACCACTCACCTCAGCACAGCTATCAAAGGTGCGTATATTGAGTCCCCATCGTAAACATACATGTGATCCCAGCTACATTCCGTAGCAAAATGGTTGAATCTTAATCTTAAGACAGCATTTGGACTAAAAAAAATAAAATAAAATAAATTAATATGTAGTATGCAAAGCACTGTCTGAAGAAATTTGGGGTATTTTATTAAAACCTATTCACAGATAATTTAGCTCTAAATCCCTAAGTCACCAATGCAAAAGATGGATAAGCAGTCATATCTAATTTGTAAAGCAAAGACATGCAACTCCAAAATCTATTAATAGGCCATATGTATGTATCACCATTTTCTAAAAACTCGGCCCACAGGAAATGTTCTAGCTCTTGATCAAGGTGGAGGTTACGCAGATTGTATATATTATTGAAACCTTATTGAACTGTACACTTAATATGGGTACATTTTATTATATGCAAATTGTACTTGAATAAAGTTGAATTTTAAAATTCAACACTCAAGAAGTAACTATTCATATTTCTACACAATCCTTAACTAGAGGCCTGAAAAAGGTCTTCTAAGTTTAATTGAAAGGTCTCAGTATGATATACTATTAACAAATAAACAATATGAGACCATAGATGCACAAGAAATTAATAATTTTTAAGTCCTAAAAACTTTTTAAATAACCCTCAAAATAGGTTTTCTGAATACAGTCTTTAAAAATCATAAAATGGTTCAACCAAGTCATATCAATTTTTTATAATCCATTCACAATGTTTAAGTAAAGTCAGTCTCAAGCCGCTATTACTGAAAAAACACGTATAAAAGGATAATTCACTCTTTTCTATTAAATGTTTTTAAACACACTTAGAACTTAAAATGCTGAATAATATGAACCAAAGGCATAATCCAGCATGGACTATTTTTACTTTCTTTGTAACCTTCAAATTCCACAACAAGATGTTTAGAGGAAGCCAAATATGCCTACTTGATTTAATGCCACACTAACATAACTAAAAAATAAAATATATTAAACTATTAATATATTAAACTATTATCACAAGTGATTGGGTATTGTGGTTTATATTAAACATGATATCTAACAGTTGTAAATCCCATATAAGTATCGTGAATGTTCTTCTAACAATAAGCAATTGAATAAACTATAAAGTTGTTATACCTTACTGCTATAATATTGATATGATCATCTTTTTTATCATTTCAGAATAAAACAAGTATACCCAAATCGTATACTTACTAGCCTTCAATTAGCCATGTACATTTAGTTTTATACTTATAGTTAATTGGACCATCTGTTAAATATCCAGAAGGTTCTGTTAACCTAGAAAACAAAACCATGAAAATAATTACGTTAAAGCAACTTTAAGACACATAGTAGCAGAAGAAAATTTAAGAGACATTAAAACAAAGGAATGGGACTAGCAATTTACAAAAAAAAAAAAAGGCTGTTTACAACTTAGAACATTTTTCAAATTGCCAGGTATCTCTCTACATCTCAAAAGAATTTTATTTTGGATTTCTTAAAACCTTGATGTATCAAGACCATTTTATTTTACATAGTGGGAAAATGCACTGAAAGGCTGAATATTGTATTGATGGGTTGAATGCTGATACAAAATTGATTAAGTTAAACTTCTTCTGCACAAAGTTAGGAGGAGGCAAAGGAAGGAAAATCGAACACTGACAAATGCAGACCTAAGGAACGCAGGAACAGTGCGCATGCGCCTACTGCCCTCAGCGCGCCACCGTCCGCTGGGTTCGTTTCTCTCGCACCAGGGTTGTCAAAGCAGCTGTCACCAGACTCCCTGAGTTTGGCTACCGTTTTTATTATCATTTTCTCTTATCTGCACAATTTTCAAAATTTAAAAATATTTAAAACAGGATCCCAATCCAGTTCATTTTACTCCCCTTAGCTCCAGCCCAATTATTTTATCAACAAAAGACCATATTTTAAATAATTAAACTAGCTTTCCATTTAGCCTTTATATATTTACATCTGATACAGACACATACGCACATCGGAGTTCAGCAGTTTGTACATGCACACATACATGCACACATATACACACATACATACAAACACAGAGATCAGGGTCATATCTAGTTTTAGATAAAATTAAATTGTCCTTATATAATAGAGTCCTAAAACCATTAGGATAAACAAGTATCATCTACCCAAATCCGGGTTGACAGAAAGGTCAGTCGATATGAAAGTGACTTGTAAGTCTTTCATAATCCCTGCCAATTTACTTTGAGCAACAAGGGAGCTAATTGATGCTTGGAAAAGACAAATTTCAATGTTCTCAAATTAATGTCGTAATAAATTGAGCATTTTCTACATGCCAGGTAGTACGGCAAGCACATAACATGTTACCTCCTTTAAAAATCCCCCAAACTGTTCGAGAATAGTTAAGCCGTTATTAATCCTATCTCGAAGATGAGAAAACAAAAGCCCAGTTAAATAACAGGTTAAATAACTTGTTCTGATTTTTCACTTCCAATAGTACCAGATGAGGTAATTCAGACAAACCCACCACTGAGGACAACTTAAAACGCTAAGGAACAATTTTAAAATCTAAAAAGCATGCTGTAAGGAACAAAATGCTAAGATCTGCCAAGGCAAGATCAAGAAGTTGCAAATTCCGGGCATTCGGAGCTGCTTTTGCTCTGGAGAGATCTGTCCCCTTGGAAGACCCAGCCAAAGGCTGAGCCTGCTGTTGGCAGCCTCCGCGAGGGAGGGGGCGGAAAGCTGGAGGCGCTGGCCCACCCAAGGCTTATTCAAAGGTTGCTTGAATAAACAACGTGGCACTTTGGACTGGGACACAATGACTTGCTCTTGGGGTAACGGGGTGCCTGAAGTCAACCAGCCCTTCCCCGGGTGAGTCATCAGGGCGACAGCAAACCCCAAGACTCACAATCGGCCTCCAGTGACAGAACTGCCGGCATGCGGAAGCACCTAACAGGAGAGACAAAAAAAAAAAAAAAAAAAAAAAAAAAAAAAAAAAAAAAAAAAAAAAAAAAAAAAAAAAAAAAAAACTCTCTAAAGAGAGACAACATCACCCCAGGTCTCAAATTATTTCTACCTATAATTTTTTTAAAGTACAGTGTCTAGCATGATCAAAACTAATTAGTCAGAGGAAGATACAGACAACAAAACGGTAAGAACCAGCAGACAACCAGACGAAACCTGAAGATACTCCAATTATGGAGATTATCAGATGCATCCTACCAAACAAACAGGCCTTACTAAGTTCACAAAGCCAAAAGACAATTTTAAATGGGGGGCAGTTAATGGAAAACTTCAAAAAGCAACAGGGCACATTTGAAAAAAATAATGGAAATTCTAAGACTAAAAACTACCATAACCGAATTAGTTCAATGGACAGGTTAAACACCACATTCAGCACAGCTAAAACAGGTGACAGATCTGTATGCTAGGTCCATAAAAATATCAAAACCACAGCAGGATGATTGAGGATTTAACCCACTGGGTTTGGGTCACTCCTCCACAGGTAAAGTCCCAACCAGCTGATTCTAGCTGAGGGCAGGGGAAATGTGGAGGCCCAGTGTGGAAGAAGAAAGCCACACTGTCAATCATGGTCTTACAGCCACTTCCAGAGACAAGGATCCTAACAGCTTTGCATAGTTTCTGTTTGCTTTCTACATGTATGTCTTCTCTCCACATTTTTGTTTTACATACAAGTTGTTCTAAGTTAACTTCACAACTTAGACTTTAGACAATGCGACTATGTCTGTATATGAAGATTAATTAATATAACCAAAGAGATTAATGACTCTTGGAGCTGTGTGTTTCTTCATTTTGGACACCTGTCAAAAGTGTACCTTCTTAGGCAGAAATACAGAGTTGTCTGGATGCACAGGAGTTCACCTGTGTTTACAGGGAAACACACAGGAGCTGAGTAACCAAAGGGTAGATTGTGCCAGTCCCCCATTGCCTCTCACCTCAAAATTCACACGACTGGCCTACTCTGTGAAAATCCATCCGGGCCCTTTAAATATCTTTGCTTTGCCAGATGGCATGGTGCGAAGCTGGCATGCCTTGTGGGCAGAGTGCACTGTGGATGCAGAGACTGCAGGAGCAGAGAGTTTTGCTCCCTGGTTCCCATGTACTTAACGATCTCCCACAGCCTGCTGGCTCCTCCAGCGCTGGGTCCCTAGAGTACATTATGGCCAGTAGCACCCAGCCACTAACAGCTGCCCCAGCACTTTTCCTCGGGCCTCTAGTAGAACACAGCCCCAAGAATAGCTTTTCCCAGCACCCTATAAGGTAACCACGGCAAGTTCCAAGGAACAGATGTCAAGCAAGTTCCATCAGTGCAGGACTACAGCAACTTCCCTGCCTTTCAGTAAAGCCACAGCCGTGCCAGGGCCTCCGAGCAAGGCCTGGATGTCAGGCGCGGAGGAGGGGGCTCTCACGTGATCTGTCTCGGCAGAGGGTATGGCTGCTTGTAGCTTATGGCTCATAAGCAGCCGTAAGGGGCTGCTCCTCGTATCCACTACTGCCATGTTTTTCAAAGTTCGCTTCACTTCCTACTAGCCAAGTGCTCATTACTCCAATCCCTGTTCCAGTCAATCATCTTTGACATTAAACCTTTCCTGTTAAAATTAGCAAGTGCCTCCCTTTCCTGATGCGACCCAAACCCATCAATAATAATAAAGAACATGCAAAAATAACATCACAGCAGCATACCAGCATGCGCCCAATAGAATGGTTAAGATTTAAAAGACTGACTGATAAAATATCGGCAAGGATGCGAGGAAAACGAATTCTCATAGGAATAAATCAGCAGGACACCTTTAGAAAGTAGTTTCGTATTAACTGGCATCCTTGAGAATAGACAGATCTTAGGGAGTGGCCGACAGCATCGGGAACTACACCCGTATCCTCTCAGACCCACTGATCATTTCCATACGCCCCACACTGTGGGTGTAGACAGGGTGGTAATAACCCACAGCATGCTATTTATAGCATCCCAGTGCCTAAGACCTCCACTGGGACACCAGTGGAAGGTGCTGTGCTGACTAATGCAATCGGCCTGTGCCATATCTCTACCCAGTACCCGAGAAATAACTAGAGGAACACGGGTAAGTACGAGGACTGGGGAATTAGCTGATCGCCGTCCAAAGCCATCAATATGCTAAAGAAAGGAAACTGCAGCAGAGTGCCTCTAGTGGGAGACACTTCGCCGTGAACAGCTTTCCCCTACAACACTCAACTCCCCGGCCACCAATTCGAGACACAGCGTGAAAACCAGGGCACTCCATAACACCGAAAGAGACTCTCTACTCCTGAGGAGGGGCGATGAGGCTGAACGACTGGCCCAGGACCAGTTTGTGAGAGGGGCAGAGTTACAGAGAAAGTTTCATTCACAGCTCTGCCAACACTTCCAGTACTGGACAGGACCCCCCAGAAGGTGAGACCCAATGCCTAGGAGGGTGCCGGCTGGGCGGATGCCCTGGACAACCTTGAACCCCCAGGTGTTTTTGGACACTTTGGGCCTGTGAAAGTGTTTCTGGAGCCAGCACTGACAGTGAGAAAAATAAAGTCCACCGTCTTTAACATGAATACCTTTCTTAAATGAAGCTACAGCAACAGTATCACCAGAAATGCTTAAATCAAATACTGGTAAATCAATCAATGGCAAGTGGCTACAGTGATCATACATCTGAAAGACACACAAACAGTGGCAGCCCCACACCCAGCAACCTCACGCCGAACAAGATAAATTAAAAATCCCAAATGTTCAAAAAACAAGAAACATACTTGTAAGTCATAAGGACAATGAGGAAATTAGGAAGTATTTTTAATTTAATACCAAAACCACAACACATCAGGATTTATAAGATGAAGCTAAACCAGTGTTTGGAGAGAAAATTATAGCTCTAAATGCGTATATTAGAATGTTGATAATCAAGCACAGCTCAAGAAGCTAGAAAAAACAATAAATTAAACAACAAGAAAGCATAAGGGAATAATAAAACCAGAAATCTCTGAAATAGAAAAGTCATATAGTAGAGAAAATTCATAGAACTAAAAGTTGGCTTTATAAAGACTAATAAAATTAGCAACCCCTAGGAAAATTGACCAAGAAAAACAGAAAAAAATATTACCATTATCAAAAAGGAAAGGAGGAACCTCACCACCAACGCCACAGAAGTAATATGATATTAAGAACAACTTCATACCAATGAACTTGACATTTTAGATGAAATGCAAAAGTTATTTTTAAAGTACAACTTGACAAAACCAATACAAGAAAAAATAAAAATGACAAATATCCCTCATACAAAAATCCTAAACAAAATATTATCAAATTTAATCTGGTGTATATATGAAAAATATCTATTAAAAGCATAAGATGTAACAGTATTCCTGGAAGAGGCATGTTTGAAGATTTGGAGGCTCATGAAATAGCCTGGTATCTTTGGGGAACTGCAAGTGATCCAGTGGATCAATGAGGAATGTCTGAAGACAAGACTATACAAAGCAATCTACATGACAGTGGCTATAAGACTGAAGAAGGTGAATTTCACAGTTATTCAAATTGATTGAAGGAAGGAACCCACAAATTTAATTGCTCTAATACCTTGAACAACTGAAATGTACCTTTTTTTTTTTTTGCATTTGATTCACAAAATCACTTGCTGATACATCACAAAAACCAACCCACACCTAAAATGAAATGCCTTTCAGGACAAAGAAAGCAGCCAGCCAAAAGGCATTCCACAGCACCCAGAAAGGCAGGTGTGAACAACCCCTGCTGCCCACGGCAAAAAGTTAGAGTAGAAGCAAACAATGGATACACCAAGAGCCTGGGAGAAAACTGTGAAGAACGAGATTCTTGGAAGAGTCAGGACATTAAAAGGCTATCCGGGCTCGAGCCTGGGAATTTGGAAAGTCACATGCACATCCAGAACAGGCTGTGTGCTCAGAAGAGACTGTCACCGAGGACTAATTTTTAGACTCAGAGCAAGAAGGAAGCGCAGGCTAAGGCAGAGTCGTCCGTGAACAGCCTGGCTAAGCATTAAAGGAATACCACATCAGAGTCGATCTGCAAGGCCTGGGAGAGTTCTTCGTTTTTTCTCAGCTCCAGCATTCAGGGAAATTTATCAAAACCCTACCTGACCACAGGGACGGAGACTGTAGAGACCACACGCAACAAAGAATCTGGTCATTACAAACCAGTTCAGAAACGTCACCAAACAAATACACAACTACATAAGCAACAGAAATGAGCCCTCAGGAAGGGGAGGAATCTGTTTTCTGGAGCTATCATATCATACTAATCAAATGTCCAGTCTTCAACCAAGAAGTTACAAAGCATGCAAAGAAACGAGCAAATACAGTCCATTCACAGAAGTGAACATAAACTGCCCCTGAGGAAACAGACTTTGAACTTGCTAGAGAGACTAACTCAACTATTTTAAATATGCTAAAGAGCTAAAGAAAACCAGGAAAACATCTCAACAAATAAAGAATATCAATAGAAATTTAAAAGCTTTCTTATCACAACCTCAAAGCCATTATTACTTCCATTCTCTCAAAAAGCAGGTAACACAAGGAGGAACCTTGCGTGCAAGTTTGCTCCGGTTCTAAGAGTGGGTGTAGATCCCGCGGTAGGGTACACCCAGAAATCCTTTCCTGAGAGTTTCTAACTTAGAGCTGCAACGAACCCTTAAGATCAAAACAGTGCTAATATAAACTGTAAAAAATTCCAAAATCAGGGTTGAACGTAATTATACAAATGATCTGGCATAATAAATTCAGACTGTGTGATAATAGTTTAGATGCTGAGGTACCCACCCTGTGGCCTGTGGGCCGCATGCAGCCCAGGATGGCTGAGAATGCAGCCCAACACAGAATTCTAACTTCATTTAAAACATTGTGAGATTTTTGTGTGTGTGATTACGTGCTGCAATGCATTTCATGTGAGGCCTAAGACAACTCTTCTGCTTTCAGTGTGGCCTAGAGATGCCGAAAGGTTGGACACCCCTGGTTAGAGCCTCAGGGACTTAATATTTTTAAAACTTCTAATTTGTTCCATGACCCTACTTGGCTACTTCTATTTCAACATCTATGACGCAAGAGTATCAGTATAACATATTCAAAAACCACCTTAATACATGGTTAATGAAATAAATAGCTCTTTTTATCTGGAAATTTGAGGACAGGCAGCCCTGCTTTGCAAATATCACCTATTCAATACAATCGAACCCACCTTCCTTGCAGGGAACGCATGCCCCAAACTGAGGATATCGCCTCCTTGCTCTCCAAAATCCCTCTTGTTTTCCACCGCTGCACCTTCTCAAATGGATTCATTCCTCTCCTATGCTTCTCAGCTCCTTGCCCTTACTTTAAAACATATTGGGTTGGCCAAAAAGTCCGCTGCATTTTTTCCATACTATGGTTCCAGTAGTACTTAGTTGCCTTTAACTTCATTTGAAACAATTTTGTCACATTGTATTGTGACAGCTGTCATATGGTGCCCATTTAAAAAAAAAAAAAAAAGCCTATCACAATCAGTGAATTTTTGTGCAGCGATTTTAATATTGAAGATGGAAGAAAATACGTAAAGTTTTGGAATATTATGACTTATTATTACAAATAAAAACACAGCTGAATGAAAAAAAGATTCACGCAGTGTATGGAGAAGGTGCTGTGACTGATCGAACGTACCAAGAGTGGTTTGCAATGATCCTTAGTACTACTGACATTTTGGCCAAATAACTGTTTGCTGCGGGCTGTTTCATGCATTGGAAGACGTTTAGCAGCACCCCTGGCCTCTATCCACTAGAAGCCAATAGCAGGAGATAGCTGACACACTCAAAATATCCAAATCAATAAAGTTGTTGGTGAAAATGAAAAATATATCTTTTATTTTAAGGGAAAAAACATAACAGACTTTTTGGCCAACGCTCCTGCAAAGAAACACACACACCAGGAGCTACCCCCATAACTCTGCTCTCCGGCCAGGAAGATGTGATGTGAGGAAACAGCTATGCTCCCCCTCCCAGGCTGCACGACAGGAGGAGCCCATGAAACTACCAAGTCTGCCCCATCCCCTATGACTTCAGGGCAACGTGTACACAGACAAAATAAAACTCTACTCACCGCAGCCCCTGAATCCCTTCTCAACCTTCACCCCTCACCCCTAACCAAAAGCCCCTACCAAGAGCCTCCCTTTGCCTCCACTTCCTGCCAGGGGTTTCCTCCTGGCCATCTCCTCTTCTAGAAACTTGGGGGTGGGGAGGACTGACACCAAGCAAGGTGAAAGGGATGGAAAATTCACTTCTTTCTCACCACCCGGACATAGGAGTAAGCGGGGAGAGCCCCTGCCACTTCCACAGCCAAGAGCAATTCTCGCTTTGCAGTACCTGGGTCTCTCCAACATCAACAGCCTTCACCCGCGTGCCGCTCCGCCCACGCACTCCCCGCACAGGATAACCTGGAACCGCTCCTCTCCACCGATGCAGACGTCTTGCACCTCAACATCACACTCTGACCACAAGCACCTGCTTTTCAATCTTGCCTCATCTCCTTACCTTCCAACTGTGCAGAGGTCTCCAGAAATTAGGTAACAGATAGTCCAGCTACCCAAAAGGTAAGAGGGGCTTCCTCTGTGGCTACTATTTCTAACGTTGTTTCTACCATGCAGTCCAAGGTTCAAACCACTTTTTCATTTGTTAATTCTGTGGCTCTCCCGTCCTTGAGTTGAGAACCACGTTGACGTGTCAATCTCAATCAGGACCGCATAAACCGCCGGCCTACCTGAGTGTGTAAATGCAGTTAGTGGAACGCAGCTGCGCCCGTCCGCTCACGTGTGTGTCTACGATTGCTAACGTGCCGTGAGAACAGAGCGGAGCAGTAGCACCGGAGCGCACCTGGCCTGCCGGGCCCTTCGCGGAACGGGTCGGCCACACGCCCATGTCTCCTCCAGCTGAAAGGGCCCACTCCAGAGCGCCCGGTCGAACGAGCGTGCGGGGCGCTGGTACCCCAGGAGTGGCCACCACCAAACGCAGGAAAACGAGCCCAGACATGAAACAGAACCTGAACCGATCCAAGCGCTGTTCTCTAATCCTGGCCATAAATACAGAATTCGATTAAGACATTCTAGAAATAGGAAAATCCAATCGTTTTTATAGGACCAAATCTCTGAAACAATAAATCCTGCTTATCAGCGACTATAGTTCCAGGGCCCGCATAAGCGCTCCACAAGGGAAAGTCGGATCCTCGCAGGGCTGGCTTTGCACGCCTTCCTTACACGCAGTCTTTTTAAAAAGTGTTAATTAAAATATTATTTAATAGTTTATTGATTTCTTTTTAAACAAAATGGATGAAGAGGACCTCTAGAGTGTATTCATTGGAATTAACTTTTCCGCGTCTGCACACCGACAGGTTATTGCATTGCCCCCTGCTGGGCTGGCACTGTTGCTTTCACCAGGGCTTCTGCATCCCCCACCCGACCCCACATTCTTGTAGTTGCACGTACCCAGTGACCAGTATTTGGGTTTCGTCCCTCTAATACAGTGGTTCTTATCATTTTGAGATGAGATCACTCTTGAGAATCTTTTAAAAGCTATACCCTCCTGCCTACAAAAAGTCATACACACAGCCCTGGCTGGTGTGGCTCCGTGGATTGAGTGCCGGCCTGAGAACTGAAGGGTTTCCAGTTTGATTCCATCAGGGCACGTGCCTGAGTTTCCGGCCAGGTCCCTGGTGGAGGGGGCAGGTGTGAAAGAGGCAACCATACACCAATGATTTCTTTCCTCTCTTTCTCCCTCCCTTCCCTTCTCTCTAGTAAATAAATAAAATCTTTTTTAAAAATTCATACATAAATCTGAGAATTCACTAACCAATCACAGCCCACCCACAAACCTGACATTAAACATTCCTGCTGCATTAGGCATTCAAACACTCAACAAGCTTGCAGGAAAATAAAGTTCTGCTATATCCTAGAGAACTATTTGATAAGCTTAGACTTTTCCTTTGGTAACTTTGCGTACTGTAAAATGCGCCCGTTCGAATCAACTTCGCAAAGGACAAGTGAGAACTCTGTAGAATATTCTCTTTCCACTAGAGAATGGAAAAGACATGAACTGAGAAACGAAAAGTAAAAGACAATACTCAGAGGAGCTGCAAGAACCTCAGCTTGGACGCTTAACGGGAGCGACAGTCAAATTCCCCAATTCTCAACAGCAGTACTTATTTCAGAAGATTGTTTTAAAATATAATGAGACAGAACTAATCGATGCTCAGTAAAGGAGCGAAGCCAATCCGTGTCCAGCTCATGGCTCGCTGGCAGAAACAGATCTCAAACGCCTATCAGTTTGGTACCAAAGCTCGTTCACTTAAGTCACCCCTACGCTATCTGGAAATCCAAAAGATTGTGAGTTTGGAACTACGAAGACACCTCTTAATGAAGAGTAAAAGATGGCTTGATATGGAAAAAGGGCCAGACAGACATGATCTGGCAACTCATCTGTCACTTAGTAGCTATCGCACTGTGCATAAATAATTGCTTCAGGTCTTCCATTATCCAGTCCCACTGTAAAATGAGAAAAACAATATCCACCTCACAAGATTTTCACCAGCAATAAAAAAAAAGACAATATATGTAAAAGCTTTTCCACTACATTATAACAGTTCTCTCAATTCAAAATCTAAGTTGTGAAATACTAGTTTTAATACCATTAATAGTATTCTTACAAGAAATGATAAATTCTATTCTCTAGAAAAAAAAAATCCATTATCAGCGTAATTACATTGTCAAAAGAAGCACAAATGCAGCCTTGGATCAAACTTAGTACATCGAAACAAGGAATGTGCTCTTAGATTTTCCATTTTTTATGAGACAGAGGAAATCCACTTGAAAGTTTCTAATTTTCTAAATGCTTCTATTTTACCTACAAAAATAATGAGCATTCCCCCTCCCCACTGGGGAAGAAGGTGGAGATGGAGCCCCTTCATCCATTCCTGCCTGCACTGAGCGAGTATCAGCAAAGACCATCCTGGACCCCTCCCCACTTGGCGGGCAGCAGCTGCTGGGACTACGGGCTGGACTGTCTCTGCCCTGCACTAAGCAAATGACAACAGACTCAGACCCCCTTAGCTTCCGAACTAGAGAACGGAGAAACATCTCAAATTAATTATCTAAGCTTTCCTCCATCTTAAGAAACTAGATTAAGAAAAGCAAATTAAAGCCAAAGGAAGCAGCAATCAATGAAACTGAAAACAACAACAACAAAAATAGCAGGAATCAATGAAACCAAACACATATTCTTTGAAAAGATCGATAACAAGTGTCTAGCCAGAATAAGCAAGGAAAAGGAAGAAAGTATAAACTATCAATATCAGAAATGGAAGAAAAGCTGTCACTGAAGACCCCACAGACTTTAAAAGGATAATAAGGAAATATTATGGACAATTGTATGCCCGTTAGTTTAAAAACTTAGATGAAATGAACAAATTCTCTGTAAGACAAAATCTACCAAAACTCACTCAAAAAGAAACAGATAAAATGAATGTACATACATCTGTAACAGAGGTTGAGTTCACAGTTACAAGCCTTCCCACAAAGAAAATGCCAGGCCAGGGTTGGCATTACTGATGGACTTTACCAAACATTTAAGAAAAAATGTAATACCAATTACAGAGAAGAAAATTATAAGAAAATTACAGAGCAATCTCTCCCATGAACATAGATGCAAAAATCCTCAGCAAAATGTTAGCAGACCAAATCCAGCAATATATAAAAAATGTAATATATTGTGACCAGGTGGGGTTCATCCCAGGAATGTAAGGCTGATTCAATACTTGAAAATCAACCAATTTAATTTACCAACATCCATAAACTAAAGAAGAAAAACCAAATGACCATCTCAAGAGCTACACACACACACAAAAAAAAAGTGATAAAATTCAACATCCATACATAATGAATTCTCGAAATTAGAAATAGTAGGTAGGGAACTTCCTTAACCTAATAAATGGCATTTACAAAAGAGCCTGCAACTAGTATGATACTTAATCTTTAAAGACTGAATGTTTTCCATCTTGTACCAGGAACAGGCAAGGATGTCCACTCTTATTCGCTTATTCAACATCAGGCTGAAAGTCCTAGCCAGCACAATAGCACAAGAAGAGAAGTAAAGGGCATGCAATTGGAAAGAAAGAAGTAAAACTGTCTCTACTCACAGAAAACATAAGTGTCTGTACAGAAAATCCTGGAATCTAGAGACAAAGTTACTGAAACTAAGCAGGTTTAGCAACATAGCAAGATACAAGGTCAGTATACAAAAATCAGTTTTATTTCCACATAATGAAAATCAACAATTGGAAACAAATTCAAAGAAACACTATCAATTACAATAGCATCAAAGGGCAAAAACTATCTCGGTACAAATCTAACAAAACATGTGGGATCCGTATCTGAAAACCACACAACTCTTGATGCAGGAAATCAGCAGAACCCTAAATAAATAAATATATCACGTTAATGGACTGGAAAGTTCTTGAGTCAACACAACCTCAATCAAAATTCCAAACGAATTATATTTTTTTTTAGAAATTGATAAACTGAATCTAAATTTCACGTGGAAAAGTGCATGAACTAGAATAACCAAATGCATTTTCAAAAAAAAAATTGTGTTGAAAGCATCTCACTATCAATTTCAAGATTTACTATAAAGATACAGTAGTCTAAAAAGAAATTTCCAAAAGAGTAGATGAATGGAACAAAGGAACAGAAACAGATATGAAGATAGAGATATCAATTAATTTTTAACAAAGGTGCAAAGATATGAATGAAAAACATATAGTCTTTTCAATGAAGCGTCATTTCATAATGCAAAAGGGGTCAGCTCTCAAGAGGATACAATATAAAATGTCATGCATCTAGTAACAGCTTCAAAATACATGGAGCAAAAACCGGTCAAAACTACAGAGGGAAGTATATAAATACAAAATTATGACTGAAGATTTCAATACCCTTCTCTTAATACCTGACAGAAGTAGACAGAAAATCAGAAAAGTGTTGGAAAACTTGCACAGCCAACTTGACCTAGTTGAAATTTACAGAACATTCTCCCCATCCACAGCATGGCACACGTACTTTTCACAGGCACAAGGGTATTACCAAGATGAATGGTATTCTGGCTAATAAATTTTAACAGAATCTAATCATACAGCCCTACACATATTAAAGAAATTGAATTTGTAGACATACATATTAAATAAATCGGATTTACATTAAATAAACTGAATTTGAAGTTAAAGAAAATTCCAGGTCTCAAGGGCCTCACTGGTGAATCTACCAAACACAAAATGAAAAGATACTGCCAATTCTACATAAACTTTTCCAGCAAACTGAGCAGGAAGGCACCAGCTCATCCTATGAGGCCAGCATTATTCTGACTCTAACATGGGACAAAGATGCTACAAGAAAAGTGCACATCCATATTCGTCATGAACATATATTTGCAAATAACTTCATGAACAAAACTGTAAACAAAATTTTAACAGAACAATTCAAACAATATTAAAAACTATATATATTCTATATAATATATATTTATATATATTTTATATATATAAATTTTATATAGTTTTATACTATATAAAACTATATATATTTTTATATATAAAAACTATGCAGGAAAATGATATTGATTTTTTAGTTTCAATGTCTGAGTATTTGTTGCAATTATATATAATATATAAACGTATATATCATAGATTATATACATATATATGATGGGATTAATCTCAGGAATGTAAGGTTGGTATAGCATTCAAAAATTAACTCATGTAATATGTCATGTTAACATACTTAAAGAGAAAAATGACATAATCCTATCAGACACCAAAAAAGTATCTAACAAATGCAATATCCATCGCTAATAAAACTCCCAGTAAATTAGAAAAAGCAGGGAACTTCCTCGATGTAATAAAAAAAAAGATTTACAAGAAAACTTACAGATTACTTACTTAGTGGTTAAACATTAAATATTTTCTCCCAAAATCATGAACAAGACATGGCTCACCATTCTCACCAGCTGTATACATCATTGTAATGGAGGTTCTAGCCAGTGAAATAAGGCAAGAAAAAAGATATAAAAGGCACCCAGATAGCAAAGAAAGAATTAAGGGTCTCTTAATTTGCTGACAACGTAATCATCTATATCAAAATCATAAGGTATCTACAAAAATCTACTCCAACTAATAAGTGAGTTCAGCAAGATTGAAGGATACAATATTAACATACAAAAATCAGCTATATTTCCAAATAATCACAACAAATAATCAGACATTAAAACTAAAGAAATACATATCATTTACAACAGCTTCATAAATATACTTAAGGGAAAAGTCTGACAAAAAGTTGTAAAACCTGTTCTGTGAATTTGTTTACATATTGCTGAGATTGAAGAAGGCCCTGAAAAATGGAGAGATATACCATGTTCATGAATCAGAAAACTCAATATTGATAAGGTGTCGACTGTCCCCCAAACTGACCTATGGATCTGACACAATCCCAAATAAAATCCCAGCAACATCTTTCTAGAAACTAACAAGCTGATTCTGAAGTTCATGTGAGAATGCAAAAGAATTAATTAAGTAGCCAAAATAATTGGAAAAAAACAAAACTGAAGGACTGACACTCCATGAATTTAGGACTTAGAAAGCTACAATAATCAAAATAGTCCCAAAATAGACACAGAAACATATGAACAACCGATTTCAACATCAGTACACAGCCACTTTAGCAGAGAAGGAAGTTTTTTCAACAAATAGTCCTGAAACAATTTCATATCTATATGCAGAAACAATGAATTAAGATCTATATTTCTCATCACATGTAGAAATTAACTCAAAATGGACTATAAACTTAAATGTAAAATCTAAAACTACAAAACTTCTAGAAAAAATAATCAGAGAAAATATTTGGTGTAGGTAAAGTTTCATAGGTATCACAACAAAACCACAATCCATGAAAGAAAAAAGAATAAACTGGAATTCATCAAATTTAAAACTTTTGTTCATTGAAAACACTGTTAAGAGAATGATCAGACAAGCCCCAGCCTGGGAGAAAATATTTCCAAATGATATATCTGATAAGGAAATAGTATCCAAAATGAATAAAGAGCTCACGAGAAGAAATATAAAAAATAAGAATATAAAAAATGTGCAAAAACTTAAAACAGATACCACACATGTCACTTGCTTTACAGTAAGCAAGCACATGGCAAGATGCTCAACAACACTAGTCATTAGGGACATGCAAATTAAAACCACAATGAGATACCACTACATACTTAGGAGACCCATTGAAATTTAAAAGACTTACTATACCTAGTGCCTGAGGATGTGAATTAACTAGAACATTCACACTCTGCTGGTGGGAATGGAAATGATACGATTACCTTTGAAAATAGTTTGTCAGTTTGTTAAAAGTTACACATGTATCCAGCATAGGATCCAGCCATTCCACTCAGTTACCCAAAAGAAACGTCCATACGAAGGCTTCTACCAGGAGCAGCTTCCAGAAAAGCCAAACATTGGAAACAACCTAAATATCCATCACAGGGTGAACAATAAACAAACTGTGGTGTATCCATAAGCTGGAATACTACTCAAGAATTAAAAGGAATAAACTTCTGACACATGAGTAATGAATCTGGAGATAAATATGCTGTGTGAAAGAAGCCAGACAAAAAGGAATATATAAAGCATCATTCCACTCATATAAAATTCTAGAAAATTCCAACAAACCTATAGTGACAGAAAGCAGCTCAGCAGTTTCCTGGGGACAGGGAGAAACAGCGGGAAAGAAAGTGTTTGGGATGTAATGGATATTTTTAAAATCTTGAAAGTGGTGCCATTTTCAGAGGTGTGTACCTGTCAAAACTTTTCAAATTATACAGTTTATTGCATGTCAATTACACACAAAAAGGTCTTAAAATAAAGGACCGAAAAAGAAAAGAAAAATAATTTAAAGGAAAAATAACAATTGCAATTAAATAATTCATTTTGAACATACTGAAAAGAAAAAAGCCGTGCTGTCAAAGTACATAATAAGAGAAAACACAGCCTCGAGTCAGAAAAGCCTCCTTAATATAAGCTAGGATTTGAAGGATGTTTAGCAATCAGCTACACACACACACACACACACACACACACACACACACACACACAAAAGGAAAAGAAAAGAAAAAACGCCCACCCAGATAGGAAAAGAAGGTCAGAGAGAAGAACCAGCACAGTGTGAAAACGCGCTGAGGCCCAGAGAACGTGAAGCTGGCAGGGGAACTTTGAAAGACGTTGCAGAAAAAAGGGAGGGGGGTCTACTCTGCCTCAAGGGCCAAACCATGCAGGCACGTGGTCTTGAAACACACGCTGCAAGTAATGCTATCAATTCAGGATCTTAGAAACATGCCGTTTAAATTGGTTTCATAGTTCTACTATGTGATTTTGAAGAGTTAAAAGGAATGAGTGGATGTAAATGACATATTACAATTTAGTTTGAAATAAAGAAGATCAGGGGACAGGGAACATTCAATTTAACTTTATACTTACTGACAGTTTTCCTACTATTAATAACAAGGATTCCAAACATATGTGTGTATGTATATGTATATACATACTAGTAACTTAAGAAAAACACTTGCACATTTAACGCTACCCCATTTCCTTTTTTATAGCAACCTCATTCCTAATATATCTTCCGTTTGCTGTCCCTAGAAATAATCCCTTCCATTATAAATGCATGCATTTCAGTATCTATATTTGCCTAACCTATGAAGTTAAAAAATCTATATATATTGAGCATGTAGTAAGATTTAATAGGTGATTTTAGAAGATGTTCAATAAATGTTTAATAACAAATTTACATTTACAAATTATTCATAATATAATGAGATATTTTCCAATCTCAGAGCATTATTTAGGTTATTCTGTTTACCTGACAGAAGTTAGAAGTCACAGGTTCCTAAGTCACATTAGCAAGAAAATGGACTTGTGAACACAACATATAAATGTATGTACACATAAATTTCAACTATTCTAAAAATATTCTAAACAACCAGCTTCTAAAAGAGAATGCTATTTATTCAAATAGATTTTATAGCAAAATGTTTCCTAGCCTAATGTTATACTAAGCTATTCAAGTACATACTATTTAAATTAGCATATATCATAACCTCAATGATTGCATTTCAAATTGGCACCGTCCTATTCTGATTCTCAGTCCTAAATCTTTCAGGATTGCTGTAGCTGAAGATCAGTGTTCATTTTGTTTTACCTGTGTGAGGAGCGGCTTATAATTCTGAGTGTTTCATTCTTTTCAAGTGGAAACCCAGAGAACACTGGAATCAGCGCTAAGAGAACTGGAGTACCACTTTTAATACCACATTTGTGTCTGCCTTCCCCCACCGCCACCCACCCCACCAACCATCAATCTTCCATTCCAAAGAAGCATCTGAAGAACATTCCCTAGTGAATCCCAATAGTAGACGGGGAAGCTAAGTTACCATGGAACCAGCCAATTAATTTTGACACCTGCTTACCAAGATTGATCATTTTTTATGTTTGTTTGTTTGCTATCCTCTAGTTTTGTAAAAGATTTCCAAGGTAATTAATGAAGTGAGAATTTCCAGTTAAAGTCTTTCCCACCATGTTACTTCAAGCCACCATCACCCTCAAATAAATCTTTCTTAGCTTAGCATGGACTTTACTAGGAAGAATTTTTTTCTAAATTGATTCTTCCCTTTAATGTTAAATATCATGTTTTCTTTGCCCCTGAGCGCATACATAACAAAACACAAAGTTGTACCAGTTATATGTACTCTAATTAATAGCCTGTATTCTTCAGAGATATGAAATGCATTCTACTTATCAATAGAATACAATGAATCACAGGAAATTACAGCTTCCAAGGAAATGAGGAATGTTCAATGAATGACTAGCTAAGGGTTTATTGTTATTTAACTATATCTATATTTAAAAAGCTACTCCTCTTTTACTCATTAATGTATTGTGCTTATGAACACCATTACCCTGCCACTTAAGCTAGTTTTAACTTGATCTGTGGTCTTTCCTACTAACTGGGACATCTGCTTGCGAGGCTACAGGCTGCTGATCGAGCTGACTCATGAGTCTGCTACTGTGGGCAATGTGGGCAGGGGCTCCTCTGGACTGTAGCAATTTTGTCCAAAGACAGATGGAGCAAATCGGTCCACACGAAGGCCAACATCCCTAAATTACATAGGAATCAGGCTATCTTCCTATTTGTGTACAAAAAGATAGAAAAATAGATATGGCTTTTTTCATTGTTGGCTCCCAGTTTATATGTTCGAAATCTCTCCTGCTAGGTAGGGAGGCTGGCTGCCATACACATAGCAAAAGTTTAATGACACTTAAGGGGGGGAAAAAAAAGGCTAATTGCCCTGGCCACTGGCCAGGTAGCTCAGCTGCTTAGAGCATCATCCTGATTTGCCAAGGTTGCGGGTTCTGTTCCTGGTCACGACACAGACAAGAATCAACAAATGAGTGAACCAGTTAAATGGAACAAAAAATTGATATCTCTCACTCTCTCTAAACTCAATTTTTAAAAAGGCTAACAAGCACAATACCATATGCTATCTTTCCTCAGCTTGAAACCCTTTAAAATTTTAATTAGCATCTCTCCCAAATTTTAAAAATATATATTAAAAATATATAGTGTTATACTAATTTGTGAAAGTGCAAAGCTAGGAAACATTTCAATCTATTGCTACAAATAAATTTCATAAAATGAATTTCATCTTGAGATTTCACATCCCAAAACTTGCCGTAAATTAATGTAAATAGTAGGATCTACCTAAAATTAAAAAGTGCCATTTAAAAAAAAAATACATTTTTACAATGAGTTTTCAGGCCACTGTTTTAATCAGCAACAGTGAAACAAACAAACAAATAAATAAATGCTGAGTTTAGAACTCCGGGAAATTTTTCTATTGACACATTAATAAAGTGAACCATACCCCTACCTCTGTCTTGGCACCCGAGACATTTCACTTAGATTGTGCCATCATCCTGACAATAAATGGTAGCAATCTACACACTGTAATTTCAGAGCCACAAACCAGCTAGAAAACTCCATGTGAAGTGCCTAGAACTCTTCGAGCCGACTGACTTCGCTGCAAGCTGTCAAGGAGCTGCCTTCAAGCGCTCTACTATCTTATTTTAGCCTCCCCTACATTTCCCCATGTCTCTTCATTTCGGGCAGGAATGCAATAAGCCTCCTCCAATGGCGAGAGAGCATCTCTAGGGCTGTAAAGCAAAGTCGTTGGGGCCTTGAGCTTCAGAAAAACCCAAGTGACGCTCTGACACAACAGCTGGCAGTGAAACAACCAGGGAGGGAAGCCCATCATCTTCACCGCGTCAAAGACTCCGGTTATTTCCTTCCTGCACCCACCCCCAAGTCACGCTCGCATTTCTCAATTCGGGCTTGTCCCACCAAATGCAATACAGCATATTGGCTGAAAGTGAACATTGTGGAGTTAAGCGGGCTGATGTGAAATCACGCATCTGCCCTTCTGTGTAATCTTGGACAAATGACTTAAATGCGTTGCCTTGACTTCTCTCTGTAAATCCATTTTAACATTTCCGGTACCTCACAGAGCGGTGGTGAGGACAGATGAGATAATCCACGCTAGCGCTTAGAACGGGGTTTGGCACACAGTGAGACCATTAGAAATTTTACTTTTGATCATTATTATTACTAAATAAAGTATTAGCAGTGGTTACCTGTAGAGAGAGAAATAGGATGGGGGGTGGGGGTATTGGGACACCATAACTTTTAACCTTTACACCTCCGTATTGTTTGAATGTTTCACGGTGCCCAAGTACTTCATGAATTACTTGCATAATTTTTGATTAAAAATAGTGTCCTAACAAAATGGTGTTTGGCACCGTAACTGAATGTGCAAATGCTGATGAGCAGGGGACCAGAAGTCGCTGCGGACATCTGGACCACTGGGAAAGGCTCAGCGTCCAGGGAGGTCAGTGCTCCTCGCGGGGCCGGAGCTCCCGAGGCCCGGGGGCTGGAGGGGACCGCGGGTCCGCTCCCGGGCCCGGGACCCGAGGCCGCGGGGGAGGAGGGAGGCCGCAACGGGTGCGAAGCAGGGCTGAGGTTCGGGGTCTGGCAAAGCACTTACTTGAACCTGCCCTGGCAGTGCTGGCACTGGTCCCCCACCCAGCCCGGGTCGCAGACGCAGGTGGAGTTGACACAGCGGCCGGAGAAGCAGGAGCCGGTCCTCTCGCACGGCTTGGACTGGGACACCTGCGCGTAGAGCGCCAGGTAGAGGAAGCCATAGCACAGCAGCCAGTTGTTTCCGTCCAGCAGCCAGGAGGAGGCGCCCCCGCCGCCCGCCGGCCGAGCCCTCCAGAGCCCCGGGGCCGCGGGCTGCGGGGGGCCAGTGCGGGCCGGGGCCCCCGGCTCCATCTTCCCCTGGGCCCCTGCCCGGCGGGGCTGCGCTCGCGGGCACGGACAGGGATGCTCCAGGGCGGGAATCCGGCCGGAGGAAAGCGTGCCCCGGCCGCCGCTTCTGCCGCTCTTCACCGCCGCCTGCCCCAGTGCCGCTCTCGGGTCAGGAGGGACAGATCCCAACCGCGGTCGCCTCCGCTCGGCTCCCTGCAGTCGTACTCGGGCATCGCCTCTCCGTCTCCTGACCTTGTCCTCTGCGGGCCGAGCCCACCGCAGCGGCGCCCCGGGCCGGACCGGAGGCGGGGAGCGGGCAGTGCCGGCTGCGCTGGGCGCTCCGGAGGGGACCTGCGGGAGGGGACCTGCTGGAGGGGGAGGGGACCCCGCGCGCGCGGCCCCGCCTCGACCGCGGCTCGCGCCAACTGCCTGGGCTCGCAGCCCCGCGCGCCTGGGAAGGCGGGGACCAGCTGGAGCCCCGAGGTGGGCGCGCCCAATGTGGGAGGGAGGATTCGGGGAACCGGGCTCAGCCTCGCACAGCCCGGCCCGCGGCCGGCCGCCCCGCAGCAGCCCTTTTCTCTCCCGTGCCGCTAGCCAGCCACCCGAGCGGCGACCGGAGCTCGCGGGGTGTGGGGCTGCCTCCCTGCCTCTCGCCTGCCCGCGCTCCCCCCACAGGCCCGGCGCGTGGTTTCGCCCCGCCTTCCCGGGGACCCAGGACTCCCCCGCGCGCGCCCACCCGCCCGGCCGGGGAGCCGAGGGGTGGCTGGCCCCCCGGGTGCCGTCCCCGTGCCCGCGGTGCCCTTGCCCGCCGCGCGCCGGGCCCCCACTCGCACCACGCGCCTGCTGAGCCCCGCAAACGAAGGATCAGCTCGGGACCGGCTTCGCAGCTTCAGCAAAAAAGAAGCCCTTCGCGTCCGCCGTCTACAGCTGCAAAAGTGCAGTGCTTTTTTCCCTGGCGCTTCCCCTTCCTCCGCCCCATCCTCCTGCGTGTTTCTTCTTCTTCTCCTTTTTTTTATTTTTTTCTTGAAAGAGAGAAACTCCAGCAACACACGAAGGGCTGAGCATGTGCAGCAGGCAAAAGTCTTAAAGGCACCGCAGTCAGCACGGTGTGAGGTCCGAAAGAGCTGGCAGGGGCGGGGGTTGGGGGCTGCGAGGATCCGGGACTGTCTCCGCTGAGGGACTGCTCCAAAGGGGGAGCAATTTCTTCCACCTTTGGGTGGAAATAATGACTCCCCCGCCCCCCCCCGCACTAGATCTGCGTGGTTCAGAGCTCCCGGCGCGCCACCCCTTGCCGACGCTGCCTCGGAACCCCAGGTATCTCCTTTTCTGTTTCTCAGTGTTTCTTCCTCAGGCTGGGACAGTGTTCTGCCTTGAAAAATATTGCAGCATCGGAGCGTTTTTTTTTTTTGTTTTTTTTTTTTTTTTTTTTTAAGAGCAGAAAGGATGCCCAAAATAAGCCGTCTTCCTTCCAAAGAGGCAATCCTTTCCTCTTTTAGATGACTTTCCAAGATTTATTGGCGTATACTGGAATTTTTGCTTTGTACTTGGTGCCTTCTCTAAACAGGCTGTTTGAACCCTGGAGAAAGAAAGCCGAACTACAAATTGCAGCCCTGTACCCTCGAGTTTCAGCAGGGTGACTGGACCCCCACCCGAGAAGGGCAGACAGCATGAAAAGACATCGAAATCCACCAAAGGCACTTCTGACAGCAAATGGAGAAAAGTTTTAGTTGCAACCACAAAGTCATAGTATTACTGTTAAGATTCATCTCATGTTTATTTGGGGCACGATGCAACCACGTCATCTCTTTTAATCTCTGTGATCCCCACTTTGCAGATGAAATCCTCCATTAACCCCATTTTACAGATAAGGAGGAAGGTTCAGCAAGGTTTAAGATTTGTTGATGGCAGATCTGGAGTTAGCAGTGAAGGGAGCTTAAAACACAAGTCCTCTCACTTCCACGCCTTTTCCCACCACTTACCCGGCTGTTTGGTTCCTATTAGCAGATACTTTGTTCTACTTTGGTGGATAAAATTCAAGTGTTGGCTTTGTTTGAAAATACCTCAGCAGGGACCTGAGGAAACCAAGGTTCAGAAAGAGGTGACTCCTTAGAAAGTAAAAAGAAAAAGGAAAACAATGATTTTTATTTATAAAACAAACAAAAAAATTCACAATGTTCCCATAATACCAATATTAGAAATGTCATCCTCCAATCTTAAAAATTAGGACAGCCTCTTCTTCCTTTCTCATATTTTCTATATCAGGAGGCTCCTTAGAGACCACAGGGGACAGGAGCAGAAGGAAACATTCTCTCTAAATTAAAAGGAAGATGTTCTGGATGGCACCTTTTAGTTTCCTTTTAGTTTATAGAGGACTATGAAATCTAGACCTCTCTCTCACATTAGCCATGCATGACCGATCACCATCCCTCGCCCGTGCCAGCCAAAGTTTAAAGTCAGCCACATTTTCTCACATCTGATGTAGGGTTGCTTTCAGACAGTAGACGGTGGAAAGTGTCCAAGCCTTTGAAACCATCACTGAATGTGAAGGCCATTCAAACGGTACGCTGCAGCCCCTTTAACAGGAGAGATCACTGTTCAGCCACATACTGATCGCAGCCTGTGTTCCAGCTAAGGGTTTGCCCATTGAAGTACATCTCTTTCAATCTTCTAAACACTATAATCAGCTCGGTACTTCATGTTATACCGAAAAACATGCAGCCCCGTGGGCCTCCTCTCACCATAGCCTTTCAGCTTGATTGAAGTGAGGTGCTATTAGGAATTTAAGCAAGAGAAAACAAAGGCGAATAAAACCCAGTTCTGCCCCTGGATACACGTATCTTCTATTAAGCTCGCTAGATTGTGAGTCCCTTACACAGCTGAGTGTCACACCGTGAACAGATGTAGACACAGAAAACTTAAATGATTCACAATGGTCGCCCGAAAACTCAGTGACGAAGCTCGCCTAGAATCTTGGCTAATGTTCCAGTATCTTCCATGATCAAGAAATTTTAAAACTCCAGCGTGTTACCTCTTTTTTCCAAAGAAGTAGAGTCAGCATCCAGCAGTACCACACAGCACTACAATAATTCATAGCGTTGGCAAGCGCAGCCATAAATCCAGCGGGAACGTGGAAGTTTACTCCAAAGACACGGTGAAGGGAGAGCCAGTTCTACACAGTGGGGTGGAACTGTTAAGGTTGGATGACCTATTAAAATGTATCCAAGGGGAAAGGTTGGAAAATATATATTTGTTTTCTCCACAATTGGCCTTATAGCAAGACTTTGAGCTATTCTGGAGAGTGTGTTTCGTTTCCGCTTATACCACTTAACACTGGTGCTGTAATATGACGGACAGAAATCTAAAACTTCACATTGCCAAATTGTTTGAAGGAAATTCAAAGGATTTTTTTTTAAAGAACAGAAATGATGGGTCTGCTGATCTCTTGACTGCCACTCAAAACATAAATGATCCTATTGGGCCCGATAAACCAAAACATCCCCTTCTCAGTCGCTTGACTGAAAAATGATCACTACTCCAGTTATTTGCTCACCATTTGACTTCTGTGAGGCTCCTGGAAGCAGCCGAGATAATGAGAGCCTGGAATTAAGGCAGTGTTTCTGTGACATTGACAAAACACAAATAGTCTGTGAGATTACACGGTAAAGAAAAATAGCAACTTTATTTTTTAATTGAATCTATTGGGGTGACATTGGTTTGAAAAGCCACACAGGTTTCAAGTATCCTACTCAATAAAATACCATCTGCACATGGCATCCTGCACCCACCCGCCCAAGCAAAATTTCCGTCCATCCCCATTCCCGCCCCCTGCTTTGCCCCCTCCACCTAGCCCCTGCTCCCTTCCCCTCTGCCTATCATCACACTGTTTTCTGTGTGTACGTGTTAATGTGTATGTTCTTTGGCCGATCCCTTCACCTTCTTTCATCCAGGCCCCCACCCCCCTGCCCTTTGACAGCTGCCAGTCTGTTCTATGTATGTATGCCTCTGCTTCTGTTAAGAAAAAGTCCATTTTAGATGCTCGTTTTAAAAGCATAGATGAAATTAAACATGTTTATATGGGGATAATCTGAAGCACCACCCTCCCCCCCCACCCCAGATCTAACCCTAACCCTTCCCTTAGATCCATTCTTCCCTTCTACTGGTTTCTCTTGCTGTCACACTTGCCAACACACACATACTTTTTGATCCTGCCAATTTTTCTACTTAACACATTTCAAACATATTGTTATGAGTAAATCCAAGGAAATAAATCCAAAGAATCTAAATGCACTATGCTGGGCTAATATAGCTTTCTAAACTGGGAAATAAAATGAGCATCCTTAAACTTTCATCCTGAATACTCAGACTTGTTACCAAAAACAACAACAGCAACAACAGTTGATTGCTAGTAGTCAGTTGCAGAAATGTGACTTTTGTGGAACTTAATTCAATAAAAAATATGAGCTAGGACTTCCTGCTGAACACATGGGCTAAGTATATACACCGACCTCTGCTCTAAACTCTACTAACTGACAGGAAAGAATTTTTTTTTTTAATGTTAAGGTATAAACTCAAAATGACAAAGAAAATGAGAAAAAAAACCCAACTAGTAGAGGGGTCAATGCACTTGCAAGGGTCAGTGCGCTGGAAGGAAGAAAGTAAATGGAGACACGGTAATTAACCCACGTACACATGCTTGCGTGATGAGTAACAATTACAAGCCTCAGGAAAACCTCAGGATTCAGAGGCAAGAGATACCATGGAGAGGAGAGGTGGGACCCTAACAAGAAAACAAAGAGAATGGTTGAGGGCAATAAAAGGACCCACAGACACCCCCTTTTGTTACCCCAAGGAGCTAAAGATTACCCTTGACCCTACCCTGACAGGTTTAATCTCTTGAGTAATGAGTCAGAGAGTCTCCAGACGTAGAGTCCCAGGCATGAGAAAAGGAGGGAACAAGGTATACAACTGAAAATGGAGAGATTAAGTGAAAAATCTATACATTGAGTGGTAAGATTTTCCTGTCCCCTTTTCCTACCTATTCTTAGAACAAGTACAGCCAACTGAATTTCTCCCCCAACCCCAGGCAAAAAACGGAAGGACATTCATCTCCAAAATTAAATAATCCAAGAGGAAAGTTACTGTCATTGGGAGTCTCCCAAAGAAAGGGATCACATCTGGTCAGGCTGCCAGTCAGTAAGCCTCACCCAATCGTTTATTTTTAATGACTCCCACTTAAATACAAGCAATAAATGTTCATTAGACATGAAAGATAGAAACAAAAACAGAGAAAAGGAAATTAGAGGAAATACAGTCGAGTGATGAAGGAAGATTTCGCAATCATGAAACAAGAAATGGATACTCTTTTTTTAAAGATTTTATTTATTTATTTTTAGACAGCGGGGAAGGGAGGGAGAAAGAGAGGGAGAGAAACATCAGTGTGTGGTTGCCTCTCCTATGCCCCCTACTGGGGATCTGGTTTGAAATCCAGGCATGTGCCCTGATTGGGAATCGAACCAGTGACCCTTTGGTTTGCAGACTGGCACTCAATCCACTGAGCCACACCAGCCAGGGCTACAAGAACTGGATACTCTTAAAAAAACAAAGAATGTTCAAAGGACAAAAACAATAAAAATAGGGTCAGCAAAATTAAAATGAAATAAAAAGTTAAAAAAATAAAGAACAGGAAATCTCCTAGAAATCAGAATGAAAAAACAAAATTTTTCCTCTAATCAAGGAGGGGAAAACTAAGAAAATTAGAAGATTCATTAATGACTGTGCATAATAGATACCATTTTCAATTAAGCATTTATAATATATGTACATTTATTAATGTGATAGTATGTTAATGCATCACTCCTTTGTAGAGCAGACAAAATCACTTTGTATCAATTTCTTCAACATAAGAAAATTTCCCAGAACCGAACTGAGCCTCCAGATGAAAGGCCCACTGCAGCCTAAAACATTGAGTTAATAAAAGACTCACAAATAGAGGGAGAGAGAGGGCAAATGCAATAGACTGGAAGTAAGGATAATATTAAAATTCTCAACAGCAAACTTAGATGCTAAAAGTAAGTAGAGGCATAAGGAGAATTATTTTCAGCACAGAATTCTATACCCAGCCAAGCTATCGATCAAATATTAGAATAAAGACATTTTCAGATACACAAACATGCATCAACAGGAGAATGGAGTAAAGGGAGAAGAGACTAAACATAAGACGGCTGTGAAGAGATGCCCTAGGATGACAGACAGCTGTGCTCCCAGCCACAGAGCAGCTGGTCCCACAAGGGCTGGGGCGGGTGTTGTCTAGGCAAACAGTGGATGTGAGTGCTTGTACCTGTTTGAGCTTTGGGGAAACTACTAATGATATGTGACAGATCTTGAAGTATGCAGGAGCAACATGGAAGAAGCGCACAGAAACCTAAGTAAATGAACAAAATGCAGCGATTGTTCCCTAGAAAAGAAAAAGGAAACCAATGCACGATGGTTCAGCAGTGATACATAATCATAATAATGTGAACACTATTGAGTTAACCCAAAATTTTAATGTCCCTGTTAAAGGGATGGGAGAGGTGTAAAGATGGATGGTGCTAAATTCCCTATTCGTTAATAAGAAGTAAATGCATGTCCCAAACTGATAAATCCAGAAATAGCAGTATAAGTGTACTGTACTGAAGAAAAGAGTTGAAGGTGGTTTTCTTTTAGAGTGTAGGGAAGAGGGTCAAAAATACAGCATTTTATTATCAGGATTTTGGTACTCTTTGAAAATTAAAATGTGCTTGTAAAAAAAAACCCAAAATAATAAATGAAATTATGGGTTTATTGTATGAAATAAAGAAGGTGGCATATGGCCTAAGACTCATAGAAACATGAGTTTGATTGATTGATTGATTGATTGTTAGAGAGAAGGAAGGAGAAGAAGAGGGAGAGAAACACTGGTGTGCCAGAGAAACTATGTGCAAGAGAAACGACGTGCAACAGAGATGCCATGCACATTGATGTACTGCCTCCCGCACACCCGCAGCTGGGGACCTGGCCTGCAACCCAGGCATGTGCCTCCACCAGGAATCAAACCAGCAACCTTTTGGTCTACAGGTCAGTGCTCAATCCAGAGCCACACCAGCCAGGGCAAGTTGGATTTCTAATTCTTCCACCTTTATATTAGTTACCTTTGTATGATCCATTAACCTCTGGGCCTCAGTTTTCCCACCTGTAAGACTATTACTGTCTTACAGGTGGGAAAACTGAGTCCTATAGGTGAGAAAATAGTCTTATAGGTGAGATGAGGGCCCAAACAATAATGTGCAAAGGCACCTAGTAAATAGTAAGGCACTATGCAAGCTTGATTTAATTTTCATCATAAAACAATTACTCTCAGGAACAATTCATTCTAATTCCGTGTAAGAGAAAGGAATTTTGAAAGGGATTTGGGTTGATACAAAACACAAATAAAAAATACAAAAACTCAGAGAAACAAGCAGGGCTGTAAGAAAGCCACATTATTTTAAAGATGGATCTAGTACACTTTGCAGACGAGCTGCTGGGACCCTGAAAGTGAAGCATCTTATCCAAACTCACAACAGGGGCAAGTGGCTGAGCTAAGTCTAAAACCCTAGTTCTCCTGAAATGTAGCCCAGTTCTGGTTTTTGGGGTTTTGTCTTACATCTTATAGTTCAGGCTAATAAGAAAACTTCTCAAGTTAATTAAGTCATCCTTGCCTCGCTCCAGAAAGGCCTTCCAAAGCTCAATAAAGATAGTGACTTATCCAGCATCATACAAATTAGTGACGGCAGAGGCAAAATTAAGGCCACAAAAGACAGGAGCCAAAGAATGAAACTTACACCCAAAACTTGGGACCAAGTGAAAGTTGGCCAGCGCAGCTAAAGGCAGACATTTAAGGACCAGGTCAGGATCTGCAACATACACATTATCAATTAATATCAGTTAACTAGCTGACTAGAGCTCCCGCGGAAGTGTGGAGAGAAAAGCCAGGAAGGAAACAGGCAGACTTTAAAAAAAAAGACAATTTCACTGGCCAAGGCAGCAGCAAAATTCTTCTGGAAAATGGAGATGTAAGGATTTGCTTTACTAAACGGGAGAAGAATGTGAGCAAGAGAGAAGAAAAGCAGAGGAAGAGAGGGCATGGCCCAGGGATTGACAAAATGTGTCAAGAAAGAGCGCTAAATTTGGAACGCTCCAAGCCATTGCAAAACATCTAATAGGCTCCCCTGTCCTTTCCTCCCTGGGATAATGTTGAAAGAAATGAGGACAAAGGGAAGATAAAAAGCTCAGGGACCTTTTCTCCCTTCCGTACCCAACATATCATTTGCTGGTACTTTCCTTTAAGGGAGGAAAACACTCTTAAAATATAGTGGTCAATAAAAATGAACAGAAGTTCAGTTTGAATCAAGTAACGAAAAAGGAAATAGCACTCTTTTCTGTTCAGGAGCCATAATTTTTCCCCAACAGATAATTCTAATTTCTCAAGATGACTTCTAATAATCACTGCTCTATGCTGCATCATCTTGCATCCAAAAACCCAACTTTCGGAAGCTTCATACACTGAAAGAGTGTCATCAAACACAGAGAAACACTTGTGATTATGAGTGACAGAAAGGATTATGTTTGAAAAAATCCAACGACTCCTGCAAACTTCTAACACATTGCCCACGTATAGATAAACCAGGTAGAATTTCTGTAAACTTCTAGTTAAGGAGAGGTTTCTTTCATGGTCCTGCTGTTTAAAGAAAAAGTGAGTCACATAAGAAAAACAGGAAGTATTTAAAAAAAACAAAAGCTCCCAAGCAAAATAAACAATTTCATAAGAACAATAACACACTAGCTTTGAGAAAGCTGTGTGAGGTCCTGACACAGGAAAATATGTTTATGTTTACAAGGAAAAGAGCACAAAAAAGAATTATGGACCCTCTGATGAGGAGGGACTAAGCCATCAGGATGCAGGGAACAGACGTTGGAGACAAAGAAGAACCACACAAAAAAAAACCACATACAAAAAAAAGAAAAAGGAAAAAATATCTGACAAATGATAGCCAGGCCCCACAAATCCTGATAACATGACATTCTACTTATTAAAAACATCAGTCTTGGAAGACTCCAGGCACAGTAATTTTGAAAATGTACACAAATAAATTAAAACCAGCCTTATGATTCTTCTTTTTGTGAGTCCCTCACGCATACCCCTCCCCAAAGCTGACGTGAAATTTTAAATTAAGCAAACAAACAAACAAAGTCAACAGGAACATTGCTGATTTTAAGCTAGAGCCCAAAGTTTTCCAATTTTTAAATTAGAACATAGCTGGAAAGTCTTTCTGCACATGAAGAGGACATATGTTTTCCTAGGAAAATTGGTTCGACAGGAAACAGAGAAAACATTAATATCTACAACCAGGAAGTATGTGAAAGAGTTTCATTTATTAAATTATCTAAACCACTTGGTAGCAGACATTTCAATGGCCATTAGTATGGACACGCTTCATGGCCATGTTCTTCATCCGCGGACACAGTCCTCTGGTTTGCGGAGCTGGCACAAGATAGTACCTGGAAAGATGAAAAACGACCAGGAGACCCAGTCTCCAGAACTCAGCAGTGTGCCTCACCTACCCCTCAGTTCCTTCATTTGTAGAACAGCAAAAATATTGGCCTTCCCTGATCATTGCTGGTGGGATCAAAACTCCGAATGAGATGTCTAAGTGGTTTTAAAAACTGTGAAGCCCTATTTGATGGTGCCTGCTTCTCTTCCTTCCTGGAGAACACCGCTCTGGGACCCAGTGGGGCCATGTGACACCGGAGAACCAGAAAGCAAGCTCAGTAATCCCTCTGCATCTTGATGCCCCCTGGCCTGAGTCTCAGGTGGCAGCCACCTCACAGTCCACTGCCTTATGCCTAGGTGAGATAAGTGACCACAGGTTTGGAGTGACGGCAGCCACCATTGGAAGGCTCCAGAGAACAAAACACACCACCCACACACTCCAGCTGTAACTTGAAGCTCCAGCTCCGTGATTTTGTCCTTTAGCTTAAGGATTTGGGTGTCACTTGCTCTATTGCAAATGCCATTGAAACGCTTAGTCTGACCAGTCATTATTAACCTCTTAGCATGAATGACGTTTACAGCTTCGTGAGAATAGTCTTGATAAGTAATAAAAGAAAAGTATAAAGCTGTACCGTCCCCATTGCCACCCCCAGGCCCCTCCCCCAATCCAGAACACACAGCCCATACTGTGTACACATACTGCGAACATACTTACTGGTTGGCCTGATCAAAGAAAAATGACTGTGAGAAGTTACTAACCCCTTTTATAACTTTAATATAACGTCATGTCCACAGAGGGAGGGTTTATATTGTTAGATAGAAGACCAATGAGGGAACAAACACAAAGGAATTAAATACTAATGGTGGGATTTTGGACTGAGTGGCTCCTGGATGAAAGACTTGACCTCAAGTCTACCAGGATGGGAGGAATTGTACCTCCTGCCAAGTAGATATTGGGTCAGCAGTGGGATTTTGGCATCTCGGACTTCAGGATGAGTGAATGTAAGGTCAGGATTAGAATGAAAGGGTAGGTCTTCACTGGGGAACACCCTCCCCAAGTTCAAGTCTGGCAAGGATAATCAGCAACAGTCCTATTTTTAATGGCTAGGAGGATGCTTAAGGAAACGTCAGTCTCTGAGATTACACCAAATCTCTTCTGCATAAATAATAACATCATTACCGACAGATTCTTGGCTCAATCCATTTTCTTTTAAACACGCAGACTAGTCAGAATGAAATATTTATTAGAGAAAGTTTGGAAAGGGTGAAACTGGAAATGATCACTCAAATTAAGAAAAAAGTCAGCTTCATTAAAAGGGAAAAATATGGGCATTCTGAGCTAGCCAGATACCAAAAATATGTATGAATAAACAACAGGGCAGCAATATTGAGTTGGTGTGATGGCGTCGAAGGTGCAATGACTCAAGGGAAACCACCAAAGAAGAGAGTGCCAACACCCGCCCAGCACATGCTCAGAAGTCTTGTGGAAGCCTGACAGTCCCAGCGGGTTGACAATGTTGTATCAGGTGGGAACATTTCCTCTGGCTTATGATAAGGACGTGCCCTAAAGCCTCAGCACTTGCCAGCGCTCATTATTTTTCATCTAACTCTGTTGCTGCAAATGCTACCCTCATTCATACGAGTGCCTAATCTTTCTAAACCACCCTAAACTATCTGTAGTAATTATCCCATGATTAAATGTCTAAAGTTAATTGCTTGGTTTAAAAAAAAAATCTTTTCTATTAGTTTAACATTTTTTCTGCTTTTTCATTTTATCAAGTGGCCTTTCAGTTCTTAATTATTAAAAATATAAATAAAAGTGTCCAATTACCCTTTTCTTTAAATTTTATTATTTTACAGCTCTAATTAGATTTCTACTCCCCCCCACCCCCCCACTAAAAAGTCCGAAGAAAAGGGTAACTCATAAAAAGTCCTAACTCATTCACTTCTGGGTTCTATCTTGCTCCACTGGCTGTAATTATTTTAGCTGCCCTTGCCTAAATTATTTTTATCTAGCTCAGTCTTTTTTGAGATGAGGAAGGTAAAATGGAACTGGCCATTGTAAATTAGGATGTGCACTTTGCAAAAATGAACCTAAGTTTATAACAATATTTTATGACCCTTTTAAACCACAATGCTTTCTTATTCACTTATTTGATTACCACTGCTCTTTAAGATGCGTTCTTTGATCTATTTGTGATGGTGTCTGCATACTTTCCCAAAAGGGTTAGAACTAACTAAATACCCACGAGGCTATTATTTAAATTATTTCTTTCTGAGATGCATTAGAATCACAGAATCTCAAGATACATTTCTTCCTTTGGTGTGTTCATTTACTTGGTTTGGCAAAATGTCTAGATACTTCTAGATTTCCATGATGGTGGATTATGAATAACCCACTACTTCTTTACCATCTGCATTAGATAATTATGAAGAGAGATGAGCCCTTAACATGGGGAGAAATTACCCTTTCCACATCTTCCACTGATAAGCCCACTCACACAGCCGTGTTTTGTACATGAGATTCCGCTCTCCTCAGCTGCCGATAATTACCAGACAAGCACCAACTTGGGGGCACCCGCAGTTTTACAAAGGGACTTGGCACAAAAGCACTAACCCAACAGGAATGTACTGGGGCAATTAAATTCTTCCTTTGGGGGTTCATATTAGAAATATAGCAAGAGTTAAGCAATTGAGAATAGAAACAAAAATTGAAAATTTGTGCAGAAAGAAAGCAACCTTTGGGAAGAGGAGGGACAAAGAAAGGTGTAACTCAACTCATGAGAAAATCAAAATTATAAGGAAGAAAAATTATAGATAAGTTGCCACTGTGACACAGAAAATGATAGAGGAGATGATGAAGAGATTTTTTCTCCACTAGCAATTAGACAAAGAACAAAAGCAGGCACATGGAGAGCTGTTGAGTCATGTTGCTAACTGAACGGCAGTGTCATGAGCCACGAACTCCTGCTGCTGAGGATGCTAAGGCTGCCTTGGGTTCAAAATGGTTGTTGAATTCCAGTCTCCATGGTTTCCATTCACAGATGAGATTCTATCTTGGAAATGTATTTATACAGTAACTCCATTACTGGAGCTGGCTTGGGTGTCTGTGATCCTAGAAACCGTGAGAGCCTGATAGAACTCACGCTGATCTATTTTTTAGCTCAGGTCACCTTCCACACAAGCATTTTTTCCAGATTATGCCACCTGTCCTTGCCTTGTGCTCCCACTCTGAACCTCCAAACATCTTGATACAGTAACATCTGCACCACGTTATATAGTCTCCTTTTCTAAAGAGCAAGCCTGTAGAAGGCAGAGACCATCCTATTACAGTGCTGGAAAATGGTTGGCACTTGAAAAATATCTGTGAACTAAAATCCATAATTTACACTTTGATATACACTCTCTCCTCCAGTTTATCAATGAATGTATTAAACTTAGAAGTGAACTTCAGAACATAAGCAATCCAATTTTAAAATGGGCAAAAGCTTGAATAGATACTTCATAAATGAGAGTATCCAAATGGCCAATCTAGAGTAGCTCTAAGATTTTCCAAGGATGTGGAGTAACTTGGAACTTTCATATGTTGCTGATGAGAGTGTAAATTGGAACAACAGTTGGTTAAATACATACATACGTACACACACGTTTACTAATCATGGTATATTCATACCACAGAACATTAGAAATCGATGAAAAATCAACGATGGTATATCCAACCCCCTGGATGACTCTCACTGATATAATAGTGAGCAAAAGAAGCCAGGTGCAGCACACTGCATATTGCATTATTCCTTTTAAATAAAGTTAAAGAATGGGCAAGGATAATGAATGATGACAGACCTCAAATCATTGTCACCTCGGGGTGGGAAGAGCTACTGGAAGCCCTGGAGTGCTGGAAATGGCTTATAACGGGCTGAGTGCTGGTTACGGAGAAGCACATAAACGTAAAACTTCACTGAGCTGTACATTTCAGATCTGAGCGCTCCATGGTACGTGTGATATGTACCTCAATAAAAAGGGGGAAAAGTGAGCACTGGGAAGCAGAAAGATACAAGCTTTCCTAGGAAATGTACGCTTTGCTAGTATGCTTTGTAGATTTAGTACATGTATTAATTTCTAAAACTTATAGAGCATGTTTTGCTCAAAAACTGCACCTGTCCTTACACGAGATAGCATAGTATGTTGGAAAGCTTTGAGGTTAGAAGACCTGCGTTCCTCTAGCTAATAAACCTGATCAAGGTAATGAACCTGAACTTCAGCTTTCTTCACTCTTAATTCCCTGAGAAGTAATGAGAGGAGATAATAAGAAAGGCAGATAGAGTGCTGAAGAGGAAGAGAAATGGAGAAACAGCCACGGGAAGGTCAAGAGCATGAGGAAACTGTGATTTTAAATAGAACAGTCAGGGAAGTGCCCACTCAGCCTGAGTTTTCATCCCCAGTGGGCTACCCCAGAGTGGGGAGCAACATGCTGTGATAGGATTTATCGACGTGCCCTCACTCATGGTATGTACTCAGCCGCTTTGTAGCCCCCAGGTCTCTGTCTCCCAGGCCTGAATCTCCCCCACCCATAAACTCCATCCTGTCTCAGATGCCAGACAGACAGTGTCTGAGAAGCCTCAGCCCTTCAGTGGGTAACCCAGGAAGGTTACTTAGGCTGAATTAAAAGCAGTGTCTCAGCAGTGATCGCTGGCCCTAAATGTCTCCCATCCTGCCATGCCAAGATTAGACCCAACCAGCTCCTTCCACGATGTGATCGATTGACGGCTAACTGCAATGTCCAATCAGTGCACGGAACACGTATATTTCAAATTCAGTTTCACGGTCACAGAGAGCTGAGTTTGCTGAGACTCTGCTTGCCAACCAGAACTCCCACAAATGCCAGCATCTTGGTTAGGTTTCCCCACTGTAACTACCTAGGATCCGTGGCGAAGATTTTTCTGTCAAAGATTTTTCTGACAGGTGTGCTCCTGAGCACGGTTTGCGTGTGCGTCCCAGGCGGCATTCTGGGGGCTCCCCTCCGCCAGTGCCGGGCGAGGCTAGGTCTGCGCGCTCCCCCCCGCAGGTGCGAGTCCTCCGGGCGCTCTCACGCTCCTCTTTCATGCTCATGGCTAATAATAATAATAATAACAATCATTTAAGACACTGTCTAATATTTCCTGTCTTAAAAGATTTTTAAAAATCAACTACATGCCAAGAATAACAAGTAATGAAGAAAAGTTTTCTTTTTTTTGTGAAAAAAAGTGAATGTTTTCAATGTTGGCTAAAATATCAATAGATTAATCTTAGATTTAAGGAGTTGGATGGAAATGGTTTCTTGACTTTTCTCTTGAAAAAGGAGAGGGGAGTTTACTTGTGAAATAGAGTTTGACCCATATTCATGAAATGTTTAAAAATCAAAATTTAGCATGGAAACTCCTGTGTGATCAAAAGGTATCTTGGGGTTAAAAGAACCTCTCAATTTTATTTGAACTCTGAATGGCACACAGGTGAGGGTTCAGACATTCCAGCGTCCTTTCAAGTACGTTATACTTAGATTTCTATCTTCTGATGTCATAGTTAAAAACATCTTTGACCAAAAACTGCATTCTTTAAATGCCGCTTAAATTCTCATATTTAAAGAGCATTAATAAATACAATGTACTTATCACTGATTCTTTAATCTTGCTACTTATTGCCAGCTCTTTGTATATTGGGCAACCCTGTGGCATCAGACGTAATTTAGAAAGAATCTTTAAGACTGTCCAATGGGTTGCTGGTCCACCTTGGCCTCCCTCTCTAAGTTCTTCGCTGCTCTGTCAACACAGAGAACATTTTCCAGCCATATAGGAGCTGTGTCAGGGCTTGGCTAAAAGTAACATTTTAGATCAAATACAATAAACAATAAGAATCTTTTTGTTATACTAAAAATAGGGAAAACCGGAACCATTTCAATAAATTTCGTAAAAATCTCCAGATGTGAATTTGACTTCAGAAGATAGTCTGTTCCTAATTTTAAGGGATTTGATTTGTTTTGCTTGTTTGACAGCAGAAACAAATCTCCCCTGGCAATCAGGACTGATATCTTCCTAAACTATATTTTTCCTTAATTTTTCCTGTAAAGCAAAAACTATTTTAATTGACATTTATCACAAGACAGAATAAGAATCATTTCAGTTCTAACATTTTGGAAGAAACACTTCCCATCTGTTCCAATAACCCAACTGGCTAATTACATTGCCAAGAATAACTTGTCACAAACAGAAAGACTGTTCTTCGGAGGAAAACTCTTACTGCTCTATCTTACATTGCACACTGATTGATGAGCAATTTATAGAAAACTTATGACACTAACTTGTGCCATGGATTGATTCCATGAATTAGATTCCAAAAGGAGCCACAGAACGCAGGTTAATAATTTACATCGCCTTAAAAACAGGGGACGGAGGGCCTCGGTTCGTTCCTATCGTGTCAAAGAAGTTGCATCAGTCACATCCGGCTCGAGGTGCGGGCCGCTGCAGCAGGAGCAGCTCAGCCTACCAAGGAGACCAAGGCGGGCAGTGAGCTGCAGCACCATCAGCACCCTCCGTGAAGGCAGCACTGCGGCGGGGCGGGACCGGGTGGCAGTGGAGGGTGTGGGCTGCCTGAGTGTGAATCCCAGCCTGAGCACTCACTTGGCAAACGGCGTGAATTCTTGGCATCTCGGATTCCTCATCTGTGAAACAGGTAGATTAATAATAGTGACTGCCTCATGGAGTTGTTGAGAATTAAATTAGCCGATACATTTCAAGCTCAGTGACTATTAGCTATGAATAGGAATAACGTTATTGCTGCTATTGTTAATATACTCCTTTGGGTGTTAAATTTTCTGGCCTCCCAGATCCCTGGGGAGGGTTATTCCTTCAGGTTTCATTATCACTGTAGTTCTGAACTCCAGCTGCACATTAGAATCACCTAGAAATAGTAGGGAGGGGGAAGAGAGAGAATAAAGCAATGCCCAGGATCTACCAGGAAGAGATTCTCAATGAACAGGTCTTGGATAAGGCCCAAGCACCCATTTAGTAAGGTTCCCCAGAAGATCCCTAATGGACAGCCGGGGCTGTTAACTGCTGACCACTGGATCTGAGCAAGGAGAACTGGAAGTCAGCTGGGCGCAAACCTTGGGAACAGGCATGCTAGTTCCAGAAAGGCAGGCGGGAAGGAAGTACCGGAGACCAGCAGAGTAAGACAAACCCAGGTGGGGAAGACCTTCGGTTCTGCCCAGGAAGATTCAGGCTAAGGGCTTGCCTCTCAGAGCTCATTCCAGCATAATTACTTCTTGATGGGATCCTACGATTAGGCTTGAAAGCCAAATCTCCTGTGACCTGCACCATTTCCTCTGCCTCCAACTGCACTCTTTTACCTTTTGATGCCCCAATTTATTCATTTATTTTTTAAGTTGATTTTAGCGAGAGAGGAAGGAAGGGGAGAGGGAGAGGGAGAGAAACATCAACTCATTCTACTTATTTATACATTCATTGGTTGATTCTTTTTTTAAATCCTTACCCAAGGATGTGCTTACTTATTTTAGAGAGAGAGAGAGAAATATCAATGTGAGAGAGAAACATCAACCGATTATCTCCCGTACATGCCCCAACCGAGGATCAGACATGCAACCTAGGGATGTGCCCTGACCAGGGATCAAACCCACAACCTCTGGTGTATTGGGCAGCACTTCAACCAACTAAGCCACCTGGCCAGGGCATTAGTTGATCCTTGTATGTGCCCTGACTGGGGATTGAACCCACAACCTTGGTATAGGTATCAGGATGACAATCTAACCTAACTGAGCACCCAGCCAGGGCCTGGTGCCCCCATTTAAAAAGCCTCAGAAGACTTCGTTGGATGGCCAATTTGTAAATTCCACAAGGAGCTCCATTTCTTTAGTGGTAACTTACACCTCAAACTGATGGGTTATAGTTACGGTGATGAATGGTTTCAGCTCAGGAGACTCTTAACCAGTAAATAGGTGTGTTTGTTCTTTGGAAGGAATAAGATGCTCCAAACCTTGAGGATGAACTGGGTTGTTGTTCTTGTTTTGTAAGAGCTTCAAAAGCTCACTTTACTCTTAACTAAAAAGAGAGGGCACAGGGAGGGTGATAAGCATAATACTGACATTCAAAGTGCCAGAGAAATGGGCCATGTGGGAGAAGCAGAAAAGTTGTCTTTCATGTCTGATGCTCTGCAAAAACGTGCAATTCCGAGCAATCTTATCCTTTCATTTCTGTCTCCGTTCTAAACATTCACTAAGGAAAAATGTTTAAAAGTTGTAAAAAGCAGAAAAAGAGGGTTAAACATGACTCATTCCAATTCTTTTTCATTTTTTATTTTTAGTATATATAGTGAAGAATGGAAGTCTGCCTTCCTCCATCTCTCCAAATGTAAACTTTTCCCCCAAATATTTTCTATTTATATATTTCATAAATACATCTCAGCATTGTCTTATGCTAAGCACTTTAGGGAAATTATTTAATTGCCACCTGAACCCTCAGAGGTAGATACTATTAAAATCTCCCTCCCCTTACTCCCATTTAAAGGTGAGAGAACAGAGCCCGGGATAACTTACTTTACCCAAATTCAACTCTAACTTATTCATCCTCTCAAAAGCATTGATAGAGTCCCCACTACGTGCCAAACACTATGCCTAGGCACAGGGGACATTCGAGCGAATCAGGCAGACATAGCCATGACCCACCTCTTGCTCGGAGGGCTGTGGTCCAAACTGCCCCTCTCTCACCCGGAGCGCTGTAACGGGGTCCGACTGGCCTTCCCACCGCGCTCTTGCTTCCTTGCAGTCTAGTCTAAACTCAGGAATGACGTCACTCCTCCACTCAAACACCTTCCGTGGCTCCTCCTGTTGCTCTGAATAAAAGCGGAAGCCCTTGCAGGGGTCGCCTCGTGCTCTGCTCTAATCGCACTTGGCTTCCTGGCTGCTCCTTGAACATGGCAGTCACGTTCCTGGCCTTCAGGGCCTTTGTGCTCCCTGTCGCCTCAGCCTGCGATGTCCCTACTCCAGAAACCCATGTGGCTTCCTTCCACACCCCCTTGAAGACTTGGCTCAAATGTCACCTTTTCAAGGACCACCCAACTGATTATGATGCGATATCTACCTTACCTCGTGCTCTCCACTTCATTTTCACTTTTATATACACACTGTATAACTTATTTTGCTTATTTTCTCTCTTTAGAATATAAGTGTTATGAGAGCAGGCATTTTTTTTCCTGTTTCAATAACTGCTATGTGTAAAATGGCCATTCTGCTCTTTCTTAACATTCATTCACTTAACGTAGTACTGCATCTGCACCGAGCATCGCCCTAACAAAACCAACTCACTCCTACTCTTCTGTAAACATCAGTTGATGTAACGACCACAATAACTCCGAAAGGCAGCCTTTGTTGCTGTCCCTGTTTTAAAGATGAGGAATCCGAGGCCCAGAAAGGTTACTTTCACCCAGCCAAGGTCATGCAGACAGCAGTGGCAGAACCGGGGTCTGAAGTCGGGCCGTGTGGCCCAGTCTACTGTGCCGCCCCGTTTCACACCCACGCTCTCCAGTGAGAGCCCGTGTAACCCAGGGCTTGAGACATGTGCTCCTCCCCCCATCGCCACAGCGACCACGTTCTCCGAACCCAATTTATGAATGTACAAGTCCACTGTGGTAAAGCTAGAAGATAATAAAGGAGCAAATGGGAATAAAGGTAGCAGCAACTTTACTGCAATTTCTCTGAAGAGCTCATTAAATGAAATTCTCACGGATTATTTTCCTATGCTTGTAAGGTTTATAGAGTCTAAGAGATGTCCTCTTTCATCAACACATCTTATTTGTGAGGCAAAGAAAACTTAGGTTCGGACCTATAAATATTTTATGTCCAACATCAAAAGTACATCATTAGGCCCTGACCTGTGTGGTTCAGTTGGTTGGGTGTGGTCTCACAAAGTGAAAGGTCACCAGTTCAATTCCTTGTCAGGGCACATACCTGGGTAGAGGGTTCCGTCCAGTCAGGGCACGTACTAGAGGCAACCGATGGATATTTCTTTCTCACATCGATGTTTCTCTCCCTCCCTTTCCTTCTCTCTAAAAAGAAATGAATAAAATCTACATCATTCAGCCTCAGTAGTTGACTTTGAAACAAAGTGGAAATCACTGTTTAATGATACAGTGCAGGAACCAAAGACTAAATTTAATGCCCAAGAAATGAACATAGTATTTCAATGATGGTATAGATTATTCTGAGAACTTTCTATTTAAACAACATGACATGGTACAAGAGATGCAGAATGTTATATTATACTTTTGATATTTTGAGTTGAGCCAAGGCTAATGAGCATATAATACAGGTTTCGGTTCGTCAGCTCTGAAGTCTTTTAGCTCTGACACTTTCTTTTGATTGAATTTTTCCCTTTGTTATAGAGGACTTTCAGTTACAGATTGTAATTGAACTACATTTAAGAAATACACAGTACATTGGCAGGATCTCCTGCTTTTCTTACAAATTTTAATTTGTTATAGAAACCATGTTAACATATGTAAAAGGAAACTTTAAATATTTTGTATTTAAAAAATATTGTAACTATTGTCAAAACACAATAGTTCTCATTTTTCTCTGTATCTGTCTAATTTTTGTCTATAAGCCCACGCTTTTTTTAATCAATAAATTTACATTTGAAGGAAGAATTGGGTCACTCACACAGTTAAGTTACTCCCACACTCTTTCCAGGTACCCTCCCACACAGAGAATACCTGGCATGCTGCTATCACAGTATAGCACAGTTAAAAGGGCCCTGGGAAATTACCTGGTCCAACCTCTGCATTTCAGCTCTGGCTCTACTGTTGGAATCGCCAGTCTCAATATTTAGTTGTAACAGCTACTGCCATTCATCCAACATTAGGAATGTGTGCTAGATACTTTCTGCGTACTACTTCTATTTTTCCTGGAAATTATGAACGAAGGCGTGAATGGCAATGATCTGAGTTTGTGCCCTATCACGTGGGGACAATGATAGCATCGACCTCCCGGGTTCGAAGAGAGGACTCATTGAGATAGCAGGTGCAAGGCACACAGCAGCTAGCTGTTTTTGTTACCACTACCCACTTTTCAGATGATAAAACTGAGGCTCTGAAATGTTAAATAAGTTGGTCGCATGGTTTGTGAGTTTTCATTTTTCATACAAGCCATCTGAGCTAGTGCCTAGGACAATGCATGATTATACTTATTGGACTACATATGTATTTTAAATCTCCTGGGGAACTTGATAAAAAGTTCAGTTTCTTGGGCCCTTCCTCAAACTGTCTCAATGAGAAACTCTGAAAGTAGAGAACATGAATATGCATTTTAGAAACTCACTTGGTGTTTTCAGGAACTAAAATTAAGAGCCTCTGATATTCAGCTTCCAAAATCACCAGCCAATTTCCTGGGCTGTTGCCCAAGTTTCCCCCTCTTTGAAATGGGAATAACATTACTGCCCCTCAAGCTAGTTGGAAGGATTAAAACAGCGTACAGGAAAGTGCGTTGCAAACTCTAAAAGCATGATTGTGTCTCTCCATCTCAGTCAAGCCCTTGTCAAATAGGGCGGGACAACGTCCAGCATCGCCAAATAAATAGCGCTATCTCAGACCCAGTTAATGCCAGGCCTAATAGGATTGCAAATAAAGTTGTACTTCATTTATTTTCTCCCATTATTTAACACTTAGCCCTACATATATAGACACTCATCAAAGACTTGATGTCCTTCCTTCCAGAGACCACTGCCATGGTCTCCCCAGACAAAACCGGACATCGTCATACTTTGATTTAAATACCGTTCTTCACTGTTCTTTCCTCGCCTGTTCCAGCAGAATTGCAGTTCTGTTTATCTGTGGGCGACGAGGAAGCCTGCAGTGTGCTTTGTACTCCATGTTTTATATCCTGAGCTATTAAAGTGTGTCTGACATTTTCTTTTCCAGGTATATGACAATGAGTTAGATCAGCACATAATCAAACCAGCCTACTTGGCTAATATTCTTCTTAATAGAGTGGTTATTAGGGAAGGGAATATGAGCAGCATGCAAACTGAAAAAAGAAAGAAAAGAAAAAGCTCAGAAGCCACAAGCATAAGGAATAACGTGTGAGCCACAGGAGGACTGGACTGAAGTCGCTATAAGACAGCAATAATGATGTGTCCTAACGAGAAACATCCTGAGTTGTTTTCTTCCCATTCTCTCCCATGAAGCGAGGCTCTGCGTGAAAACTCCTCACAAAGGGAATGGAAAATTTTTAGCTGGAAGAATGTGGGTTTTCATCTGCCTGGAGGAAAATGTTCAGGCCATTGGGACTCTGAATGTCTGCTTTTCTACAACCACGTACTGTAAAGTCAGAGGAGATCTGCTCTTTCCCCTTTGACTAGTTTCTACTTTGCTCTGTTCCTGGGGGTTTTGTTGGAGCTACCAATTCTAGTTCCGAATTCCCTAACTCAAAGGCCGCAGTGAACGTGTGACCCAGACCTGGCCAATACATGTTCTGCTGTGGGATTCCTTTTAAATGCAGCAGCTACAGGGGAAGGAGCCTTGTGTTTATGGTCACAGAGTTGGAAAGGTGAGACTTAAGTGATATCGTTCATTATCATCACCACCATGGACAGAAAGTCTATTTCCAGAAACAGAGAATAAAACCTTGTATTATTCAGGAGAATTGGGAGTAAGAGGAGAGACTCTGCCCCTTGGTCCCTCAGTTACCCAGTGCCTTTCTGATACACTCCCTGTGGAAACTCACTGTGGTTTTAAAGTTATCTGAATTAGCTGTCCGTCATTTGCAAGCCACAGTTCCCACTGAGCCCCGCCATGCCCTGCCCCAGCTGCCCAGGCTCCTGGCACTGCACCTGGACACATACACTCCTCGTTTCCAGACTCCACATCTGTAGTAAGTCGTCCCTGCTCATGTTTCATCTCAGTGAACCACCCTAGGGGAAACAGCACGGAAAGGCTAGTGAACAATCCCCTTGAGCTCGCTCTCGACTCATCCTGGCTTAATGCTCTACTTTTTCCTGGTTATCTCACATCTTAGTACTACTATTGCTAATAATAACAATTGCAACAACAGCAACAACAACAACAGATACTATTTGTTGAGTGACTGTGCTAAGCACATAGATGTATTAACTTGCAACAACCCTCCTATTTGTATAGATAAGTAAACTGAGATTGGGTGGTAGAAGGAAGAGGAGACTCTTAACCCCAAGAAATAATTCCCAACAGTATAATTCTTCATGGCTGCAGCTAAAGGTTATCCGCCCACCCATTCTTAAACCTATGTCTGCCATCCATATTCTAGAGATTCCCCATGCATTCCTGGTCAGGGATGTAGGGTGGGTAGGGGTGGCCAGAGAGCCCCATATTTTTTCTTTTTATTTGGAGACTTCATGGCTAATAGAGGCCAGAGTTCATCATTCACCAGATGGGAAAAAAGGGTTGGGTACTATCTGTTCAAAACAAGAAAGAAGCAGGCTAGAAGCCAAGGAGACCTGGCCAAAAGAGCCTGGGGCAAGAAAACGTTCATCATCAGCTATCACCCACACAGTGCATTCACGATTGAATAATTCCCCAGATGGAAAGGATCAATGGCATTGGGAATGTGGCTCAGTAAGACGAGCCAGTGCTTTTCAGACAGGCCCCTTCCAAGGCTGAATCTTGCTAAGCTTAGGAGCAGCATAAACTCTGCTGCAAAGATTCTTCTCCCCCAGTCCTCCCTTCCTCCCTCCCTCCCTCCCTTCATTCCTTCCTTCCTTCCTCTTTCCCATCTTCCCTTCCTTCCTTCCTTCCTTCCTCCCTTCCTTCCTTCCTTCCACCCTTCCTCTTTTCCTTCTTCCTTCCCTCCTTCCTTCCTTCCTTCCCTCCTTCCTATCCTGAGACAGATAGCTTGCCTTTTCTTTTTTTATTAGATTTTTAGTGAACCTCTATCATGAATTAAGAGAAGATTCCTGCCCTTGGCACATTATAATTCACAGGAAAACCAGGCAAGAGATCGAGCAAGAACAACAAAGAATGGACTGTGTGTGATATTATAGAAAGAGCATAGGTTTAAGAGCCAAATAGCTTTAGCTCAGAATCATGACCCCGCCTCCTACTGTAGATAGGATCTTGGACAAGTTATTGAACCATATGTGCCTGCATTGCTCATCTGTAAAATAAGGATAATAATTATATCTATTTAATACAGTTATCTGGATGATTGTATGAGGTATATAATCTGTGTAAAACACTTGGCATGGTATCTGGCAAGTACTAAGTGTTCAATAAGTGTTTCTGCTACTTCTCTACAAGTGTTAGTCCTGAAGATGCAAGCTGGTGAATCAGCTCTTTTCTGTTTCTGATTTCATGCAACAAGCACTGTGAGGAATATAGTATCCCGGTAGGCAATTTAGGAAAAATCAAAGCATATAAGACCCGGTCCCTATCATCAAACAATTTGCAAACTAGCAAAAGAACAAAGAGATGCATAGCAAACTATGTCTATCTAAATACTAAAAAGTGTGGCTCAAATAATAAATGTCCCCTGAGAACTAAGTGGTCAGAAAATGTTTCCTGGAGACGGTGGACTCAGAACTGGGCTTTGAATGAAAGATGAGATGTGATGAGCCAAAGGAAGGTGGGGAAGAGCATGAGTGTGTACTTTTCTGAGGATGAGGTTGAACAACCTGGCCAGGGTTTGCTTCCTACTGGGAATTTGTAGATCCGAGGGTCGGAAAGGTCCACTGGGTGCAGCATACCAGGCTGGGAGTATCCCTGAATCCAGTGAGTAGCTCTGGAGTTTGTACATTGGAGAAAGGCACAGTTTGAGTGCTGTTTCAGGCATACAGAGTGCTCCGTGTATGCAGGGTAAACAGCTGGGTGTATGCCAAGGGGTGGGAGTGGGGAGTCACTGAATTTTGGTAATTGCAGTTGTCCATACGTGGGGCAGTGGGACCCGAATAAGGCTGCGGCAGCGAGGAAGAAAAGGAAGCTGACTATAACAGACAATTTGAAAAGTATTTCTTTAACTGTGGCAAAACACACATAGCATTTTACCGTCTTAATCCTTTCCAAGCACACAGTTCAGCAGTGTTAGCACATTCACATTGCTGTGTAACTTATCTCCAGAACAGTTCATCTCGCAAAACGCGAACTATGCTCATTAAACAGTGAGTCCCCATTGCCCCCTCCCACAGCCCCTGGCAACCGCCATCCTACTTTCTATACAACAGACATTTTATACCATTTAGAACTCTTTCGGTTTCCAGAGCAAAAGTACTTACGGTAACACGCAAAGGGGGTGAGGAGGGGTTTGCTGTGGCTTCGCAAAGCAGGATGACGGTGCTGCCAGGCAGGAATGCACCTGGGCCGCTGCACTGACCGGGACGGAACCAGAAAGCGGTCCTGCTTCCCTGGATTTGTGTCTGCTTCTCTCCGCTACTTCCTTCTTTCTCTGCAGGCTGTCTTCCTCAGCTCCTCTCTCCATTTTGCAGAATATCGCTTCCCTGGAACTCTGAGTTCAGACGTTACTGTCCTAGCCACATGCAGAGCCTAAATGGCTGTTTCTGAATCTCAATTTCAAATTCCAGGGAGAGAGTGATAGAGAGAGAGAGAAAGAAAGAGAGTATGAGAATTTGACTGGCCCAGTTTGTGACAATGGTCCATCATGGTTCCAATCAGCTATTGCCTCTGAAAAAGTCACATCATACAAATACGGATTCTAGGGCTGCTTTCAGAAGAGGACAGTGGTGTTTGGGAACTGGGCAGACACTGCCAAAGGTGTCTACTATAGCCTTGACCGGTGTGACTCAGTGGGTTGGGTGTCCTCCCACAAGGTGAAAGGTCGGAGGTTCGATTTCCGGTCAGGGCACATGCTTGGGTTGCAGGCCAGGTCCCCATCTGGGGGCTTATGGGAGGCAATTGATCAATGGTTCTCTCATACATCAATATTTCTCTCCTTTCTTTCTCTTTCCCTTGCCCTCTTTCTAAAAATAAATCAATAAAATATATTTTTTAAGTGCCTACTACATGTTTCAGGAAAAAAATAACATGCCTTGATAGCTGATGCTAGAATCCTGCGGTATAGAAGTGGCTAGGGCTAGCAGAGAGGAGGAACAGGTAGAGTCGTTGCCTTGAGACGCTCACAACCCCATTGAGAAGACAGGTTACGCAAGAAGACTTCAACTCAGAGTGGATGGGAAAGACCTCACCCACTTTCGAAAGCAGCCACTCATGCTGTCCTCTTCTGAAGAGGCTGCTATTAATCTCATACATTGAACAAGATATTACTGGACTGGGAAAGGAAGCAGAAATATCATTTACACTCTTTCACGAGAAACAAAAGAGAGAGCACGTTCACCTCTAGCGTCACTGCAAAAGGAAAGTGGACATGTCTCAGGCTCCAGCCTAAAGGTCAAGACTCTCTGGTTCTAATTTACAAAACTATCCCCAAGGTCAGAGCAGTTTCAGTGGTCTTTTTGTGGCCAGGCTTCCTGGGAGATCTCTGCAAAGACAGTTTGTTTCCGCTACCAACATGAAAAAAGGACAACAAATGGAAAGGTGGAGTTCAGAGAGGCCCCAATTTTAAAATAAAACTCAAATCAAATCAGTCTCTGTTACATCCTGAGACTGTCCTATGAACCGTTCCAGACTTTGTTGTCCGCAGACTGGTAACTCCAGCTGCACTTAAAATGCAATAAACAGAATTAAACACAGGATTCAAAAAGATAACATGATAGAGTCACAAAGCTCCTGGAGATTTCTTCTCTTCAAAATATTTAAGCCCTGGCTCCTTTAAATTTAATTTCACCTGAAAATTTCAAGGGAACAGTTGACTTCTTTGAGATTGCATATTCTGCTTTAGATAAAAACTGAATTGTATTTTGGTGAATTATGTTCCAACTCGTTTCTCGAGACATCAGTTACCAGAAACCCTTTTAATGGAAGCTTTGAGGACTGCCCGCCCATTATGCTGCTCAGGAGTCTGAGTCAGCAAGTCCATTCAGATTTAAAAATTTAACTGGCCCTCATCCAATCTTTAATCAAAAGCTAATGCACTTTTCCAACCTAAGTCTTTTGCATTCACTATCTGGAGAGGATGTTGGATAAAACATTCTTGGGAAATTGCTGGTTCAATACGCAAACAGCCACCACAGTTGTTTCGCAGTAATGTTGTGCGAATGTGTGCACATGTGTATTTTTTCTGAAAAGGAATGACCTACAGAAGGTCCTCCCCGTCACGGAGCATTAATGCGCCTCTGTAAGGCCGGCCTTGCCACAGATGCTTTTTTCCCTGCACTGAGAATGGAGGGGATAGGGGCACTTTCCTCTCTCCTGCCTCCCGGTCAGGGGGCAGAATTAAACATTGAATGGGCTTGAGTAAGGCGGCGGACACAGATCCAGCAACAACCTAAGTTCCTTCCCTGGAAGACTTTGCAATAAGGCTAGAAGGTGAATATGGAATATTGGAGGGCAATATTCATAGAAGGGCAAGAAGCTGAGTATGGAATTCTCTGAGCTTAAACTGACCACAGATGAGAGAAAAATTGGAAGCACTGCAACCTTGGGATTGCATTTAATGAATCGGAAAAGGTAACTAGAGATAACCCTGGCAGGATGACTTCCCCAAGCTTGGAAGAAGCGTTCTCATGAAGGGTCTGTCTCTTCCCTTTGCTTCACTGAAAGACTCGAACACAAGCCAGAGTGCTTTGAAGAGCACACCTGGGCCCTTGTCTCAAAACCTATGCCAGGTGAGATTCTATGGGAAAGCCTCCATCCTGCACAGATGCAGGGGCCAAAAAGGTCATTACTGCTCACTTGAGTCAAGATAGTTCTCATCGTGAAGGAGAAAATCTTTGCGATAGACTCTCAATGACCTGATTAAGGACACAGTGTTCTTTGCAGTTTCTTGTGCTTTACTTTTATGTTGGACAAAGTCAGTATATTCTTTTAACTGCCTGGATTGTATATTTTTCTCCTTTGCCCATGACTTCCTTGTTACAAGTGGGCACAGAACCTCGCAGATCAGCCTATTACAATCAATCCAGTGAATTCTTTACGTACATGGAGAGGAAAATCTCAGTTTCACCGTACTCAATGTTCCTTTGCACGTAAGCCAAGGGCCATCACACATACAAAACATTTACACTTGAGAAGCACAGCTCTCATTACTAGACAGGTATTAGCAAAGCCAAGGATTAGAGGAAATTGGGTGTGCATGACTTACTCAAAAATTGTACAAATTATCAGTGGATTCAAAACAGTGACGCAGGCAAACTAAGGAGCTTATAAAGAGCAAACTTTACCTGAAGAGCCCAGCTTTCTCATTTCTCTCTTATGATCGATCATAGGCTTAGGAGCTATAGCAGTGACGCTTCTAGGACTGTCAGGAGTACTTACTACTCCAGGTTGCAGGCTGCCCTTCCCATGGAGAGTCAGCAGAAAACAGGGCTGACTTCTGAGGGGACGAAGGCTGGCCACACGAAGGGCATGGGCTCTGTCTCTGAGGCTGTGCAAAACCAGCTCCATGGACGTGACAAACTCAGTCATGTTCATTTTGGTGCTGTGCCCTAAGCCAACCTTTCGGAGATGTTTAAATGCCCAAAACGCAGCTCTAGAACATCCCACGCTTAGACCCTCTCTGCATTCCAGGGGAGGCTTGGTTGGTGTTGGTTGCAGTAGAGAAATGCTACAGTTCCAAAGTGTGGATTCTTTTCACAGCATGTCAAAGACAATCAGTTTCTAGGATGGCTATTGTGAGCTAACTAGTCCTTTCCTTTTCCAGGGCTGCTTGACCAAAGCTGGGATGAAGGGCCCGAGGAGCATGACCCAGCTGGAGAAAGTGGAAAACCGCATTTGTTTACCTGGTTTAGGATAATCTAACGACACGAGGCAGTCCATGCAAACAAGCCACTGGTCAGTCCTGCCAGTCAGGAGAGCAGGTGCATGTAAAGCAACAGGGAGGGGGAGAACCACAGGAGGAGCCCAGCTTGGGAGCAGCCCTGTGGGAGCCTTTTATAGGGCGCCGACAGCCTCAGGCGCAGGCAGGGAGTGAGAGAGCGAAGGCCAGCGCCAGGCTCACGCTGTCGGCGCAGCCTCTCTCGTGTAGCTCCTGTGCTCTTCTCTGTGCGCTGCTTCATTGGAAGCATTTGCAAAATTTAGAGAAACGGCAAAGGAAACCATGTTTGACATGGCAGAGTGGCCTTGACCCTTGTTTGCTAGCCCTGCCTCATCCTGACACACATTTCTTCCTCTAAAAAGACTCCACCGCCACGTCAGTGACAGGCAAGTGACTCACACTGAATTAATCCTAGGGTCCCAGTCCCTCGTCCCTGAGGCCCCACCCACCTCGGCCTCTCTGTGATAAGGTTACACAAGCCAACACGCTTTCCTTCTTGACTCAGGTTGGTTTGAATTGAGTGTGTGTCACGTACAATCAAAGAGTCCTAAATAACATATGTGGTACTATTTTTCTTTTTCTCTCACACCAGAAAAGTTGTGCTTATAAACACACAACTGAATACTCAGCATTTATCCCACTAGGATTAAATAAAATGGTTGTCTCTATACCTGGGCCTTTACTCTAGGGGTTCAGCCCACACAGAGAGTCAAGAGGGGGGCCCAGGGTGAGTGAGAGAGGGTACAATTAGCTCCCACAAGCTCTGCTATTTGTTCCGGGGCCTCAGAAGGCACAGGCAGGATTTAAATTTGCTCCTCTGGGCCTTCTTGTAGCTGCTCTGGGCATAAAACCATAGCTGCAGGCCAGGCTGCCCCCGTGGAGACGTTTGATGTGGCTGGGGAGTACCTAGTGATGAAGGAGGAAATACGGCGATGGAACACTGAGTGTCTGCCGTGCACTTCCTCCGTGAGAGGCACTGCTAGCTGCTGCATAGTATCTACTGTCGGGCAAAGCATGGTCCCACACCCCTGAGACCACATTCTGTTTGGGGAGATAAGACATGCACACTAACACACGATTACCCCATAAAGGGAAGCAAATACTAAAGATTAGTCAATGGATTAGACAGGAAATGCTGCATGATTTCAGAAGCAACACAGATCACTGCGAGCTGGTAATGTGTTAGTTCTTTGGTGCAAAGAGACTCCAGCCAACTTCACTCAACACAGGAACACAGCGAAAGAGCAGCCGCCAGGATTGAAGGAAGAGTTGAACAGCAGACCCCCCGGAGGACAAGACCTCGAGCAGCTGCCGCAGACCTATTTGGTGCCATCACAACGGTGCAGATGAAGACAAGGGCGTGGGCAGGTAGGGAGGCAGTGAGACGCTAAGGGGCAAGGAGAAATACAGTTCAAATTCTCCTGTCCTCTAAACTTGGTAGAACACGTACTTTTCACTCTTGGGGACCAGAAAAGACAGTTGACCAGATGTAACTGATTCAAGAACCTAAGAAACTGGTGAAAGGTTTATATATATTAAGGGCAAAAATGTCATAGCAGAATTTCAGTCATAAAAAAAAAATTGTCCAGACTCAGATGAAAGACCAGCTATGGATTTTAACCACTTCTGAACCAAGACCACCAGTCTACACAAGTGATGCCCAGAGGGCGCTCTGTGCCGAGAAGCCTGACTCAGCGATCAGCATGCACAAGGGCACACTGGCCGTGTGGCTCCATTGAGCACTATCGACAGGACCAGGCATTCATGACCGCTAATGACAAAATCCCAATTAGCTCGTGTCTCCTAATGACCTTCCACGAGGCTTCTGCTGCCCGGGTGAGACCGGCACACGCTGGGACCCGGAGGGGACTCCACCGAGAGTCAGACCTTGCAAGCGGCCCAAATGCTGTTGAAGGGTTCCATCAGGGAGCAAACCTCGCAAGCATCTGACAGTGAACTGTCCTTTACAGGAGAGAAGACATTTCACTTTTTAAATGGGTGATTTGAAAGGAGTCTTACGACCACATGTTGGGCAGCTCAGGAGTGGGCATGGAATCACAAAGCTGCTTCTCCCCAGAAGTAGCAACCACAGATGGCCCCTTCAGCTCAGCCACGTGGGGGCCAGAAGAGCCTAGGAAAGACTCCTCATGATCCCTGTCTTCCCATTCCTAGCAGAGATGGTCATTCTTTCTGTTAAGAGGGAAATCAGATTCTCCCCAACTTCCTATTTGCACATTTCTCTAAAGATGCTCGGGAGGGGGACAGCTTGGGCAGAGTTCTTGCCCCCTCTTTCCTTACCAACTCACTGGTTTTGTCTACAGTGAGTGATGCCATTGTTTACTTAGGAAGGAGGACCTGAGCCCCTGGGGCCGGTGCCATGCAAGCTCTGTTTTTAGGAGTAGCCTCCGCCAGCTTTCCCCTCCACTGCTGTGCATCCAGGGATGCCCGGCAGGAGAGGCACCAAATGTCCTGCTCTACCAGCGACAAGTGGTCAGTCCATCTCTTGCAGTATTAGGAAGCCCTTTGTGGCCACGCACTTGAACCACATCCCCAGTACACCTGATGTTTCCTTTCACCTGTGGGGCTTGTGTCTGTATCTTAGCTGTCTCAGAAGTCAAAGCAGAAAGTGGGGAGTAGGTATCCCAGAGCCCCAATATTCCTTGTGACCTTTTACAGAGGTCAGAGAGATTTATCCATGGTGTTCACTACTCTCAGTAATCATGCTACTACTTTACATTTGTGTGGAACTTTCCAGCATTATCTCTGTGTTTCACAAGGTCCTAGCAGGTGGATAGAGCAGGTATTATCTTAGTTCTATAGATTAGAAAACTAAGATTGGAAGAAGTTGAGTGAATTCCCCAAGGTTATTCGGGTACAAAGTGCTGGAGTCAGGAGTCCAACCTGGCCTACTGACCCCCAACTTCTAGAGGAATAGGTGGTTGGGATGTGTCTTTATAACACAGAGTTGAGGGTCATGGGGACTTGAGTTCTCGTCCCAGCACAGCCTTTGGGAAGCTGACCAAGTCCTCTATGTTTTCCTTTCCCTTCCTGGAAGAGGGATAACAGAATGTTGAGGATTTCATGAGATAATGCAAGGCCACTAACCAAGTGTATGTTAAACATTCACTAAGTGTCAGCTTTTTGTCACAGATTCAGTTGAATAAGTAATTTGTTTACTAACCTAGATTTGATACAACTCAACCTATTCACAACCAATGGAATAATTTTAAAGTAACTAAAAACACTGATTTTCAATAAAATATTTTCAACCTATTGTCTATTACAAGTTCCTTCTGAACAGAGAGGCAAAAGTTTTGCAGTATTTTTAGTAGTATTTTCTGTAACATATAATATGAAATGTAAACTGATGTAATCCCCTTAAATATTTGAGCAATTTATATCAAGAATCAGAAAATGTTCATATCCTTTGCCTAAATAATTCCACTTCTGGGAAATTATTTAAAATACATAAAAAGTCATTATACACACACATAAGCACACACACAAAGATGTCTATCACAGAAGTATTCAAAATGATAAAATAATCAAAATGCCTGGCAATAAGTCTATCATTTAGAGTATTTCAGTCACAAAAACAGAAAGCAATTCTATCTTCAGGGAAAAAAAAACCCACACAAAAAACATGTACTGGAAAGATTGGGAAGATTCTTGAACTAGTGACATCAAGAAGCTGAAAACCAGAGTAACTCCAGGAATCTCAGTATAATGACTTCATGGACAGTCTTTGACGGGGGTTGGGGGGGGCGGTTACTACTACTGGATGACTCAGGTTCAGTCATCTGCGTATCAACCAGACTTCGAGTGGGGTGACACACCACACTCAAGGCTCCTTCTGGAGAGCCTGTCTGCCGGACCTGACTTGGGTCATCTGCTTACCTCCTGGGGAGGCGCACTGGGGAGTCAAGCACTGTGGTCAACGGTCTCATCCAGATTCCGTGCAAATGGGCAGTGGCATTTCCCCAAAGAAAAGGGAGATGCTGAGCAGGAAAGAACACGTGTCCATGGTGAAATGACCAAATTATTTTATATCAGTGGGAGAGTATATCATTATCTGAAGAATAGCAATTATAGCGACCACATAAAGTGTTTATAATGTAATTTTAAATAAAAATGTGGGATGTTCTAATGTGGAGGGTGGGGGGAGTAGGGGAGTACTATTATAACCATGAAGGAAAAAAAGATATTGGGGAAAGATTGGAAGGAAATGCACCAAGATCGTCAAGAATGGCTGTGTTTCTGTCTGACCTAGGCCCACCCAGTAGGGATACCCGTCTCATGGACTAAAACCAGAGAGATGGTGGGGTGCTGCAGGAGTGGTCTCCAGTCATCTAAGAGTGTAGAGCAGAAGACAGACAGAGCAGCCAGAGCAAAGGAGGAGCATTCACCACCCAGGCCCATAAGCCAGCTCGGGTCCTAGGACCTGAACCGAAACAAAGCCAAAGGGCAAGGGCTGAGAACAAGTTGGAGAAGGGGGAGGGTGGATGGCTTCGGACTAACAGGTCTGAATCGCCCACACTTTCCCTTTCTGGGATTGCCTTGACCTAAGGAAAAGGTGTAAATTTGAAGGAGATAGTGGGGGAGAGAGAAAGTGAGTGATTTTCTGCCGTTCTTTCAAAACTTTTGTGATGGTTTTAAAATTTTATGTGAATAAGGGGAATGAATAGAAAGCACATTACAGTTTTGAAATGCTGATGCATTCGATTTATTTTCTTCTTAAATGTCTACTGTGGCAGTGCCTCTATTAGCTCAGTGAAGGAAGCTTTAAATTTGGGATGTGAGAAGTCTATTAAACTCAATGGCTGTCGATATTCCAGTATAGTAAAATTTTACTCGTTTGACTAACCAGTTACCTAGCTTTATCCGAATCTCAAAAAGCAATTGTTCTATTCTTCTGTAACTTAATGACCCAAAAGGAAATTTTGCTTATGCCTAAATGCAAGGGCTTCACAATAGTTTCTCCTCTAGGTTCAGTAATCTGTTTGTTTTTATAACTCCACAAAGATTCAGGGATGATAATACCGCCTGGAGCTTTCTTTAAAATTTCTGCAATTTTCCCCTTGATAGGATGAGGACAAGGAAACTCCGAATAACAAATTCTCTTTCCCAAAGAGAAGGTCTTCTTCACAAAACAAAGGAAAAACTGGAGGCTTCTGAATTTTGTATGCCTGGCTGGGGATAGAGCAACCCTCTTTTATCTCTCCATGACAAACAAACAAAAAAATACATCAGTCCTGGTGTCTTGCAAAGAAACTTCAAAGTTCCTGGAAGGGGAAAACATACAATCTGAAGAGAGAAAATATGCATGATTAGGTATAGGTTTTTGAGAACCTTGAAAAAGTTATATTTTTATATATATGTACACATATGTACATATGTATATAATATTCTGACTACTGACAGTCACGTTTTGAAATACACATTCTTTACAGCAGGGAAAAAAACCCCCAAAACCCTGTATTTTACAGAAAAGGCCGCCAGCCTGTTGAACAGAGCCATTTAACGTTCCGTGAGGAAAGGATACGTCCTGAGTCAGATGAACTTCCGAAGTCATATCATAAAACTTCCTTTGATTTAAAACTGTAGCCTCTATTCTTTGACATGCCTTTCAACCACACACACACACACACACACACACACACACACACAATGTTCTTTTAACAGAATCTTACAAAATGTAAAGAGAATATCAAGAAATACAAGCCACGCGAGAAGAAGGAAGACCCAGCACGCGCAGCCCCCTTCGCAGAGCGGAAGGCGCCGTGGGAGGGGCCCCGCTTCCACTGTAATCATCTCCAAGGCCGTCATCTTTTTGTGATGAAAGCTTAACATCTTAAAATCCCAAACAAAACGTTCCAAGGAAAATTAATTTGTTAAATTAGAGGAGAAGAAACCACCACAGCTTGTCATTTGAAATAACGAATGCTGTAACTCGGGGCTCACGTGATATGCTTTAGACTTAAATATGCAAATATACCCACTGGGTTTTGAATTGGGCTTTGATGCTAGTTGAGTTTTCTTCTCTAAAAATGAATGGGGAAAATGTCTACAGCCATACCACCCTGAATGAGCCGGATCTCGTCAGATGAAAATGAATGGGAAAAATATGACACCTTTTTCCTCCCCTGCTCACAAGCTATGACAAGTCTGGGTGTGTAATCACTCCCTTAAACACCTGTCTAAAGGCACCGGCTGCCCTTTGAACTTGCTCTAGGACCTCATTCTGCCCCTGTCCCTGCATGAATGTCTGGGCAGGCCCAAATTTTCTGGATGCTCTTCAGTAATTGAGAGAATTCTCGGATTCCTTCAAGCTTCAAAACGTGGTCTTCGTTTAATAATTAACATATCCAGTCCCAGTGTAGTTGAAACATAAAACCCTTTTATATTAAATAACATTAAATTTTTAATTTTAAAAGGATTCCTTTGACCCGCCCCCATCTCATGGCTGTGGCCAGGGAGATTCCTGCAGCTGAAGGAGGGAAGCTTCTGGTCTTTTTTCCCCACCCCAGGTTTCTCCTCTTCCTCTCACCATCTCTGTAACCCTAGGGCTAAAGGAAAGCGAGAGGATGGACTAAAGGGAGCAGGAAGGTTCTTATAAGCCTCACATCCTGGTGGAGATTTAGTATCTGAGTTTTCTCAGTCTTGGCTCATGTTTAAAGCTGAATGGTTGTGTGTGTACGTGTGTGTGTGTGTGTGTGTGTGTGTCTGTGTGTGTACTGAGGTGTCATAATTCTTTGAGACACACCCAACTCCCATCACTGGGGATCTTTCCTGAGTCATTGTCTCTATAGGGTGAATGAATCCAGACCCAATGAACTGCTTGCTAGTTCTTCACCCCAGAATTACCTCAAGCTTCTCTCTGCTGCTGGGTGTTGGTTGGTTTTTCCAGGGACACCTCTAGGGCAAGTTGTAAGGCAACACTCAAGGGCCCTCCAGCATAGGTGACCTTGACCTTACCATGCAAGCAGCCAGCCATCCTGTCTCTCCCCCTTTGGCTGCGTCAGAACCCAGAGTATGATGCTCCCTGAGCAACAGTTTTTCCTTAGTTGACTCTAGAGAGCCCTGTTAGGGCCTTTCCTAAATATTCTTGAAGCAAAGAGGCTGCCTCTATTTTATCTCCATGGAGGGAGGGGTGGAATTTATTCACAGCAAACCAAAGCCTTTCTCCTCCTGCATTCTAACTTCCACCCCATATACTTTCATCAAGTGCAAAATACTTGAGGAGTTGTAAAACTAATTTTCCCCTATCTCACTCCATGGCACACACACATTTTTTAAAAATCCCCTATGGTGGTCTAGCAGTTCTCTTGGAATCTATAATTTTTATTGTCTTTGGCCTTAGACAAAATTTCCATTTTAATATCTGATAATGATGTCCACAGAATATTCTAGTTCAATCCTAAGACTTCAGAGGCAGCTGCAGATATATGTCAGGTAGTGGATGCTCCAGATTTTAATAAAAGCTACCAATACTCAGTGTACCCCAAAGGTAATACAAATGTGAGTGATTATAAATTCAACAATGCAAAAGCAAACTATCAGGAAGACAATGCCGACAAGCTACTTATAGTTTCTACTAATGTCCTTTAAGCAAGTCGGTATCAAAGAAAATATGCTGAGAATGCGTTCGCTGCAGAAATTCTATAGTTTTATCAAATAGCCATTGTCTTCATGCCTGTTTATCTTTTTAACACCCTATTTGCTGCCTCCCCAGAAACAGCCTTGTCAATTACATGGTCTTCCTTTCACACTTACATCAAGGCCAAGAGTAAACTGTTCCAAAGCACAATGCAACAGCCTGTTTCTTTTCAAGCAAAGAAAATAGGGCCATCGTTGTCAATCCTTTCTTTTTTGCCTGAAAAGTGACGGGATAAGAATTAAGCTAAAGAGAGAAGCATGAAGAGACATTTTCTTCCAGTAGGCTGAACAGCACTATCTTAACAATACACTTCCCGATGAGTAAGCAGTGAGTTCTTTTGTTTACTAAAATACCTCAATCAATGTTTCTTTTAATGACTTTCATCACCACTACCTACACCGCACTGAAGGACGTTTCAGTCCCGAATCTTATCTTTCCTCGTGTCCTTTATTGTTCAGAGCGAGCACACGCCGCGGTCATGTGATATTCCTTATTAGCTGTAACTGAAGCCTAACGGACATAATTAATGGATTATTCCAACCCTCTCTTCAGTTCCTCAGTTCCTTTTATTCTTAAAGAGATGAATTCTAATAGTGGCATTATCAGATTCTAAATACAGTAGAGACATGTTAGAAGAATGAAGCGCCCCATATGACTTATCAGGTAGCTTATTAGACGATAAGAAGAGAATAAATGTCTATCCAGAGGATTATTGTTACATTTTTAGTACTTCCCCCTTGGAGACTAGGAAGCTGCATTCCAATACCCTCCCAAACCCTTTCCTAACTATCTGGGGTTGGCAAGTCACTTATCTTCCCAGTAACGTCACCTACAAAATTACCCCGGCAGAAAATATCTAGCCCGGATAATTTCCCAAGTCAGTGGCGCCTCTCCGAACTTTACCTCCAATGCTCCACTATATCCCCAGCATTTACCTGGGGCTTGAAAAAAAGAATCCGAATGCATGGTGCAATTATAGGTCATTCTTATTTTACTCCTTTATTTACCTACTATTTTATTTTCTAAGGTTTCTAATAATGAACGGGAATTATTGTTATAATAAGAAAAAAGCTATTAAAAAGAACAAACAAAAGAAAAAGTCACAAAATTACATTTTGGTGCCTTACACATCCCCAAGCCTTATCCAGTTTTAACATTCAAAACAACTTGATGTGTAGAGATCACCACTGTACATTTATGAAATTGAATTATGAGAGTCCAGATGTAGCACTGTATCAGATTTTAATAACATGTGGGGAACAGCTACATGTGGAAAAAGCATAGGAGCAAAAAATAAAAAGACAAATCCCTTGCTATCCTGGTTCCCAATGTGCCAGACTGTGATGAGGAAACCAGGGTTCGACTCAGGTGTGTTCAGCCAACATTGACGGAGTCCACGGCATTGGAGAAAGGAGATGAATGAGGGGTCATGGCTCAGTAGACACGCGAACAACTCCGAAACTAGTCCGACTGGCGAACATGCTGAACAGGGGCAGAAATGAGACCCCTGGAAACCACGAGTGAATTCTGAGTGGGAAGAGCAAAGCCTTGCGTGTGTGCTATGCTGAGTTTGCGTTCTGGGGTGATCTGTGATCTGCTCGTGAGCAAGTTATTTAGCCTCTCTGGCCATCTGTTTTCCCAGCTGAGAACTAGAGAAATTGCCTTTTAAAATTTCTAATCACATCAGCTGTAAAATTCTAATAGTCCGTGATTTTATGTTATAACGAGGATGAGGATCCTCTGACTGGCGCTTCTTTTAAATTCTTTTCCTCATCCCCAGTCACTCACCAACCGTCGGTTCACACCTCTATTCTAGCTCGGATTATACCTCTCCCTCTACTCCCGTTTCTTTCTGACTGGAAAACTGTGGTAGTGCTCCACTTGCAGATCGAAAACTTAGTATCTGACCTGGGTATGTGCAACAAAGCAAATTTGGTTCAGAGCTTCCCTTCCGTTCATTGTTCCTCTTTAAGGATTATTGATGAAATGCCAGGTGGGGCAGGAGGCAAATATAAAATCCTGTTAAATACGCTGTTGTAATGAACTGGTTCGGGCTCTCATTCTAATTTAAAGGCATACAGAGGGCTTTTACTTTCTTTTTAGCAATAGTGGTTTTTCAAGGTTCTGTAAATCCCACACATTAACCTTGAAGCCACATGCTTTTCTGACATTCTTTGAATTCTTTAAATAGATCTGGGGGGTTGGATTCAGGGCAGGCTTTTGTTAACGTTACACTCTCTGCAAAAAATGGCTTTCTTTTTAAAGAGCATGGTTATTGGATCCATTCGAAGGGAAGAGCACGTAGCCTGTGTTTGAGGATCCACTCATGTCAAATACTAGAACAAGTTACATATATATATGAATCCTAATGCTGAAAGGGTAACTATTGACTAGAATATAAAGGGAAAAGGAAGCTAAAACAGGTTTTCTCAATGTTAGCACTATTGATATTTGGGGCTGGATTCTTTGTTATGGGGGTTCTTTGTAAAATGTTTAACAGCACCGCTGTGCTCTACCCATTAGACGCCAGCCGTACCCCACCCACTCCCACCCCCACTGTGACAGCCAGAAACATTTCCAAGCATTGCACTGTTCCCTGGAGTCCAACCCCCCCCCCCCCATCTAAGGACCACTGAGCTAATATGACTGATAATGTGCCAGTCTCTATGCACAAGTCCGTTCCTTTCTATTCTTGGAGGTGAGAGCAAGACTCCTGCACTTCAAACTGAATACACTGAAATTTCACAGGAAGCAAATTCCATTCCTATGCCTCCCCCAGGGGTAGTAATAATGGGTGGTCCCTTTATAGAAATGACTAAAAAGGAGGATACTGGCCTGAAGTCAGGGTTAGAACTTTGTTTGCCTAGATAGGGTACATTTGTTTAACTCTCACATTATCTCTCGAGACTAATGTGGTATTAGTGGTGTGGGGGATTGCAGTGTGTGGCCTCTAGGAACTTAAAAATATAAATGCCTCGGGAGTTAAATCTAGAAGTTCATCTTTTTATGCACTGAGGGGAGATGTGCAAGGAAACCTTCAAGCAGTGATCCTCACACCTCAGCGTGTCTAGAAATCCTCCAACAGCCTGTGGAAGATCCAGATTCCCGGGCCCCAGCAGCAGAGATCCTGAGTTAGCAGATCTGGAGAAGGCCCAAGCATCTGCATTTTTAAGATGCATCCAAATGATCCACATGCATATGGTCCACAAACTTCTCTTCAAAAAATCCTGCCTGGAGGATGAAGAGTAGCTTCCAGGTTTTGAGTCTAACCTGATTAGAGGCATTGCCGAGTGTTAAGAGGGGTGAGTCCATCTGTACGGTAAAATAAATAAATAAATAAAAGAACCAGCTCTAATCATGCCAAGGAGCATTCTGTGGGCAAGAGGGACAGTGCTCATCAAAGGTCCAAGAGATTGTGTCCCTGCCCAAGGACCCAGCCTGTCCCTTTCTTAGGCAGCTGGTGTCCCAGTTGAGATGGAAGCTCCTGATACCCTCCCCTGGGGTATGTCCTATGGCAACTCTGCTCCCTGTAAGTTCATAAACTGATATTCTAATTGTATGTATCTATACATACCATGGTGAGCTTGGTTAATAAGCGTGCTTCCTGGAAAAAAAAAATGACTCTCCCCTCAGCATGCTGACAAAGCTCGGTTTCTAAGGCTGTGGTCAGACCTTGGACTGTGGTCAACTACAGAGGTAAAACCAGTGGCATGTTGGTAAAATTTTAACAGCATTTTAGCGGGGGAAATAAACACCTGGATTTGTAGCAGTGGTCCACCTCCACAGTGCAAATACTAGCACTTGGACCATGGCCAGTTTCAAGCCACCAGCCAGAGTCGGTCTACATGGAGTTGGGGAGAGAGTGCTCCATTATAAAGTATTGTCCCCATACATCTATTGGCACATGTAAGTCATCTCAAGGCATAGACAGCAAAATAATGATGAAGGGAAGAGTGTGCAGTAACCATTACCTTTGTTTTATTTTCATTTATTGTATTTAATGTTATTATAAATTTATTTATACAACTTAATTTTAAATAATAGCTGTTTTGAACAGCCAGTCTACAAAATTTCTGAAAATTTAACAATTGGCCCTCAAGAGCTGGTACAGGAGACTTCCGGCCAAGATGGAGGCATAGG